>VZRQ01003568.1:1312066-1433687 GCA_013397975.1 Machaerirhynchus nigripectus | reverse complement strand
GACCCGTACACATAAAAAAAAAAAAAAAAAAAAACAACAAAAAAGCGTTTTTGTGTCTTGCCAGAGCCTTGCACAGAATATACCACAATGCTGCTTCATGTGTATAGAAAACTGTCCAGGGCTAAGCATATTATTCCATAAGTATATTCTTCAGGGGTTTTTTTTTTTCATTCCTTTGATCAAGTCTCATAAATTGTAACTACTTACTAAAAGGAAGTGAAACAGGAAATATAATGCTTTTGGATTGTCTGTGAGAACAGGAATAAATATATAGATATGTAAATATTCCCCCTTCTGTTTGACAGTCTTCAGTCTTGATGAACAGATTAACCTTCTTGCAGATTTAGTCAAAGAAAACCCAAAGCAGCTTTCCTAAATTTGCTATCAGTAGCCAGAATAAAGAGAAGTGTACAGATTAAAAGCTATATTATATCTTTCCCTCTTCTGTTTTCCCAAATCTCTCATATAATCCCTGTTGTACAAAGCATACATATAAAAACGTATAAAATGACAGAATATGGTTTCATGTCATTTAGCCTGTAACAAGACTCTAAGCCAACTTAGGTAGGCCTTGACGATTCTCAGGCAAACCTGGCTATTTTTCTTCCATTAGTCTTCACTTTTCCAATGAGTAACAAAGGGAAAATTGCCATGTTATCTCTCCATTTAGAGAATAGCATTCGTCAAACAAATCAGGTTTCTTGATGAACTGCACAGCCCCAAGCATTGTCCCCCAGGGTAGTGGTCAGGGTGAATGAGCTCATTTACCCTGATGAAGTTACCAGGTTTAGACCTACTTCATATGCCTGGACTAATACTAATCCCTTTGTTTTTCTTCACTACTTTAATGTGATATATCATAAGTGTAGTTAGGTGAGTGATGCCTGAACTGACATATTTATATTCCAAAAAGCCTGTAGATGGAATAACCCCAGTGTTAACTGGGGAGAGATTTCTTATACTCATGAGAAGTCATAGAGCAAAGTACTCTCAAGTGACTTATCATTCCAACCAGTGTTTCTTCAAAATGAGCTTTCAGTATAGAATAATAGCCCCAACTGAATGATAACAAACAGCTAAATGTAAAGAAAGTTATAAGGCTTATTAATACATACCAAATAATTTGATACTGCTTTAATTGAAAACACAATCTCTGCTTTGATTTGGCATTGAATACCAGTTCAGTATTTAAAGAAAAATGCCTTAAGTTTGCCTAGTTATTTGAAGAACAAGATTGCTGAAACATTAAGTGTTCACCATGGAGCCTCAAGTAGACTTCATTTCATTCTTGATCTCTCTCCAGATGTAGTAAACCCACTAAACTTATTCCATTTATGCTGTGTGAAATCAGAATAGTAGATCATGTCTAGAATGGACTCTCTTTTCATTAGCTTTTCTAACCAGCTGTCTCATAAAAGAGAACAGCAAAGGCTGAACTTTACATGCATTACTGGCACGTGGGTATTTCATCAAAAGCAACAGCAAATTATGACTTCACTAACAGAGCAATTCTATTGGGAAGTTTTTACACCATAGTGCCAATATACTGTATAAGCCACAAATGCGAAAAACTCATCTTCTGCATCAGACAGACTAAAACCTAATCCTTAAGCATGGCTACAGAAGACAGAGGTCTACAGAACTGACAAGACTTCCAAGAAATGATGTTTCTCATAAGAGGAGCTAGACAGTTGTCAAGTTTAATATCATGAAGAGAAAGTAGTTCTGTATACCCTTCAAATTTAGTTTTGTCTGTTAAAACACAAGTCCAGAGGAAAAGGAGCACTTAGGTGAGCCTAGGCCACAAGTAGACCACTAAATACTCATCCCTTTTAGTGTACTTTTAAGCAGAAGTAAAAAGAAACACTTCCTGGCTAGATGGGGGTTAAATCTGATAATGTATGTGTAAATTCACGCATGTTCGTTCCCAAATCCACACCAACTCACTCTCCTGTCTAGGCAGTGGCAAGCACCTGACAGCCTCTTTGATTGTATTTCATATCCTTGCTTGTGCATCCTAGGGAAGCACTGGCAGTAATAGGATGCATGAAATTACTTCATATTAAGACCTACCATTAGGAAAAATGTTTTTAATATTAAGACATAAGGTAATGAAAAGCATATACAAGCTTTTAATTGCTCAATAATGATCTTGCTCTTCAAGGACCTTCCCACTGATAGTGCTTTACATGGAGTATTGCAACATTTTCCTTGGTAATTTAAAACAGGCAAGGAATAGGATTCTTGCTACCTTGTTCTTTACAGTTTGAGACAAACCTTTTGTAGAGAACATACAAACATATACAGTCTAATGAAATAACTTAGGAGTTAGCTGGTTGATCTCAGGCTTTTGCATTACAAAATACTTCAGAAAACTCAGATACTAAGAATAAAAGACTAAGAGGGCCTTCTCAATGGATTTGTAAATTCAAGATTAGGCTGATCAAGTTTGGACACGGCAAAAGAATGTTTCTGTGTGACAGCACGGAAATGTTTACAACCATGAGACAGTCTTCATACAGGAAGTACTTTAACACAAGAAACCCTCAAAACAAACTTTTGGTAGCATACTCATTTTATTTCAATTAATCCAGAAACACAGCCATAAATTACAACAGTTTTTGTTAGGAAACCTGTTCCAACAAATGGTGAAGTGCCTGTTTAAACATGATCATTGAAGACAAAATTTTAGCCATTGCTTGGCTCAATCCTACTTCCAAGACAATACTTTAGAGGTGACAACTGGAATCATCTTGTATGAAGTCAGAAATCAGCCCCTCAGGGAATCATAAACTGATGTTTAATGTCAGTTCAAGTCCCAGCACATGCTGTTTTCATCCCTGTAAAAGAAGTTCTATTAAACTTGCAGTCAGCATCATGCACACATTAAACGGGTAACTGCCCTAAGGTTGAGCTAAACGAACATTCTACGTGACACTAACCCTTAGGCCAGAGCCATTTCTCAAAACAAATTACTTTATTTGTACAGGATGGTATTTTCTTTTCCTATACCATTAGTATAGATTCCATTCTAGAGGACCAGCCATATTAGAATAAGCAGATCCAGTAACTATCACAGGCTTTCCTCTGATTCTTTTGCTATTTATTTTTGGCTAAACCTATATTAAGGTCTAAGTTACCACACAAGTTTTTCACCAGTCAAAGCTATTTTGTTTTGTTTTCCAGCAAGGAGTAAATTAAACTCCTTTAGGTATAGAAGACAATGCATCCACTATCATCTGATAATCCTTTTCACATTACATACCTGGAGACCAAACAATTTACAAGAAACTCTTCACTCAAGACATTTATCACATAGGTGCACAAAGAGATTTGAGAAACCTGAAAAATATATACATGAAAGTGATATTAAGATTCAGATATTGTAAAAAGATGACAGTACAAAATCTTCCTACAAGCTATTAACAAAGTTAATACAGCAGCTTCCTGAAGTTCAGCAGTTGTAGGAATGTGTTCCTCCTAAGCATGATCCAAAGAAGAGTTTCAACCTCACCTCTGGGTTTGCAAGAGAACTTTTATACCCCTCTGTGTTGGCCACTTAAGACACTACCAGACTTAAGAGGGCAAAGCATAAAAGGGGAGTAGATTTTAGTATGTCATAATGTTTTCTTATTAAGTAAGATGATCTAAATTTATCATTTGCCCAAGAGGTATTGAAATTTGCTTGAAATTTGTAAATTATCAAAGAACAAGATTAAAAACCATCAGCAGTTATCATTAGACAAGAGCACACTTACCCTTCCAGTAGAAGGCATTATTTATTCCCTAAGAAGTCCTGAGCATTGCTTCACATTTAGGTGTGATTACCCACGTCTACAACATTTCAGGCATGACGTTGCCAAGTAAGGCCTCTAAAACAACAGCAAAAAAAAGTAAAACTATAATTAATAACATTTAACTACAGACGTTCTTAAAGCCATATTCTACAAAGTTGCTACTATGTTGTTAGACATTTTAAAAGTACTTCTTCATAAAGTTGCAGAAGTCATTTAGAAGTTAATTATTAAATCAAAACCTAGAGCAAAAGGATCTGACAAAAGGTATGTTTCATTAGCCCAGTTAAACTACATGGAACATATTTTAACATCTTTTTAAATATACTTTAAATCAGAAACAATGGCAAGTTTTTCAAGCCTAAACTGCTTTTAGTGCTGACACTACCGAGGTAAACTATAAATGTGCAGATTTGACTGAATCTTTGCCATACAATTTATTGCTACCTTGTGTCTACTTACAGATATAGACACACCTTGTTACAAATTATACAGCACTCGACCTAGAGACATCAAAACACAGTTACAGGTGGACTAGAATACTGCAGGGAAAGCCCTAGAAATCAGATTTTCTTTGTTTGAACAGTTTTAAAGTCCATTTGAGCCCAAGTCCTAAGTGCCTACAGCCTAAACACCACAGGTTATAGCTGCAATTTTCTTGATGTGGCCTATGAAGAAACTAAATGAATGCAGTAGTTCAGCTTAAGGTCTGTGCAGATCAATAGCTGCGATTCAAAGAACACAAGAGTGCAAATGTACACAGTTATTTTGGCTCAGAGACACAGGGCAGCACCCCCATATGTCCACTTGTCTTTAAAACGTCTCAGGATTTAAAGCCCTCCACTTCTGAAGCCCGAAGGCTTTTCTTACCAGCCCCAGGTGGTTAAGAGGAGTGACGAGCTCGGTGTGCCCCTCACCCATAGGCGTCCATAGGTGTGAGTGCAGATCGGCAGAGCTTCCGCCTGCCCAGGCCTGCCGCGCTCGGCCTCCTGCCCGTCGGGGGCATTTGAAGGACTCGCCGGTACCTCAGGACACGCTGCGGAGGGAGAGAGGCATCAGCCGGGCAGCGAGGGGACCGGGGGAGGGGGGGGAATGGAGGGAGGGGCCACTTGTGCCTCACGACAGGATGCAGGGCGGAGGGGAGGGCTCCGCACTGGGTTTTAGTGAGGGAGAGCTGCTCTATCCCCCTGTGTTGACTCCCCGGAGCACCGCCAAGCTCCGAGAGGGCAAGATGTGAAGGGAAAGCAACGTAGGTTCCATCCCCGCAACCCCAGAGCCCGTCCGTGCAGACCGCGGGCCGTTCCCCAGAGCGCAACCGCAGCCACCTTACCGCGCCCACAGCCGGCGGACAGAGAGAGCTGGTAGGGCCTCTCCGGGCTTTAAATACCGCTCCGCATTCCCGCGAGAGCCCACGCGGCTCCCGCCGCCGCTGCCTATTGGGGAGGCCAGAGCGCGTGACTCCGTGTGGGGCGGGGCCGGGCGGCCGAGCCCCGCTGAGGCAGAGAGCCCCAGGAGCTGCTCTGGGCCTGAGGGGTCGGTCCCATTGCTCCGCTGCCCTCCTCGTGGCGCTCATTCAGCGGCCGCCTCCATGGGTTAGAGCAAGTCTTTCGTGGGGACGTGCTCGTCCATTCCTGCCCAGGCCGAGTTCTAGGTGCCCGAAGGTCTTTAACACAGGGAAACAAAAGTGCCTTCGGTGCCAGGTAGCAGCTGTGTAGCGGTTTTGAGGCACTGAATACCGCTGATCTCTGTCTAAACTCCTGTCTAAGCCCTGCTTAGGAGGCTTAGGAGCTGTCTGTGAGGATGGTGAGGTAAAGCCCCGAGCCTTGCTAGTGCCCTGACGTACAGCACATGGCAGCTCTGCTGGGCTGCGCATTAGGGGTGACACGGTGGCACCAGGCCTGTCCTGCGAGCCAGCGCTCAGCACGGGTGCAGAGCACTGCTGCTGTTCTGCCCCAGACAAAATGTGCTGCCTGACTGGGGATGCTACTAAGAGGTTTTGGAGTGAGTATGAGCAGATTAGCATGAACAGGGAATTATTAATTTGTAGCACAGAGACTTTGTATGTTGTCCAGCGAAGCTGGTAGGTAGGAATCACAACATTACATAGAATATACTGAGTTGGAAGGGACCCATCAGGAACTTTGAGTCCAACCCTTGGACCTGCACAGGACACCCCAAGAAATCGCACCCTGTGCCTGAGAGCATTGTCCAAACTTAACTGAATGCAAGTCCCTGCTGCTCAGGGGTGTACATTGCTGATAACTCATAGTTTCCTGTCTCAGTGAGAAACAGTATGTCTTGGCTCATGCCGAGTTACTACCACCAGCACAGCACCTATAAGTGTGTGGAAAGAAAATAACGAGTTGGCTCACTATCCCTAATCTGAACTCTGCCTGTAAATTACTCTCAGATCTAAACCAACCTGGTTCAGCCTGAAACAAATAGTCACATAGTTGCAATCAAGGGATGACTCCAGAACTTGTTTCATACCACTCCTAGTTATCTCTTCTGCGTAATTTTTGATACTCAAAACTTTGTTGCAGATTAACCCTGTGCCATTTAAGTTTATTGTCTGTACACCAAGATTCAAAACCTGTCTCAGGACTCGAGGTAAATCAGTCTCTGGAGATAAATTTGTGAGACATGTAGTTTTAAGTTATTTCAAGTGGGCTCCTCTGCAATGACGGTTTTCTACAGTCAGACACCCAAGTCAGATCAGTCCTTTCTTGTGATGTAGTCAAAAAGATGAAGTGGCATCCAACCTTTAGATTTTTACCACTTGTGCTAGTGGGATTTATATCAAGTTTGGTTTCTTCTTTTCCAGTATAGAATGTAAACAGGCACTTCTTTTACACAGAAAACCAGCAAACCACAGAAAACCGGTGATCAGTATCCGTCCCAAGTGAGCATTTAATCATTCACATAATCCTACACCTTTTTCTTGCCTCTCAGAAGCTTCTTCCATTTTCCCCATACAAAGTTTGTATTATTTGCCTTCTCTTTGGCTCCATGAAACTTACTTTTGTGTCTGATAGTGGCACAACTTCAAGAGAAGGAATGCAGAGTCTACTTGACCTGTCTGTCCTTTTCCAAACCCTCCCTATAGAATAAAATAACCATCCTTTAATAAATTATTGCAAGGGTCAGATGTGGATCTGAGCCTCTTTGCTTGCAGGTTAGTTCTCCCATTTCCTGGAAAAATGCTGTAACCACTGAGTTGCTACCTACAAGGCTGCAGGCAGATCTGCTGTTCCCATGTTTGTGGGATGTAACGTTTATCTGAATGAACTTCTCAGCTGGGCACTGAGTCTGCCTACAACCTGGGTACTTTGGGGACTTGTGGGAAAGACCACAATATTTGTGGATCTGGGTACAGGTTAATTTTGAGATTAATCTGGATCACTAACCAGCAGAAACACAGGCCTGGTCATGAGCAGAATTTGTAGGAAATTCAGTTATCATGGGAGCATTTTGAAATTAGTTAAGTGGCAGCAGGGTGTCTTGGTTATTTGTAGATTAGTGTTGAACTCTTTAAGGAGCTGGAGGAGCTGAACTAACTTGTTCAAATCTTGAAGGGTGGTGCCCTAATAAGCCAAGTCTCTCTTTATCAGATGCAAGAATTAAGTCTCAAAGTCACTGGTTTGATACTTCTCTCAGAAGAAAGACACTTGAAGTCCATTTGTTTAACAACATCATGAGTTTATCACAATTTGAAATTTTCGTAAACGTTTCATTTCAATTTTACTTTCTCCACAGTGATATGAAGGAAAATCAAAGTAAAACCTCGTTGTGACTGTCAGCCTTTGCAGGTGGATTACAGTACTGAGTGGCATTAAATAATTGTCAGCTTTGGAACCTTAGAATGTAACAGCCTTTTATACATATATATATGTGTAATTTGTTTAAAACTTCGAGATGGTAATGTAATAAAGATATAATTTAATTATCTTATGCACAATTTAATAAAATGAAAGGCTGTTTTAAATAATGCTGAAAATAGACTAAATGCCACTTACAGCTTATCTGTCCTTTGTGGGTTTTTTGTCCTCAAAATGTTTGTGAGTTAAAATTGGAGCCTGTAAAATAGAATAAAAACAATAAATAAAATCTTTGGGAAAGTGGAAGGCCAGCCAGAATCATTATTTGCTTTCCAGAGGCAGAAATAACAATATATTTCTGTTAGAAACTTCAGTTTTCTGTTATTTTTGCTCAGCAAGTCTCTTTTTGTTTGATAAATTACTTGCATGGTTAAAACTTTTGTTATCTCTTTCCAGCCAATATGTATGATTAGAATCTAAACAGTATTTTTCCACCTGAAAGCACATTTTGTACAGGTAAGAAAAATGCCAGTAAAGTTTGCTATTGAGCTCCCTTGCAGACTAATATACCTGGTAAAGAGGCCATTCTTCAAGCTTCTACCTCCTGGAAAGGCAGGAATATTTTTACTTGAGTAGTGAGTTTGGGGAAGGTTAATATTATTTAAACTGATCAAGCAGTACACTGAAGTTCTCTTATTGTCACTGGTCCAAGCTCTTAACACAGTGTATTTGAAATGCAATTAAGCAGAAGGAAAAGGGCACGACTAAGATATTATGAGGTAATCACACCTCTAGGCCATCAGTGACATTGAAGTGACTGCAGAGGCTTTAATAGCCTCTTCATAGAGTAGAATTTAATGTCTTTCACTAGAGAACTGTTAGACCCCTTGTATCTACTCAGTCAGCTTGTGGTACATCGACATCAATGTATTTGCATCTATCTTATTCTGCTGTCTTTGGGCTTTTAGATCTGATGTCTGGCCAAAAAAAGATGATGTCAGATGTTGTAAATGTGTTTTGTTTTTTCTTCTGTAAAGTAGCAGTTTCTGAGAAAAATGAAGAAATGGCATTCTCTACTTGCCAACTAGTAAAATGCTTATACCAGCAAAAGGTAGGCAAGACTCAGGGATCAATTTAATGCAGTTTTATTTTCCATGCTTTATCTTTAGAATCCTGACAAGTCATACTGTCACCAAAATATGAAGTTTTACAGTATTTCTAATCAAGAGAAATAATTTCTCAGATAATTTGAAAATGTTGGGTAGGGGTTGCTTTGGAGATGACAATCTTAAAGAAGAATAGTAATTCCAAAGTTGGGTTGTTTTTTTGGTTTTAGACTCTCCACATTTTCTATGGATTTCCATTAATTTTTCATGGATGACAACTCACTCTTACCATTAGAATTGCAGGTGCAGATGGACTGGTTTCCATGGATTTGCTGTGAGCCATGTACCATAGATTCAATCCATAGGCTGCAAGCTGGCATTTGGCATTGTACTAAAGCTGCCAGTCTGTTCTGAAGTGAGGCCAAGCTTCATGAAAAATCCCGATTTCTCATTCTTGTGTCTACACATTTGCCATTTTGTTAAAAACATTTTACTATTTTTTGGTAGAACATAATTTGAGATACAAAACATATAAAAAAATTGAAAATTTGAAACCTGTATTGTCAGCACTGCAAGTATTTCAGGTATCTGAATTCTCTTGTAGTTCTTATATATTTTTCAAGCTTTCAGAACACCTTAATAATGTTTTAACTGCCTTTTCCATTAAAATGACCTTTTAATTGGTTGGAAATGTATCCTAAATTTGATCTGTTCCAAACATTTTTTCAGCAAAACTGACTGATGATTACTGACTTCTGGACCCAAGTTTATTACAAGAAAAACATAAACAAACCCTCTGTGGCATTTTCCAAGATTTCTGGAGAGGAAATGTAATATCCTCTTTGTAGCACAGAATGAGCAGATATTCTACTCTCAGATTTACCACAAACTTTCCTGTGTAACTTTGGACAAGTCACTAAATTTCTGCTGGCGATTTTCTTGCTTTGTAAAGGAAACTAATATTAACTTGCCACCCAATAATTTGACAAGTCTGAGTGAATGCTTGCAAAATATTCTGAAGTCAGATGGAAAATGTTGTGGAAGTCCACACCTCTGCTAGCCAAAGAGGATATTTACAGTAAGTCCATATTTTATGTAGCAAAATAAAAATGTTCAAGTGTAAAACCAGATGAGACCAAGACAGATCTAAAATTAAATGCGGAGGTATTTTTTGACCTTTCAACAGAAATTATATAAGCACTCTTAGGTTATAAATAGTCCTTTGTTTTCCTTTTCTTTGTCTAACACTCAGAAAAAAACACAGGGTTAGTTGTTTGTTGTAAAGAGATAGGGCAGTGCTTTAGAGTGGAAACAAATGTGCACTGTTCTTCATTTATACAGTTCCTATAAAGTTTGTAACTGGCATTTGTTGCATTGCTTAACACTTTTTTATCTTCAAACAGCAACAGAAATAAAGTTTCTATTCCTGAAAATGACAACAGCGGAAGAAAACAAACCAGTCCATTTTAAGCATGAAAGTTTCTTTCCTCATTCCTGTTTTGATATGTCTGAAGAGCAAATAAGACAGTGCTAGACTTTAGTCAAACTGACACATAAACACTTGTATATTATTCCCTATTTTTATTTTTAATCTTCAGAAATAAGACATGAAATGTGTCCTTTAAATAAAAGGATTTATATTAGCATTAAGGAATATGATACTGAATTCTTCACAGAATGATATGTGTGCATAACTACAAATATTTCCTTGAACAACCACTAAGTGCTTAATTAGTAGCAATTTAATTTCATGTCCAAAAAAAAAAAAAAAAAAAAGAACGTTTAATGAACAGAAACAACTGAAAACTTACCCTGAAATCAAGTAATTGGCATTTCAGAAAAACAAATTTATGAAAATACCACTTTTTTCTTCTTTGTTTTCACACCTTCTATGATTTCTCTGGGGTTTGTATTACAGAAATAATGTTACTGACATGAAAAGATATATGAGGCAAATGGCTTTATTAGATACTGCATTTTGTTTCATTTAAATTTTTAATCACCTTTCAAACCCATTCATTTGCTCCATAACTTTTCACTGAGAGCAAGTATGATTCTGCACAGTAAATTGGAATAAGCAGGCTGCAGCAAAGAATACATGATTAGGCTTCTGCAATAACAGGGATCAGAGTTTAAAAACCAGGTACAGTGCAGTACTGTCCAGTCTCTGCAGGCTACTTAGAAATGCACTGGAAACTAATCAGGCCTTGATTGCTTCAGTCCTGACATGTCAGCTTAACTCCCATTTTTCCTGGTTATGTCAAGAAAACCTGTCATGTGTAATCCAGTCCGCTGAGTTTAAGCAAATTAAACACTTGGGATCAAATTCACACATAATGTAAGACCACGAACTTAATAGAATTAAACCAAAGATTACTTTTTTTCTCAGTGATGTTATTTGATGGCTCTTTTGCATAGTGATTTGCAGATTTATGAAGCAGTTTAGTGGCCCTGAGGACATCATTATGTCCAAAAATCTTTCTCCATCCTGTATTTTGAATGTCTGCAATAATTTAATGTAACTAATCCAACTTACTGAGGAAAGAAAGTTCTGTCTTTGTGACAACTCCATTTTGAGTTTCTCTGCTGACACTGTCAACAGGATGCCAACTAATGCCAAATTTGATGCCATTTGTATAACGTGGGCACTTGTCCACAATGAGCTGGATTGAGGCCACTTACCTAACAGTATTCTCAGGGCAGGAATATATCTTTAGATGCTACTGCTGATGCCAGAATTTTGCTAGTAATCATAGACCTTCTTTTGAAATAATAGTTAAAAAAAACCCCAAACCTGACTTCAGAATGTTTCCTATAAATAAAGCCTGTGGATCCAGGCTCTATAGGCTGAAATGATTTTATTCTAGCATCATGAAATGAAAGGCATAGCCAAGCACGAGCATGCCACACTTCAGGTGCTGTTAGTAGTTCTCTCTTTTCATTTGAATTATTTCCTCAGCATAGCCGAGGAATAATAAATGGGCCTTAAGCTCCTGCTGAAAAAAAGCAATATCTGCTAAGGGAAAGGGGAATTCTAAGATGAAGATTGCCCTACCTGAACTGTGTTCGTGCTTCTCTCAGAGATTTGCCATGTGACCTCAAGTTAGTTATTTAACAACCTTGTGCCTATTATCATGCCTGTAAATTGAATATACTCACACTGCTCTACCTTGGAGAAAGGCATGGGCCTCGACTTGCTTGCGTTTGAAGAGAAACTGAGATTATTACATTAACTGTGTTGTATAAATGCCACATGTTGTGAATTTGTGAGTGAGCACCTGCACACGTGGTGTGGACACAGCCCCAAAACAGCATTTGTGAAGATAAGTGTTATCTGCATGAATGGCATTACAAAGCACCAACTGCGGGCAGTAATTACATTCAGCCTACTGTTCTCGGTTTTGCAAGTACCTGGGCTCCTGTGTACTTCTAATTAGGTGGGGTAAGAATGTCCCAAAGCACAGTGCCGCCGTCACTGCCACACATCCACGTCCTCCTGCCTGCACTCTGCCTTCCTGTCCTTCCCCCTCCTGCCTGCTGGTATGGTTCTGTACGCACTGAGGCCGGGTTTCGCAGTCCCGTGGCCATTCCAGGCCCGGCGACTGAAGCACGACGGCCCCTCTCGGAGTGCCCGTCCGGAGGGGCGGCTGGCGCAGCCCCCCCGCGCCCCCTCGGTCCCGCAGCGCATTGGCTGCGGCGGCGGCCGCCCCGCCGGGCCCGCTGGGGTGCCCCGTGCCGGGCACTGCCTCTGACCTTCTCTTCCTTTCCCTTCCCCGGCTCTGTCAGAGCGGATCAGCGGGCGCGGCGCTGCGATGGAGCGGCGAGCGGCGACGGCAGCCGCCAGGAGAGGAGGAAGAGGAGGAGGAGGAGGAAGGGAGAGATTAGCGCGGTGCCGGCTGGCGCAGAGGCGCGGCTGAGCGCTCCAGCGGGAGCCCGGGGCCCTGCGGACCGTGCGAGAGGCAGAAGCGGAAGGAGCGGAGATGCGGCCGCTCTCCCCGCGCTGCTGAAGCTCCCGGTCACTCGCCGAGAGGAGGGAGGCCGGGAAGGTGCGTCCTTCTCGCTGCTCTGCGGGCGCAAAGGGTGCCTGTGCAGTCCCCTCCTCTTGCTTTTATCCCAGCCCCGGAGCAGGAGCCGCCGCCGCCCCCTATCCCTTCCTGCGCTCTTCCCACCATGAGCGGGGCTGTTTTCACCTTATAAAGATGGCGGTGTGGGATCGCTGCAACCTTTAGACTAATGACTGTCAGAAACATCGCCTCCATCTGTAATATGGTGAGTGCTGGCGGGGGGCGGGCGGCACGGCAGCCCCTGCGGGGGCCGGCTGGGGGGCTGCCCCACGGGTGCAGCCCAACCGCGCGACTCCGTCCCTTGCCCCGGCGGCGGGGGAACCGGGCAGGCTGAGCCGGGAAGTGCTGGGGATGGAGTTGGCCGACGAAGAGCGACGATGTCCCGAGGAGTTTTCCTGGAGCAGCCCGGGCGTGGGCCGGGGAGGGACGGAGATGCAGAACCGGTGCGGGGCCCCCCGGAGCGGGTCCGACCCCGGCCGAGGCGCGTTGCAGACGGACCCGTAGCCCGGCCTTCCTCCTCCTGCCCTTCCTCCCGCCCTAATAATCCTGCGAAAGGACCAAAGTTAGCTTCTGAATCCACATTAAATCACTGACGCTGTTTAACTCTCTCAGGCCGGCACCCTATGGTCTCCTAGGGCCAGGAGCTCCCCAGATTACACAGAAAAGGAGGATGTTTAGATGCCTAAAACCACTCTTTTTGATCCCGATGCTAGATACCTGTTCTAGGAAGTCTTGGCTTTAGAGCTAACAGGGTTTAACTTGCACTGCATTCTGCTCAAGGAGGACCGGTGTTTGTAAAGTACTCTTGAATTACTTAGCTTTCTCCAAAACCAGACTAGACAATCAGGAGAGAATAAGGAAACCTTAATATTTTTGTTTGTTATGTTCACTTTCCTACTTTTCTCCCCATGGAACAGTTGAAAGGATGCTTTCTGTCTTGTTTGGGTTTAATTTTAATTCTAACAAACTTGGAGCACCTAGTTTGGTTTAGGTTTTTGAAAATTCTTGGTGGGAGGAGAGAAAGCTCAAACTTTGTCAAAGACTTATTAATACAGTGAAGCAAACTTGCCAAAGAAATGGCTGCATGCTAAGCATCCCAATGGAAACAGAAGAGAATCCTATTTCTGTACATTTTGTTTTTTTAGTCTGTATTTTTCACCCTTATTTCCAGGTTCTTCAAGGGCAGCTACACATAGATGCCAGCTTCCCTCCATGTGGTGCCCCAGCATGCCTTGTGCTGCTGATGCCACACATACCATTCATCTGCCCTGGAGAATGGAGCCTGTCTCTAGGGCAAGGCAACGGGCACAGCCCCAGAGGCCTGGCTCCTGCAGGGTCTGGGTGAGGGAGTGCAGATTGCAAGCCTGCTCCCCTTCCACGTGTCCACACTTCCACCTACCTAGGATTGCTCTTTTGTTGCAATAGTCCCATTCATAGTTTTGATTTAGACCTTAGTCCTCCCTTTGAAATGCCTGCTCTGAAATGCAGAGAGGGTGAGTTGGTTCTGGGGTTAAAAGAATTAATACAAAATTCAGATTTGAGGTATAATAACCTGGGTGCTCACATTTCTTCACAGTAACTGGTTTTCTGAACTTTTCATTGTTCTTAATGATTTCCAGTCCAGTGGGCCACGAATACTGCAAAGAGAGATTCAGGAAATGTACAGTACTGAGGAGAAAACCTGGGTGCACTTACCTTCTCTCTGAGGCAAGCTCCAGTTTTCACTGCTGATTAATGGTGGATGTGATGCCTTGCAAGCTGTATAAAAGAGCACCCTATGAAGGGGAGCTGGAGACTCATAGACAGATGTAAGACCTTGGCATAAAGTACTAGGAACTCTGATTTCTTCATGTGCTTCAGACAGATGCGCTTGTATGCAGCACACTTCTTCCAAAGACTGAACAGATTCACAGCAGAACTGATGAGGTTGTTGTAATGGTGTGCTGCTCAGCTGTTGTTGCCAGTATATCCTGCAAAAGTAGCATCTGAGAGATGAAGAGACTGAAGGGAAGAAGGAGAGCCTCAAGCAGAAAAGGCACACAAGGATTCATACTTCAAGGCAATTGTAGCTCGTGGTGCTGTGACAGAAGGTGCAGTTGATTTAATGATAATGGTATTTTAAGGCTGCATATTCCTTGAGGTCTGTGTATCTAGGTTTTAGAGATGCTATGTTGTGTTGGTCACATTTAGTCTTTTCCGGATAACCCACAGGGACTGGAAGTTCTTTTAGGCCAAAACAATGGAGTTTTCAGACAGCTGCAGGAATTTGGGGCTGTAAGAAAAATAGAAATTCTCGCAAGTGTTGGCAACACTGCATTATGCCTCCTCCAAAAATGTGTCCACTGATGAGCTGGTGGATTGAACTCAGTGGTCTGGAGAAGGAGCTATGACAACCTTCCAGAAGGCTAGAGGTATAAAAGTAAACTTTTTGCCTATATGAAACCTAAATATTTGCAGGGCTAGTTTGATTTAGGACATCTGTAGAAATCTATTAGATAAGGATGCTGAGATGCTGATTCCTAGACCTTGTGCCCACACTATAATACAGTGCTTGAAAAACTGAGCTACTGACAATTTGTGGACTAAGAAATAGCTGTGTAGATCTTAGGTAATATTATACATATTATATATTATATAAATTATAATATTATATAGTTTTTCTATATAATGCTACATAATAGTAGATTTCTAAGTTTTTTAACCTGGTTGAACTCAGTAATTAAAAAAAAAGGTGTTCTGGTCTTAATTTTTTCCCATTCCACTTGAGAGTGTTCACAGAGGGTTTTTGAAGAAAAATCCCCCAAAATCCAAACAATGATGTCTAGTTGATTTTCAGGGGTGGGGGGGGGAGTAGGGGAAGAGAGACAGAGGTAGCAATTGGTCATGAAATACTTGTCCCTCCCTGAATGCAACTTAAATTATGTTTTCAGTGGTAGTCCTTTCTTGACCAAGTTTTTCGTGTGTGTTTGTCCAAGTGCTCTCATGTCCTGAAGGGGAAAGATGTACTGAAATTCAGCTGAATTAATTTATCTCAAGAACCTGGCTAGCCAGCATTTTTGGATGTATGCTATTAAGTTGACTGCCTGATGTTTGGTATCTTGGATTGTAATTTTGATCTCCTAAAGATGGTAGAGATCGTTAGTGTTTTCAGGAGGGATCAAAACAAGTGTACTAAAGCAAGAGACAGGGACAGTATTTAACTTGCTTGCAAAAGATACTTGGTACTATATATTCACTGGATAAGCTCTCACATGCTGAGACAGACACAGTAGGAGCTAGCCAGTAAGAAAAAATATTTGGCGGGGGAAGTTTCCACTTGGCACATTTACTTGTAGTGAATATTTAAATGCACAACTTTCTAGAATTAAAATTCCTCTGTTGTCTTTTACCAGCTTTGTCCCCTAAGTTATAATATTAGCAGTAGTTCTAGTTATTATTCACTGATTTGCCTAATGAGAACTAAGAGCTAAACTTGTTCTGAAGGGGTAGAGGAAATGAAGGCAACTGTGCCTGAAGGAATCAGTGGGACTCTTACATGGGCATGATGGCCACATTCACTGAAAAGGGAGGTCTAGTCCCTAAGATGTTCAACTTACCTGTCCTTCAGACACTGTAAAAGCTCATTCACTCTGTCTGCACACCATGTTCACCACTGAGGGACGTATACAATAGGCAATTGTCATCTTTTATGTAGGACAGGTACAAGATACACTGAAAAGCTCTATATGAGGGAATACCAACAGCCAGAGCCTTGTAACACTTGTAGACTGCAGACACCAACTAGGGATGTGATGTAGCCCCTCAATGCTGTAATACTATTTGGTTATTGTTTCTGTGAAATAACCCAATGACTCAAGTACCAAATGCTGGTTCAAAGATAGACAGGCATGCTGGCATTTCATGCTTACTGAAATCCCCTGCAGTATGTTTCTCTGTTGATGAGCTTTAGGTACAGCCTTGAGTTCTGAGTTAAGCTCATTCTGCAGCTGTGGCCTAGGGATATTACTGTTATGTGCAGTGAAGGACATCTAACCATTTCAGAATGTATTGACATACATTTACACTGATCTGGCTAACAAGCTCTGTGGACCGTATTTCTCTCTTTTAGAATGCTGTTGAGAACAGGTATTAATTCCTCCCTTTCATAATTTTGTAACAGTATTTCAAAAATTCCAATTAGCACTTCATAGTGTCCTGACAATTTAATAAACAGAATACTCTAAACACATCCAGATTTGTCTGATACAAGGTATCATCTGAGATACCTCACATTTACTTCCGGTAGTTATTGTATAGATATCCCTTGGAAAAAAAGTTGCAGTTCCTTGGATTAATTTTGGGGGTTTTTTGATGTTTCATGTTACTCTTTCTTCTCATAGCCTCATAGTTATAAGTTTCATAGAAATAGCTGATAAATAGTTTTCTGCATGAAAACATTCACACAATTCATCAGGAGTTATGTGAATACCTGTGAATTTCAGCTTTCATTTTCAAACAAACATACAAACAAACAAAGAGTATCTAGCCATTCTAGAAACTTGTAGAGAAAAAACATACAAGCCTAGGAGTCTCCACATTCAAGAAACAAATAAGAATAAATGTTGGCATTTTTTTTGTATTTGTTTTTAATAGCATGATTTTGGAGACTCATTGCAGGATTTTTTTGAATATAGGGCATTGACAGAATGAAGACTCAAACTACAAACAGATTTGGAAAAATGCTTGATACAAAAAAAATTTACAATTTTAATGCTGTGAAAATAATTAAATCCTGTTTCATACAATAAGAATGTTATTCAGTTACAGAATTGGTCACTATGACTTTCAAGTGGATTTATTAATTTGGACAACCTGCAGTATATACTTCTTCATGTCTTTTACATCTTCCCATAAACAGAGATAAAGGCAAAATAATACATGCCACACAATAAAACAGTTATCTGAAAGCATATTTAAATTGATAAAGGAAAATAATTTTTTACATCTGATAAGATTAGTTAGACAGTTCAAGCAATACAGTTTTATAAGCATAGTCTCAAGAGTGCACAGTTTCAGTAAAACATAAAATACAGAAACAAAAATATGAAAAGTATGGAGAGTATGAAGTCTAATCATTGTAATAACTTTCTGAAGTAATGAGAAACTTGAGAGTATGGCTGATAAATGGGTACTGGACTAACAGACAGAAAGCGTGCATTCCATCAAAAGATGAACAGAAGTCCACAAAAGATATTTTTTATTGAATAGAGGAGTATGAACAAAATGAGAAACATCCTAATATACCATTCCCAAAGTATAACCTTGAGTAATGGCTGAGGCTTGCCTTGCATGAATACCTTTTAATGGCTAAAGTGGTTATTATGTACTTAATAACTGTTTATAAACGAAGCACAAAAGGACAATTCATGAACACAATGTGTGGTTTTCAGTGTTTTTCTTTTAGATGTATGTAGTCTTTGGCTTCATGTTGCTGAATTAAGAGTACACCAGTGGTTATGCTAAACACCTCAATAAAGGAACCTTTTAGGTATAGCTTAGCAAGGCTGAATGAATCTGAATTGTGGAAGAGATGATATTAAAAGCAGACTGTGGACCCTGATTAACTGGGTGTGGTGGGCAAGTGCCACACCACTCACAGGAGGTGAGGTTCTGATGGATTTGAAGAGCCACAGTCTGTGGACTGTAAGCCAGTCAGAGAAGCAGTCAGCCAGTTCTCTTCTGCTGACCTTCCTTTAGCCTCAGAAATTGTGCTTGGTTGGCTGTTTGGTAGATACACCTAAATACATTTAATGTACATTATATACTTAACACCACAGTATATCAGTGCTTCTGGGCGAGAAGCATCTCCACTGTAAGGACTCCACTGTAAGCATGTTCTTGGATATGCTCAGCCTTTGCAGAAAAGGCTGTTGCGCTGAGGGTTTCAAACCAGCCAGTACTGGATGTTGCGTGTTTCAGTTAATTTGATTTTTTGATTTCACAATTAATGGCCTCGTAACAACTATATCTAAAGTATCCTAGGACAATAAAGTCTCCAACTGTCCACTCAATATGATAAACCGGTGTTATTTCTAATGTAGGTCAGCCAAAGTTGGAGATTTCCAATGACAGGAACTACATCACATTTCCTAATGTCTTACTGGAATCTACATTACAGTAATTTGAGCTTGGTACTTCTCATCCTGTCCATTGCTGAGACCAAGAACACACTAGTTCCTTTCTGTAACAAACTGTAGACTTGAAAACACTGTCATGCCCTTTTCTGCCTTTTGCAGCCTTTTCTGTCTTATGCAACACAACCCCGTTCAACCCTTTTTTAAAGCTCACTTTTCTCTAGAGTTGAGTCTTCCATTTTGACTGGCTTCTTTTGGATTTTTTCCAGTTACCTTTATCTTCCTTGAAACCCGGCACCCAAACCTGGATGTAAGATGTCTTACCACTGACAAGTTTATTGAAAAAGTTACTTGAAGAACTTCGTAGACTACCTCTGTTGTCAACATTTGTTGTTGTGTTTTTGGGGATTTTTTAAAAATAACACTGCATACCTGTGGCTTATTCATCTTACACTACACAGAGACTTCCCTTTTCTTTCTTTTTTTTTTTCTAAAACACTACTACCTTAGTCAGCTGTTTCCCATTTTGTACATGGTGATTCTTCTCTTTGTGTGCAGAACCTTGCACTTGTCTCAGCTCATTAGAGAATGTCTCTAAAAGAATAATACTGTCAAAAAATAATGTTTAATTCCAAACTTGTCCTGCAACATAACTACAGCCCTCATTACTCATCTTGTATGGAGATTTAATGAAGATATTCCTACTTCTGTCTCCAGGTTATCAGAGTATTCCAGATGGTGCAGCTGTGATGAAGTTTAGAAGATGCCTTGCTTTTAGAATGCTCTGAGGCACCACATATGCAGTCTAGGTGGCCTAGACAAAAATGTTATTGAAGAAATTAATAGTCTGTAAGCAAATCTCAGTTTTGTTTTGACTCATGAGGCCATCTTGATGCTATGTGTTCTGAAGAAGGAAACTGGCCAAAATCAATGGTTTTGGTGCTTCTTTCAGCAAAAGCCTTAATGCCACTAATCCAAGAACAATTAAGGTGGGGATACAGGCAGACTCGCAAAAGACTATTGAGTTGCAGTTCGGTAAAAACTGTCTAATCCTGGAAAGTTTAAGGGTCCATATTTTTTTTTAATTGCTTTTGGATATAGACACTGAACTTGCAACACTTCACTAGAACCTCACTTCCAGTACTTGGTGCTTTGTGCTTTGAGAAAACCAAGTTTATCAGCTATGTAAGACAGAGCACCTTAAAAGCTTTGTCCAAGATTTTAAGTGGTTCAGGATTTCAGGTCTTGCAATTTTTATCTGTTTCTTGGAAACCACACAGTAAAGAGCTGAAGTTATTTGTGGTATATGCGATACTTAGATCTGTAAATAGAGCTAGTTAAGTGTACCCAGCAAAAAAATAGGTTAGACCTCTACTTTCAAGCTCTTATCATTTGTCTTAATGATCAGAAGACTCTTTGGAAAAAATGCACAAAAATAATTTATTTCAATACATTTTAGTAAATCATCTTTCCTACAAAAATTTGAATACACAGTGGTTTTTCAGTCAGTCAAGGTCCTTTTGCTGTTTACTATGATCCCCTATGTGTTTTCATAGAATCCTCGCTTTCCTCTTTCTTCTTGTGGCAACAAAGACCCAAAATAGCTTTGCTGGAGGAACAAAAACATTTCTTCTCAGAATGGAGAGAGAGCTAATCTGGTTAAACTCAACCATCTTATGGGACTTACACTTTAAAAATTACAGTAATTTTTCAGGTTCGGCATTTAATATCTATGAGTTTTCAAGAAGGCTGGTTTGGCTATTTCAGTTACTCACCATATCTCTCTGAAAGTTGAGATTGTTCCCAAGGATAGCCAAAGTCCAGCACCTGGGGCAGGTGATGCATCTATTGAAAGCGGCTGCATGTATGCTGTATGCTGTGCTATTGCTAGCTCTCCTTGTACTCTTGATACTTCATGTTGCTTCTGGGAGCTAATTTGGGGTTTTATTTACAGTTACCTCCTCTCTTCTGAGTTATCCATCACTGCCATTTGTTGGCCAGGAGGCCTTCTCCATCTTTCTTTATCTTCTTTTTTCCTTCCCTCCCATGTGCTGTGCCTTCCAAAATCCTGAAACTCAGGCTGCCCAGCCCTGAAGCCATTTCTATTTTTACTCAAATTTCTCCTCTACCAGCCCAAACATCACTGTTAGTTTGTCTTAAGTCTTCAGTTTCTCCCTTCAGGAAAGAACTCTCTTTCTATCATGTTGCTCTCACTTTCCCTGAATACTAAGAAAAAAGAAATCTAGTCCATAAATACATATAATCCTAATCTGTTTGTCATGGACCAGCCATCTTCCTTCACTGATCTCTTGCTCTTTATAGATTTATTAAATTTCTGTTTTCATTATTCAATTTTTATGTGTGTTTTCCCTTGTGTTTTTTAGATTTTCTTGTGAACAAGGTATTTCTTCTCATTTCTTATTTTGTATTTGTACAGACATATTTTTCTGTACAAAGAAAAATTTCATTAATTTTATGTTTTTCATACCATGTTTCTGTTTATTTAGTGATACCCACTTAATAGGTAGCTTATGAAAAGTCCTAATTTCTTTACTGTATTCATTTACTTTAAATTAAACACATGCATATTTCTAGAAACTTAGTGCCATTTTTATAGCTCTGTCACAGTACCAAGTTTAGTATGATTTGCTGTCTTCTGTTGACACTATCCTTCATATTAGCTCTTGTCCATTTCTCATTCTCCATAGAATAATTGTATTTAGATTACTTTGCTACATGTGATTTAATGAACTAATCTGATGTCTTTTTTTTTCCCCTGAAGGTTTTTTTTTACATACTAAAGTGTAAAGAAACAGCAGGAGTTTTTTTACTTAATCTGTTTCATGTGAAGCAAAGCACAAATTAAACTCTTAGCAACATTATCAGAAATTTCAGCTGAAAAGAAAACTGGCAGTCTTATCCTTTAGAAGGTCTAGGGCAAAATAACAAGAGGAAAAAATATAGGTCTTACGAGCAGAATGTTTTTGGAGTGATGCTGTGGCAGAAATCTTGGCCTGAACTGACCTGTGCTTGGCTGTCTCCAGCTGTATATCTTTGCCATTTTATGAGGGTTGAATACTGATTGTTGAATTAAGTGGTAAAACTTCAGAGAAATCAAGGTTCCAACACCACAGAATACATAGTAGGAGTTTCCACGTTGACCTAGTTCTCATTCTCATAAGGTCTGGCTACCACAGTCACTTCACTGTATTTCCTTTGCTAGTGTATTCTTTTAAGCAGCCAGTCTCCTCTACTGTCTCTATACTCTGATATGACTATATTTAATACCCCAAATCCCACTTCATTGACTTAGGCAGCCTCTTCTCATTTCAGACTCTGTAGCTACACTGCTGCTACTGCTTATTTTTATGAAACTGGTATTTTTATTGAGCTGTGGTAGGATATTTCTCCTAGCTGAAGCATTTATAAAACCATACAGAGTGGTTACATTAAAATATCTGAACAGGTTTTCACTGTGGAAGTAACCAAAATGACTTGCTGGGAGTGAGAACAAACGTGCTGAAAACCATGTTAAATAGTCATGGCTGACTTTTGCTGTAGATTAACCTCAGTAGACTAACATGTTTTCTATATTTGATATGGTTGATTTAAACCAAATTCTGAACCACCTTTAACACATCTCTAATAACACTTTTTTTCCAGTTTAAACCTGGATTGGGTGAACAGTTTCTGGTATACTTAGTTGGAAAATTTTCCTTCTTCTTTCCTCATGTCAACTACTTATCGAGGAGACTTCATATGCAAAACAAGTAATTTATATGCAGTGTGACATGGTTTGAGTTTTACTAAGTAGCCTGTCTACATTTTTTTCTCCATGTAAGAAATACATCCTTCTTTGAAGCATTAGGTCTCTGTGCTTCTTATATGTGTTCCTAGACTTCTTTTTCAATGGATTTAACAGTATCTTTTTGGAGACCTCAGAATAAACCAGACTGAAATTGCCTTTGATACAAGTAGGCACAACTCCTAAAAAAGTCTGAGCAGGTTATGTCAGTTTACCCAAAGATTGAATTTAGCCTCGCTGTCTTGTTGGGTCACTGGCACACAGTACTTTATTTTATACTTGCAATAGCCAATGCCTGGTTTTGGAGAGGTGAAGTTCCATGATGAGATGTTACTAAGCATGTGTTTTTTCAACAGCAAATACTTTGGAAGTTTCCATGCAATGTAGAGTTTTTATATGAAGATTGCTTAGTACACATCATGAATTTGTTTGGTTTTCAGTGATAATTTGTTTGGTAAATCCAGATTCTTGCTCTTGCTCACAATATTTACAAGAAAATTAAAATAAGAGAAAGGATATGTCCAACCATCTGGCATCCTCTGAAGTAAGAAACCCTGGACCTGGAGGAAAGGCAAATGAGTAATGTAGGAGCAACTAGTTAGCAGAGCACTTGCATATTTGTCTAACAGAATACACTAACCTGTATTTTATGAAGAGTAGGAGGTTACTTTTTAGAGATAGTAATTTCCATGAACTGTAGAGGGAGAATTTCTTTCAGTGTGGAGAATACTTCCTACAAAACTGGAAAAACACCCATTTCATTCTTGTATTATGAAATTTGATTGTAATGCTAAAAGTGTAATCAAAGAAAACCTTTGTTTTGATCTGAATGCTGTACAATGAGTATTAATATGAAGATGTTTTTCCTCAGAAGCTGCATTAATCTTCTGTAGTCACGTTTCTCTTGTATCAGACAAGGTTTTGAGGGTAACTGGTGTTTGCTTCACTGCTAATATCAGATAGTCAAATGTCTATCAGTTTCCACCCTCTTGGAATGTTGGATGCTTTGCTGAGTATGTGCATCTTTGGCAAGGCTGACTTTCCAAGCAATGAAACTAATCTTCATATGAGACTTACATAATTTTCACACTGTCATCTCTGTTGAACAGTAGCCAATAATTGCTTTGTATCGATCAATCTTTTTTTCCAAGTTTCTCACCAAGGCTTAGCAGAGTCTGGTAAGAACATATATCCCTTATGAAACTTTTCATGAAGCCTTGTGCTTGTAAAGTACTTCAGTCTCAAAGGGATTTTCTGGGAAATAACTTGGTCTGAGGAATGAACTCTGTATGTGAGAGAAAGAGGGAGAATGGAAAAAGATCTGAGAAGGGGATGTGAAATACAAAATCTCTGGAGCTTTTCTGGAACCTGCCAACTTTCAAGGCTTGCCAATTCTCAAAGAGCTCCTGTGCTGAGTTTCACACTACTAATTTTGTTGACTAAATCTTCTTTCAATGAATTGACATGAAATAATAATCTAATTTGGCAAGCAGTGGTTATGGTAGATGCAGTGAGGAAACAGAAATCAGGCCTTGGGGAGAAGATGGGGACAGGACATGAGAATTCTAAATCTGATTACCAGTTACTTTGAAAATTTTAGCTGATGAAGTCTGAGCAAATGTTTACCTTGACTTCATCAAGGCTTTTGACACTGTCTCTCACAATGTCCTCATAGGCAAATTCAGGAAGTGTGGACTGGATGAGTGGACAGTGAGGTGGATTGAGAACTGGCTGATCCCAGAGAGTCGCTATCAGTGACACGGGGTCTAGTTGGAGGCCTGACACTAGTGGTGTCCCCCAAGGTTCAACACTGGGCCCAGAATTGTTTAACTTATTCATTAATGACTTGGATGAAGGGGCAGATGCCTCCTCAGCAAGTTCACTGATGACACAAAGCTGGGAGGAGTGGCCAATACCCCAGAGTGCTGTGCAGCCCTTCAGAAGGGCCTTGACAGGCTGGAGACTTGGGCAGAAAGGAGATTCAGTGAAGGCAAGGGCAGGGTCCTGCACCTGGGGAGGAATAACCCCAGACACCAGCACAGGCTGTAGACTGACCTGCTGGAAAGCAGCTGTACAGGGAAGGACCTCAGGGTCCTGGCGGACAGCAAGCTGTCCATGAACCAGTGATGTGCCCATGCGGATGAGAAGGCCAAAGGTGTCCTAGGCTGCATTAGGAAGGGCATTGCCAGCAGGTCAGGGGAGGTGATCCTGCCCTCTACTCAGCCCTGGTGAGGCCACATCTGGACTGCTGTGTCCAGCTCTGGGTTCCTCAGGACAAGAGAGATGTGGAGCTCCTGGAACAGGTCCAGTGGAAGGCAACAAAGATGATTAAGGGACTGGAGCATCTCTCTTATGAGGAAAGGCTGAGGGAGCTGGGCCTGTTCAGCCTCAAGAGACAGCTGAGGGGGGAATGATCAATGTCTATAAGTATCTGAAGTGAGAGTGTCAGAAGATGGAGCCAAGCTTATAATGTGTATAGGAGTGATGACATTTCCTCTGGCAGCAATCTACCTTACTTGCTTGGTAATTTAAGCTTGTTTAAAAATGGGCATTTTAATATAGAAAAATGACAGATAACATACCAAACTAGTGGTTGTACTTACAGACCAACCATTACCTAAACAACTTCGCTGTTGAAGATACAGCTGAACATAACTTGCCACATCAGGGCAGCGACTAAGAGATCTAACAGTGCTTGGATTTATGTGCTCTTTAATGTTAGATAGGACAAAATGACAGGTATATTACACTTGCTTTTAGCATTTGTGATGTTACTAGAGCTGGGTGCCAATCTGAAGCCCAAGTATTGTTACAGGCTGATGATTAATTAAGAGGGGTTCAGAGGACTTTCAGTAATGCTTAGAAAACCTGCATTCCATCTAGGAATTGGTTTTTAGGGTTGTGCTTAAGATCAACTACTATCTTTATGAGGCAAGAGAGTAATGGGATCCAGATGTCCATGTACACAGTAAAAATAAGGGGGAGGTGGGTGTGGGAAGAACCGCTGTCGTAACCTGTTCACTTACAATCAGCCATTACTAGAGGGTCCATGCCACGACAGCTCCACTGTCCAGATTTGCAAATATTTTTGGTGGCTCATGAGACTCTTGTGCTTGCCTATTTGTAAGACAGAGTTAGCTTGGCTAATCATGGCTGAAAGGAAATAATTATTTTCTGTCTTGATACTGTCCATAATTTTATTTTAGAATCTTAATATTCTAAATAATTTCTTCCTTTAAAATTTTTTTTTTGTTGCTTTGGTTTTTGACTTTTTTTTTGCTTTTTTTTTTTTTTTAAAGGGCACCAATGCCTCTGCTCTGGAAAAAGACATTGGCCCAGAGCAGTTTCCAATCAATGAACACTACTTTGGATTGGTCAATGTAAGTACCATTTTGATGTTACTTGAAATTTGCTTTGTTCCTTGGTTTTGTTTTGTTTTGTTTTTCTCTCTCCCCTACTCTTATCAATCTTATTCTAACACAGGATTGTCTTTTTTTTAATTGCTGCTCATGTTGCAATTTTAGGCAAAGTGGGTTGCAAAACTGTATCAGATGTTTGAAGATGGCTTCATACACCTCCAGAGAGAACAGTTCTATGAATATTTCCAGGGATTAGAACATACACAAGTTAGAAGTCTATTTTAGCTGTGAAATGGGAGGGAGGGAGGGAGGAAGCGATGAAAGTATGTACAAGTTTAGGTACAGCATTCTTCATTGGGGACTCTCAGGAGGAACTTTTTTATTTGGCCAAGGAGAGAATGAGTGAGAAGAGTGTTTAATCACTTGTTTATTCCAATAGAAATGATACAGATATAGTAATTTTTTCCACTGAAAACATTAGTCATTCTGCTACTGAGCAGTAAGACAGAGCCCAGGTATGGATATAAACTTAATGAAATCCACTACAATAAATATTTCTCTTACAAGTGGAAACCTTTACTTTGTATCCTAGTAAGTTTAGACCACCATAGTTTTTTTCATGAAGTGTCACGGTGGGTGTGGAAATATATTTCTACTGCAGCTACATGGCAAAATGGCTGGTTTGTGACAGTGACAGGAGTCAGAATTTGAATGAACAGCTAGTTTTGTTGTGATGCACAGGGATTAAGGTTGTTTTTAATTTTGCATGGCAGTTTGGGAACACCTGCTACTGTAACTCCGTGCTGCAGGCATTGTATTTTTGCCGGCCATTTCGGGAAAATGTATTATCATACAAGGCCCAACAGAAAAAGAAGGAAAACCTCTTGACTTGCCTGGCAGATCTTTTCCACAGTATTGCTACTCAGAAGAAAAAAGTTGGAGTTATTCCACCAAAGAAGTTCATATCAAGGTTACGAAAAGAGAATGGTAAGTGTAAAACTGAAATCCTCTAAGGTATTCATGCATTGATCAAAAAAGTATAAATAAATATTGAGCAATGTGATCATATTAATCAGAAGTACAGGTTAGATTTGTAAATTGCTTTTAGTACTTTGTGGCATGTATTATTATTTTAGAATCTGTGTACGCAATATTATGCTTGAAATAGTTGTACCAGGTTTCAAATGCTCCCAGAGGTGTGTGAATTGATGATGTTTTTACAGCATGGTGGGGCACACCTTACTGTAGAGTGAACAAGGGCTGGGAATAGGGTGACACTGCTGTAATTTTAAAATCATTTTTTTGTGGAGTACGGCAGAGAGAAACATTGAGGGCAGCTAGCAGTATAGAAACTGTGTGACCTAGGAAGGCTGCAGGCACCACCAACTGCAGAACACCCTGGAGGATAAGGAACCTGGTACATGTGGGTTGGTCAATCGACTACACATCAGCTGGTGCTCTGGTTCTTGTAAGTGGTGGACACAGTCTTACTTTGTGAAGCATCAGACCCCTTTTGACCATTAAGCTGACAGCAGCATATACCTAATCTTGTAGTAGTTCTGTCTAAGGGATATGAGGAACATCTTGACCTCGAGAAGCCTGTCACAGCTCCATTTTGGCCTGGGTTCATATCAGTGTGGGTGGTATGCTTAGAAACAGAGAGGCTTTGAATGAAGAGACAAAGTATGAGTCAAACACCTGGAAGAAATTGTTTCCTGGTGACAGCATATAAATGGGCAGACTGTTCATTTCAGAGCAGACGTTTGAAATCGTGAAAAAGTTAACTCTGAGTCATCTAGTGATAAATGCCCCCACACTGTTGGGGATCACTTATAAAGACTGGATCTTATGTTTTCAGCTTTTTTAAATTAGGGCCAGACTCAGTGTGTATTACCCTGCTTATATGTCCAGGCTAGACACTACAAAGCCAAAGGTTCTGTACAATATTTTCTGAGGAAATCCACGTGAACTTTTTCAGGAGCAGGGGGATAAAAATACACATTTCTGGGAACACGGAATGCTTTCTTCTTTGAGGTGGTGGGCAAGTTAAGCATTTACTGGAGACGTCTCTACTAAATCACCACTGGGATATTTTCCCTTCTTCCTGCAAGCATTTTGTATTCAACAGGACAAGTCTCTTCTCATCAGACTTGTGTGTGAAAAATGAGCTTTGTTAGATGGTGTTATTATTACTACTTGAGGTGAGTTAACCTTGACTGGCTGCCAGGTGCCCACCAAGCCTCTCACTCCTTGTCTCAGCAGGGGAGGGGGAGAAGATAAGAGGAAAAAACCTCATGAGCTGAGATCAAAGCTGTTAAAAAAAAAAAAAAAAAAGCAAAGCAAAGATTACATGCAGAAACAAAGGAAAACCGAGATTTATTCTCTACCTCCCATCAGCAGATGATTTCCAGCTACTCCCTGGGAAGTAGGGCCTTGGCATGTGTAGGAGTTTGTTTGGAAGAGATATATCTTAATAATGAAAACCTGTCGATCTTTCTCGTAAATTTTAGTGAACATGAGGTCACATGGCATAGAATATGACTTTGGCCAGTTTGGGTCAGCTGCCTCAGCTATGTCCCCTTCCAAACCCCTTTTGCACCCAGCCTACCAGCCTTTGGGCAGGATGAGGGTTGGAGGGACAGCCTTGATGCTGTGTGAGTGCTGCTCAGCATCAGCTGAAACACTGGTAAATCATCAACACCCTTTGAGCCACACCTACAAAGCACAGCACCCTGTGGGCTACTGAGAGGAAGTTGACTCCACCCGAGACACAGTACTCAAGTACGTGTCAGCATCCAGTGCCTTTGGTTTTCCCAGCCGTGTGGCTTACTGTCAAAGCTCTGTGATGTTCCTAAGTGTCTGAGGGACTTGGAATATGTGGGTGGAAGTCAGTGCTGACTAAAGTTGGGCAGTAAGTGTCTCGTGTAAGGAAATAATTTAGGATGAGTCACATTCTTGCTTTCTTCATTGACTGTAATGGGAGCCTACACAACCAAGTCCAATGAATGTAACTTTCTAGACAGCTAAAGTTAGGCGAGATGAAGCTTTCCCCCCAGGTTGCTTCACTGAAGCCAGGGTGACGGGCTGCAAAACTGTTCTTTGGCATGATTCTAAATATTTTGCTGAGCAAGGGCCAGTACAAGCATTTGGGGGAAAAAATTTCTTTATTGGAGGAAAAGATATTCAGCTGTACAAATCTTGACTCTCTTCTTCACAGATCTCTTTGACAACTACATGCAGCAGGATGCACATGAGTTTTTAAATTACCTGCTCAACACCATTGCAGACATTTTGCAGGAGGAGAAGAAACAGGAAAAGCAAAACGGGAAACTGAAAAATGGCAACATGAATGAAGCTGAAGAGAACAATAAACAAGAACTCACCTGGGTGCATGAGATTTTTCAGGGAACACTGACTAACGAAACTAGATGTTTGAACTGTGAAACCGTAAGCATTGGGATAGATTTTTTTTGTTGTTGTTGCCCATTAATAGATAGATGCATTTTATATATATAAATATATGAATCTTTTCAGACATCTGAGAATTGTGGATATTCCTGTAGAATTTACTTCTTAAAGTGAGTATATTCTTTTCTAAAAATTTATTTTTCTAAGCATTGCTTGGCTAATCTATGCCAGGTTTTGCTGTCCTAATACATCTCTACAGTTAAAATCCTTGCTAGTGAATCAATACCTTTCCTTATCACTGTAACTTTGAGAGAAGGTATTCACATCATAATTATATAAGTGAAACATTAAGATGAATTTGTGTTAATTCAATCTTAAGAGTCTGACAGGTATACAGAGGGTTCATCATTAACAAGCCGTTTTCTTTTATCTCCCTAATATTTTGTAGCGGATGATGTCAGATTGAAATCTCTTGTGTTTGAACTATAAGTAAAAATTAATTTTACTTATGTAAAATTACAATCATTTGGGAAACCTGATTGCAAGTCTCCTATTGACTACTGTATTTTTCAAACACATGCTCCTATGGAAAGAGAAAAGAAATAATTTTTAAAAATTGTTCCTGTGAGGTTGCAGGAAAGAGTAACACAGACAGGAAAAAAATCTCCTTTGGGGAGTACAGTGACGCTGACCTTCCACAAAGGTTGGAACTAACATCACCTAACTTTTGCTTGGTAAAGCAAAGTTGATAGGCATCAAGGATGAACTAGTTTTCTCAACTCCTTCTGCAGATAATGGAGACTGTGAAGGAGCTTTTGCAGGAAACTCTCTCCATCTGTGTCTAGGCTGCTTCATAAGACAAAGTTTTTAGCAGTATCCAGTATTTTGTTCCATATAGCTTGTCCTGGCTCCATGGTGTTACTGAGCTGTTGCAATTATTGGTGCAGCAATGCTAAGAACTGGGCCAACAACCTGACCTTGCCTAAGAATAATGTACTTTTATTCAGATCAGTGCAGCTACTACGGGTTTCCTCTAAAGAAAACACAATTTTAGATTAGCTGCATTAAGATGGGAGAAGGTGCCCAAAGAAGGTATCTTCAGACAGCAAGCTAAGGCTAAATATCTTTAGACAACCGAAGTTAGGTGAGATAAACTCTACCCAGGTCCTACCAGATGTGTAAAAGAACATAGTCTGATATTTCTAATCATAAAGAATAGCTCTGTATTCCAAAAAAAGAAATAACCGAGTCCCTTTTCCAGGGACTAGGTTAGAGGAGGGTGGTGAGGAGAAGAGACACAATGATAGCATGAAAAAGGATGTTGGAGCAAGTTTGGAACAAGCTTGTGTAAGTGAACACATGAGAGAGATACTGAAAATTAATTATTTAATCTATTTCAATTATAATACTTCGGGTAATAGCAAGTTAAAATAAGTGAAATGTTAGAATTATTTTTTTAACTGACAATCTTCTCTAAATAGTTGTGGCCTAATTCTAAATCAATATCTAGTATTTTCTCACAGAAACAGTAGTGAAGTGGGGATGTGTCCTTGGGTAACAGCACAACTGCACAATTCCCTACTTGTAATTCAAAGTGATGAAGCTTTATGGAAAATACAGCTCATCTGTAGCTTCCTCTGAATGCAGAAATACTGTATACTACTCAGGATATTTTTGCAGTTCGTTTTTCTTGTATTAGTGTAACTTCAAATCTTAGGAAAATAGTGAACAGATTAAAAGAGATTCCTTTGCTGAAACATTCATAAGTAGTACATGAAGAATCATTCAGATTTCAGCAGTTCTTATTCTCACTTACAAAGAATGCAGTTTGAATCTGGTTCTCCAGCTACCTTTAGTTTTAGTCTGTATTATTCTACCCCTAAGTAGCTCATTTTCTCTTCCAGTCAATATGTGATGTGCAGAAATCAGTAACAGAATTCCTAGCTTCTTTGAGGCATTCAGATGAAGCACTATAGTAGCCAAGGACTTTTTCAAGTGTTTAACTTCTCATGATACTCAGTGTGTCTGACAGAACTCTAGTTCCAGCTGTAGAGACACAATGTTCTCCGAAGCTTTGTTACTTTATCTTTCATATTTTAGCTGTATATTTATACTGCAGTTGATTGGTGCCAGTTTTGTGGTTTCCTGTCCTCTGTGGGTCAAATCACGCCTCAGGGAGGATTTTTGTTCGAAGAACTGCTGCTCGTTTCAGTTTGGGTGTGCGTTATACCTCTGTACATCTTTGATAATGTCAAAATAATCCGACTAAAGGTGTTTCTGTGCATTCAGGTCTGATACGGGTTGGATTTACCAAGCTTATAGGATCCCTGACATAACACAAATATGACTTCAAGGTGGTACATAACTATTACATCCACACAATTGCAAAAATCTGAGCATGAGGGACTTCTTCCAGAACAATGGATTCATCCCCTCGCAGAAGTTCTTGATTTGGACTTCACTATCCTCCCATCTGATTTAGTTATTCCAAGGAAATGCAGGCATAGCAGGCAAAATACGGGGTGTTCAATACGGGTGAACATATAAAATGTTCAACATTTTATCTAAAAAATGGTTGTTATGAATATGACTGAATTCATTTGCAGTAAGTAATTCTGCAGTCTTTTGACTCAGTTGAAGTATTACAAGAATTAGCCATTTGGATGATTTTTTTGGTTAACATTACTTCACCTTTGAGATTAAACACTCAGTGAAAAATAATTTTCAATGCAAAAATCAGGATCTGTCATTCTGAAAATACTTGGACTTAAATTTTTTAAATAAAAACTCTTTATTATAACTTTACTCCTCTTGTTCTGTCTAAAAAAAAGATTGGCAATACCAAAATGATTTTGCAAAATATTATCACTGAGCCATTTTTACCTTTAATCTTTCAGTTTTTAAATCAAAATATTGACCAGGAACAATATCCAACGGGGAAATGTAGCTGTGTCAACCAGAAGTATAAACCCAGCCTTTTGAATATTCACTAGAGAGAAAGGATAACATGGTTAAGTATGACTTTTGTGACAGAAACGTATTTGGAAATTATCTTCACTGCATCCTTAATAGTGGAAATAAGAATAAAGAATATTATGTAAGAATGAAATATGAATATATATTGTAATAGTTATACAAAGGGTAAACAAATCTCTGGTAAAATAAGAAAGTAGACTGTGTTACATAACAAGGAAACATATGTAATGCACCAATCCCAGCTAATATAGGGGATGATGGTCCACCTTTACTGAACAGTAGGCTGTATTTGTGCCCCATGGTTGGTGGGATTGGATAAGTAGAATAGACAGAAATTAAATTATATGAAAGCTGGATTGGTAGAATTACTAATAAATATCACACTGAACATTAGTCACACTGAAGTAGAAAAAATTAAAAGCATTGAAATGAATTATTTTTGTGTAAGAGCAAATTTCTACAGAAATAAATATCTTGAGCATTTGCTAAAGATATAAACAGCATTTAGATGCATGGCATGTCTGTTTTACATGTATGTTTTTTGCAACAGGTTAGTAGCAAAGATGAAGATTTTCTTGACCTTTCTGTTGATGTGGAGCAGAACACATCAATTACACACTGTCTAAGGTAAATGAATGCATCTTTTTGGCAGATAGTTCTAACTGCTAAATTTTTCAAGTCTAGTAGGTATAGACAAGAAAAGTAGAATAACATTTGGATTTGAACTTATCCTAAGCAGGAGAAAAAGACTTTAAACTGGATGTTTCTTCTAATGACAAAATATACATTAATGTACTTTGCTTTACCCACTTTCTCTTCCAAAGTATATACTTGAAAGAGGAAAATAAATGAACTTTCAGGGAAAATAATTGATTGCGTTGTTGTCTGAAAGAATTGCTGCAGAATAATAATTTGCTTCAAAGAGATTTAAGTGTGCATATCTTTAAGCTTCTACACAAGTGCTTTGTTGATTAGGACTTACATGCATATTGAAAGTTAAGTGTGTGTTTTGCAGAATGAGTGCTAGATTCCCTAGAGGGCAAAAGATTTCAAAAGTCTATTTTTCTATCAGAAATTTCTTATGCTGTGTCTCATCCTAAATTTATGTGAAGTCTTTTATTCTACATTTCAGTTCTGCTCCTAGTATATTCTTAATTGTTAAAAGCTCTAGAGAGTTCTACTTTAGAGATCAAAACAATTTTCAGTCTTGCATGCATGATTATTCTGAGGGATTTAAAATGTCCGGAGTTTTGACATTAATACAATAAACCACTACCTGTATTTAAGGCAATATGTTGCTGTCCTAAGGTAATGATTATCAATTGGTCAAACTCCTTCAAACTCCAAAATGGATATCAAGGTTGAAATTGCATTTATCAGTTAATCTGGAATGCCTAGGAGGGATTTCCTGGTGTCTCATCCCAAGGTGACAGTTACAGAAAGAATGCGAGGTACTAACTATTTCCTGAGTCAGAAAGCAGTGACTTCTCTGGGAATATCACAACTGTACTACGTAACTTCTGTTCTAATTTAAAGTGCTAGGTCCAGTAAGCTTTTTCCTTCCAGCTTCTGTTCAGTCTCCCATAGGATACTGTGGCAGTCCTTGGCTCTCAAGTAGTCCACGCTGCACTAACTGGCCTTGCTGTAACAAGTGAGCAAACCGAAGAGAGGCTTTGGAAAGCAGTCCATTCTCTTTTTCTCCTGTAGTCTCTTTGCCTCTTCGTAGTAACCAGTACTTGAATCATTATTGGTACTACAGGCTTTTGTCTGCACACTTTTGAGTTCTTCACTGTAGCCACTACCCTGAACTCGCCAGTATTACTTACTTTTCCCTATGGTGTTCAAAGTCAGTTTGAAATCCCACTGAGCTGCAAAGATGCTGCAGTGCCTTTTGAGGTCCTTTCTAATCTGAGTTATTTGGTTCTGCGGTACTGGAGACTGAGCTCTGACTTTTTCTTGCAGCTGAGTCTGGTGAACTTGTTAGATGGTAACATATACTTGCTGTATATAAGTTACCATCTGTCCTTCAGCTTTCTCCAGTTTTTTATTTAATTTCTAGGTCTTTTAGCTTCTTGGAAATGTTTTGTTGGGAATGGCCATTTTATGTAAATGCAGAGTAAGTACTTCAGTAACAATACCAATAGCATTTCTTCTACTGGACAGACAGTGGCTGTAGCTTAAGATGTGGAAGAACTGCATCTGCACAACTGCAACCAACAAGAGAATGGTGGAGTTGAAAGAGACTCCAAAGAGGTTAGCCCCTATCTCCATGTCAGACAGGATGCTTATCCAACCTGCTCCAGAAGATCTTTCTAGCAGTAGTATCTTGATTGTCTATCTCAGTCCTTCCTGTTCTTACTACTAATTAGTTTTTCCTGCTGTGTAACATGAATCTTTGGTGTTTCAGACCAAGCCTATTTCTACTTTCCCTGTGTACTCAGGACATAAACCAGGGGTTGCCTCTATTCCACTTAGCAGCAGCCTTTTGCATACAGGAAGAATGTAATCACTTTTTTAAAATTTAAGCAGCCTAAGGTCATTCAACTTCTCCTCCAGCTGTCTTCTCTGGATCTCTACACATGTTCATTACTCTTCAGCCTTCTCTCCAATTGAACCTCTCTCTTGAATTCAATTTTGAGGTGCCACTGTCTAGAACAAGGCATAATATTCCAACAGAGATCTATACAATCCTGAGAAGAATGGATGCCCTAAGTTCCTTTATGCATTCCAGTGTAGTATTTGCCTTTACTCCAACAGTATGACATGCATTTTGAAGTTCACCCATTGCTCCTTTTGGAAATAAAGGAAAGCAAAATCCCAATTTTTCTTTTCTTGGGGTGGGAGGTACAGGCCACTATTTACAGATTGAACAGGAGGAGACTCTCACTTCTCATCTATTCTGATTGTGTTTTATGTTACCAGCATTTCTACTTCTGTTTAGAAAACATATATTCAGTTAGAATGTGGATTTCCTCTCATTGCTGTCTGGTATTATGCATTATTACACAAAATGGAAGTGCTTTTGTGGTTTCTTTCAAAAGGAACATCCAAGTTATTACTGGTTTTGGAATCTTTGCTGTTGCCTCTTTTTTTGTCAACTGCTTTGCTGTGTCTTAATATCTTTAAGTGCTGCTGCATTTAAAAGGTAAAATACAGAAAAGCTCTGCAAGATAACATTTAAGTATAATGAATCTCTTTTCCGCTACAGATGAATGTTCTTGTATTTCTGTAGTTTTTAAAAATGTCCTTGTGTGCTCAAGATGTCCAAAGAATAGAAAGAATACAAGCCTCTGGCATAGTCTAAATCCACATGATAGACAGTTGGGCCTGAAGCAATAAAAGTCCAATAACAAATATAGTACATATCTGTTGTTTTTATTTCCACTAGGAGTTGCAAAGTTAACTAGTCAGTTTGATCCTGACTTGTGTGCATTTATATTACACTAAGAATTCTCTCATGTTTTAAAACACAAAATTAACGTTATTTATGCATATAAACAATAGGAAGCATCTTTCACACACTGTAGCAGAGAGGCTGTAGAAGCACAAGGTCAATGACAATTTAGTACATCTTGAGCTGGTGTATTTAAAAATTTCTTTGTCTTGCTAAAATAACATACAAGCAGAATGCAGAGTGGACTATTAATGGAATAGGAGAGAGACATATCTTGAAACTAGCTTTGTGTGTCTAGAGAAGAGTACTGCAAGGCTGTGGCTCTTGCACATGCAGACTTTGGGAACTCCAGTCAATGATCTGTTGTTTTTAATTGTTCAACATCTGTTAAAGTGCCATGCTGAAAATTCTTGCTTGCTGAAAGAGTTACTGAAATTGCAATTACTTCAATGCCTAACCATTCTTCCAGGGAAATATTTTTTTCTAATACTACTAATAATAGATACCATAATGCTGCTAATAAATAAATAAATACCAATACTACTAATAATAAATAATGCTAATAATAGATATTAATAACATCAGGATAACTAGTATATTTTAAAAGGCATTCAGAAACTCTTTGAGTTTAATTAACCTTCATGGGAAACTTGGCATAGAATAAACCAATATCTATCAAATTTCTACCATCTGCACATTTCTTCACGTTAGAAAAATATTATTTCCATTGCTTCACTTTGAGGTGGGAAGAAAACTAATAAATTCCTCAAATTTGTTTGCTTTTTTTTAAATTGATACTTTAGGCTTTGAAAATAAATATCAAGCTCTTTCTCTAACAACAGACCTAAAATTTTCACAGGCACAATCTACTGAGTCTTCTCTGTACATATAACTCATCTCTGATGTTTTCTAGAGTTTCAGCTCTTCACCTACAATTCCCTGAAAGATTACCATGTTTTTCAGCAGAATTGGCTGAATTCAGTTAATTTTGTGTTTAAATTCAAATGTGAAATCAGATATTTGAGATCAGTGTTTACCACTGAAGCAAATCCTTCCCAGTGATAATGCTTTATTTTTCTTTTAGATAAAAAAAACTTGTGATCAAAGTTAAGCTGTAACTAATCTTTCAAAAGATGTATTTTTCCTAAATTTCAGCACTTTCTCATCAGTGTTAAGACCATATAAAGAAAATAAATCAGTAAAAGTATTCTCAGTTATTAAAACTATTATGCAGTAATATGAAGTGCTTCGTCATGCTCTGTCAACCTTAAACTTTTATGAAGTTATTTAATTAACTTCTAATATCTCTGCCCTAGCGAACTATATCCCATCTACCCCTGCAGTGATGATGTCAGAAAGAAATAATCATCCAGAGTCCTCCCTTTGCCCTGTAAGACAATTCTGGTACTGCCTAATGTGAGAGCAGGCTCAAGTTGCAGACAGTGTGGCTTCAGCCCCATGAATGTGAACTGCAGTGGTAGAATGGAATTTATTTGGCTCTGAAAGGGTGTGAATTTGCCTGCAATTCAGAAGCCTGTCAGGTACAAGGTAGGGGCAATCAATAAGACAGTTCTGTAATTCTGATATATCTATTTAAGGCCCAAAGTCACAAGAAAACCCATGTGTTTAAAATGGAAGATAGGTGCTTATATCTGCATTTAGAGTTCTCAAAACACCTGCTCAGCTGCAATGTAACACAAGAGGGGACAAAACTAATTACTGAGTTTTTTTTTTACAATTAAATGTTTTTAGGTACCTAAAATTCCGCTCCAAAGCACATCAACACTGTGACTTCCAACAAATCTTTTCTGCCAACTGAAAGATGCTATCAAACCAGTCTTCCTTTGCCTTTGTCACTTCAAAAGCTCAATCTAGAAATATCTCCAAGTGTATTTACTTGATCAGGATTTACAAAATTTTCTATACCAGCTGCCTCTTTCCTTTTTTAGAAAATGAAAAGGTATAATCTAAAAACCTCTGGATGACTGTTCTAAAGGTTGGAGGATGCAGGAAACTCAATTTAGTTCTTCTGTGTAAGACAATTCAAACCTGTCTTACTGAAGAACTCCGTAAAATGTGAGGTATTTGGGGATGACAGAAGTGCATGTGAAGTTGCTTCATTCTTCAAATACTTTAAAAAGAAACTGAATGGATTGAGTGGCTATACTCAAGTCTGGGCAGCCCCTTTAGTGTGAGTGACCAGATACAGGTCCCATTTTGAGACACCCTCCATTTGTATCATAAAGAGGGCTTCAGCTCCTAATGTAACTTGTCATAGCAGCCAGATACCCTAAGTCCATTTGCAAACCCCAGTACAGTTGCTTCAGATGCTTTAGAAAACTGGAATGGGTGAAGATTTGATCCTGTGTGTCTTTTGGTTTCCAGTTCATCAGCTCAAGTGGGGCAAATGTATATCCTTAAAGAACTGATGATTGTATCTATTTACAGAGACTTCAGTAACACAGAGACGCTATGTAGTGAACAGAAATACTACTGTGAAACTTGCTGCAGTAAACAAGAGGCACAGAAGAGGTAAGCAAAGAGCAGGCTATTTTACCACGTCCCTCCTGGGCTCTGACAAACTTTCTCCTTGATATTTATTTTGTTTAGATACCTAGAAGCCTTACATCCCAAATGCATTCGTTGTGTGCACCAGAGAACCTGCAGACAGATTTAAAGGCATGTGTCTTAGTCTAGAAGCTATTGCTAGTTGACTATTGTTACTTACAAAGTACTTCTATAATGCAGACATTAGCTTATTAAGGGAAGAGAGAATGGCTTTGAACTGGTCAGGTGTTTATCATATGCATTCTTAATGGTTTAACAGGATGAGAGTAAAAAAACTGCCAATGATTCTTGCCTTACACCTCAAGAGATTCAAGTATATGGAGCAATTGCACAGGTACACTAAGCTGTCTTATCGTGTAGTATTTCCTCTGGAGTTACGTCTCTTCAACACATCTGGTGATGCCGTCAACTTGGATCGGATGTACGACCTGGTAGCTGTTGTCGTTCACTGTGGAAGGTAATGTACTTTCATGGGTATCACAAGCTATTGCCAGATGTTTGCCAAGCTCAGGGGCATGCCTGACAAAATGTGGGGAGAGTGGGAGGCAGGGCTTAAACCCTGCTGCTGCACTGACTTGTATGTGTCTTGGGCTGAACCTTTTAGCCAATCTCCCTAATAGTAAATCAGTACTTGTTTAAGAAATTATCTCTCAGGTCTCCAAAAGTTACAGGATTGGTTTAAATCAATGAAACTATCTTCTTCCTCATGAGACCACTTAAAAAAGTTGGGAGCCAGGACTCTGTGAGGGCCAGAGGCTGTCAGCATGTAGGCCCCACAACAGATCACCTTGGTCAATTTTACGCCCTATACTTAGTTCATAAAGTTTCAAAAATATTTCATGCCTACCGTGAGCAACTTGTTAAGTGTTCCATGGGTTAATTTGCAAATGGCACCTGGCACAGGTGAAAACAACACCTTTAGCTTTCAATTGATGAGCTTTGCAACAAGTTAATGAAAAGGTGAAAGGACTAAATGTCTAGTGTACCACCACATCTGGGTTTACTATGTTTTTCAAAAGATTTAGTCATAATTCTGCATTCGTAAAGAAATGTGACTTAACAAAATGGACTCAATAGTATTTTCTAATATTTTGTGGTTTGGGTTTTTGTTTTGCTTTCCAGTGGACCGAATCGGGGGCATTACATTACTATTGTGAAAAGTCATGGATTTTGGCTCTTGTTTGATGATGACATTGTAGAGGTCAGTATGCTGAAGGTTGTGAGCACAACTTTTGTATTTATGTTTGCTTCTCTACTTGGGATTAAAAATCTGATCCAGAACTGGGTGGAGATTACCAGTCTGCAGAGCCACAGTTTGATTATAATGTAGTATTTAGTTCAGCTCTGTTAGGAAGAAAGGTTGTAAACAAAATTATTTATCCCATAGTTTGTGCTCTTTTAATGTCAGAGGGGGTTTTTTATTTCATAGCAACATCAAATGTTTTTAACACCAAACTTTAGGAGTTTAATTTTGAAAGTTTTCTATATCTAATAAAATCAATTTAATTCATTAAAACCTTATCACTTGGCAAAATTGAACTAGGTAAAGCTAGCATTGCTACGGAATTTTCAAATTTGAAAAATGGGGAAATTACAAGAAAGTCTGAATTGTGTTGTTGATCTGGGATTGCCTGAATGTAGATTAGGGTAGAATCTGTCTCACAGCTATTGCAGATTCTGTCTGCAATAAGCATTCTGAAATTCATTCTTATGCAAACCCTTTATGTCATTGTGGTACACTGGCAAAACTGAGGTCTCAAGTCTGATTTCCCAAGAGGTAAGGAAAGTAAGCACTGGGATGCTGGAGGGGGCATGTCTTGAAGAAGGTTTCTGGAAATTTGAGAAAGATGGGATCACATAGTCACATTTATGTGTTTTAACAATGTTCATTTCTGCATTCCAAGGAGTCTCTCTGTTATTGGAAAAAGCCTAATTCAGTTAAATTCAGTGACAGAAACATCCCTGTGATTTTCATGAGTGAGATCAGCAAGGCTCAGCCCCTAAACATTACCCTTTCACTGCTTAAACTGCAAAGAGAATTTGCTAATTGCTACCTCTGAAAAAATAACTGAATTTGTCTTTTCTGTTCATACAGTCATTTAATCTGTGTTTAGTATTTGTTTTATCTAACAGCATATTAAAAAAAGTATTTATTTTGCAGAAAATAGATGCTCAAGCTATTGAAGAATTTTATGGTCTGACCTCTGATATATCAAAAAATTCAGAGTCTGGCTATATTTTATTCTATCAGTCAAGAGAGTGACTTGGCAAACTGTGACAGTTGCGCACAATGATGCTGCACGCAAAAGAAGGCGATGGCTCCCCTGAACTGACTGTTACACAGACCACATCTCGGATGGTTGAACAGCGATACACTCTGTCTCCTATTCAATGGTCTATGTGATGTTGACTATAACCGTCCATTTTTGACATTCAGAACTTTGTTTTAGAGAGGGGGGGGTTGTTTGTAGTTTTTAAGTCTGATTGAAGAGCTAATTGAAGTCAGATTTTAGTGGAATTTATATGGACTAACATTTACAGGTCGTAAGGTTTGAATGTCAACTGTTAAACCCAATCCAGCTAGAGTAGTTTTTTATATGAAAATGTTCATTATATTTAGGTCAAAATTATTTAAAACTTTCTAAATGGCTTTGGAGTGTGTTGATTTACAAAGCATTCCTTTAAATACATCCTAACATATACTTACCCCTTTTAAGCGTAAGGAAAAAAATCAGTTTCATGATGATTGGAGTTGTGGTTGTCTAGGGGATTTTTTACATGTTACTCTGCTGCAGAAAAGATATTCTTCCAAAATCATTTCAATTTTGGTTGTTAAAAAATTTCAGTGTGTAACCACAGACCTAAAATTCACATAGAGGGATTTAAATTACACTGGAACTGAGTAATTCTGTATGTTCAGTCACTTCGTCCTGAGATAATCCAGATGAGGTGAGATTTCAGAACTTACAGAGCACTGGAATAAAGGGAGTAAGGTGACATATATGATGCAGAGATAAGTTACATTTATAAAGATTTATCTTATCTTTTTTTTTAAATGATATCATAGATTGTTTGCTTTGATTGAGTTCGCAAAGATTGCAACACTGCTCACATGTAACATATCCATCAGGACTGAAAATATCCAGTCATTTAAATAAGTGTTTGTACATAAAAACATAGCTTGATCCTGCAATTTTGTAAGTATCTGTAGGTCCCATTTTCATTTCTCAAGATAGAGTCCATTTCTTAGAAACATAATACATAGCAACCACTAGTTTACACGCTATCACGTATATATCATCCTTAACATTTTGGTCATATCTGACAGAGTTTTGTCACCACAGAAACAGACAGGGATCTGGAGTGCTTGATTTCAGAACTAGTACAAAAGGCTTAGTTTGTGATTTTCCTGAATGAATTTGGCTGGCACTTGTTATGCACTGGCTAATAAAGTTTCTGAATTCACCTGAATACCTGAATTTGGCAAAGAATAAACGTAGAAGAAAGTATCAATAGGGTAGGAGAAGGGATTGATAATGGCTTGAGTCAGTGGTAATGCTGGGTAACTACCTTGTTCAGTTTGACACTTTCACTCCATTATACTATTCTTGAACTTCAGTAGCCAAAGTCCTATTCCGATGACATCAACAGCAAAAACACTCTTGTCTTCATGGGGACTGACAGTTGGTTCTTGTAAGGAAATAGTCTCATCTCACAGAATTTATTTCTACCTGTTATATTTTATTCACTTATTATATCTTTATTATACAATGTTGGTTTTGGTCTTTTTTTTAAGAAGCCTGCCTGACACTTTATGGCCAACACGCCATTTCAAGAAATGGCTTTTGAAATGCAGCTACATCTCATATTTTAGTCTTCTGTAGGAAAGAGAATAGTGTTTTCATTGTACTCTACTGTGAATGTGAAATATCTTTTGTGAAATAATGGTGAAAATGAAGTAGCTTCTACTGTAACATCATATGAAGTTCAGCTGGATTTATCAATGGCCATTTTGTAAACTAAGGCAATGTAGCACTTTACACTGAATGAGAAACAGAAGTGGGCTTTTCAGCTAAGATTTCTGTGTAATTTATCATGTTATTATATTGATACAAGAAAACAGAATGTAACCTTAGAGGACTTACTTTAGTGAATTATAGTAGTGGTCTACAGAGATCACTCACATGAATGAAGGCTGGTATGCAGGCTCAAGACAAGCTTAATTAGGATGCAGCTCTTGTTCTTTTATTGATGTTAGAATGAAATGTTCTGTCTCTAATACAGAAGATAGACATCTTACAGGAGACTTCAACTCCCACTGAGACCCAGGAGCTTTTTCACTGAAAAGCTAAACCTGCAAATCCCTCTTTAATTGATTTATTTATAAGCATTCAGAATTTCTGTATAAAAATACAATAATTACTGGCCTTTTAAAATGGGTAAGGTTTCCTCACTGTGAATGAAATCACTTTCTAGATCAGCATTAACCAGTGCTGGTCTGAAGGTCTGTATTTCACTATTTACTGCTGAACATTCTTACGGTATTCCTTAGTTTTAAGAGATTCAAAAAACCAGATATTCTTAAGGTATCATTTGAATCTTCAGGGCTCATGTTTATATGAAAAGTAATTTATCATAAAAATAATTTTAAAATCAGTTCAATTTTAGGGAACAATTTCCTTATTTCAATTGACTTATGTGAAAATTGGTTTTTAGAATGTTAATAGAGTGAATTAATATGTAAGTGGTAAAATACAGGATAATAATCTCTGGTTTTCTCCACTGCAAGACGGCTTTAGCTTGTAAAACAGAGATCATTGCAGGAAGTTATTGAGAGTAAAATTACTAGAATAAGCCATTTCATAAAGTATGAAAAGGCATTTTTAATTCATGCTAGCCCATGAAAAGATCACAGCACTATTATCACACAAGTCCAACATCAGTAGTCTGACATCAGCTCTGAAAAATTGTGGAATATACACTTCATGCTAACACTAGCTAAACTAGGGAGCATTATTTTTTGATTTAAAAAACTGTGGTCACAATTCTATAAATTGGATCCAGTCTCCAGTGTGCTGAATATCTTGACTTCTGTCCAAAAGCTGTCTGTCACAGCTGTATGAATAGTGCCAGTCTAGGCAGAAGAACTCTTCTTTGTCAAATTAAGCACATTCGCACAAGTTTTGCAGGATTGGGATCCCCACAGGAACAATCATATAGTGTAAAATATTTTAGTTGATTAAATAAAGCATAATCCCTTTTCTCTTATGCTTATGCATAGATTTCCAGTCCCTTATGAAAGAATGGAAAAATACCTAAGACAATAAAAGCTTTTCAGCTAGCAGCTAGAAAACAAAATGCTAGCACAGGTCTCTAATAGTATTCTGTACTTCCCTAAAATGACTATATTTTATGGTGTCAGGTTGTAGGTATATTAGGTCTAACAACAATTGAAGTTTTCCCATTGTTTCCCACATTGTTGCTGAGATGCATTGTCCATTTATAAATCCTATTACTATGTTCTCTACTTAGAAAAAAGAACATTTTTGTCCTGTGTTTCCACAGCAGTGCAGTGCTGATAAATCAGTTATGTTAGAGGATGAGCTCAGAACTCAAATTTTATGTTTCCCAGAATAGGCTGTTGGGATTTTATGGAATTTCTAATTTGGGGGCATAGCAGAGGGAGGCAGAAGAGCAGAGTGATGGAAAAGCCATACCAATGAAACAGAACACTTTTTGATATTAAGTCCCAAAATTACTCCTGTCAATTATGTTTTAACAATTTAGTTACCTCAGAGTACCTGATAATGTATGAAAAGTCTTGTTCCTTCAGCAGTTGGAGTAAAGAAAATGAAGCAGTAGAAGTTCCCTTCATATCAGATTTAATAAAGATATTAAAGAACTAACAAAATTTAACTGAAATTCACCTTACATGATGGGTCCTAAAGTGCTACCACATCCTGTCTTTTACCTTCAGACATTACATTTCAGTCACTCCTCTGTTCCAGCATCATGTTGTTGGCACCTGAGCTGACAGCTTGCAGCTGCCAGTGATTTGAAGCCTCTCAGCCACAGACCCTTCTTGTTTTTTCTCTTTTTTGCTGCATGTGGCTAATAGCTGTGAGCAGCGTCTTACAGCTGAACGAATGCTAGAAATTTTAACAAGTTTTGACTGTGTACCTGTTCTTTGCTAGTATCTTTTAGAAGGGTTTAATTTATTTTTCTTTTGTTGGTCTGTTACTGTATTTCTATAATAACTTATGTGGTTAATGTTGTTTTGCTTTAATTTTTATGTACTTTATTTTTTTTTAAGTGTAATCAACCCAAGCACTTTAAGCAACAATGTCAATCTTGTGAAATTCCAATCAGCTTAACATTTTGCCTTTGTCTTACTGCTTTTGCAGCTGTTTGCTTGTGATCCAATATCTCTAGTTATAACTCAATTTCCATTTTTAGGCTTATAGTCCTAGTTGGGTTGTCAATTTGGGAAGCCCAAGCATTTTCATACATATTTGTTCATATATAAAAAGGACGCAGCATTTACTTTGTGTTTGCTACACACATCAGTGTGTACCTGATGAGCTGCACTCTCAGTGCACATTTCACAGCCTCTTTTGCTCTCTGCCTGCTAACCCATCTGAGGATCACTGTAATACTTCAATGTGTGACACAGTTATCAACTACTAGAATTTAGAAAAGTTCCAGTTCTTACGGAATTCTCTTTTACCGAACACAGAGTCAACTGTCAATCAGCTGATACTACAGGTATCGCTCTCTTTGCCATTTTATCAATGCTCTGATCAGTCTCAAATGTGAATTATCTGATGAGCCACATTTATTCTTGGCCACTGTGTGCGTGCTGGCAAGGAGAGCAAATTTTTGCATCTTTCTTCTCTGCACTTGGGCCAATATAAAGCAAAGAGATAATGAAGTAAGATAAGTGCTGGGGTAAAATTATGGTTTTTAGAGGACAGCATCTGTGGTGTCCATATCAGAAAGTCACTGACTTTCTGTGTTGTTAATGCAATGTTATTCCTAGTGCTTTAGATATGGTATTTTCTTTGATCAGTGAAAAGACCAGGACTTTCTCTTGTTGTATCTGTTGTGATACTGAGGTGTTTCTTCTCAATTTAACATGGCCCTTACTATGTAAATAGCCCTTGGCAAGCCTCAATAGACACACATTTAATTTCTTTCCAGTTAATATGCTTTACTTCAAAGAGATTGCTTGAACCTGTCTACAAGATTAATTCAGATAACACACTTCTTTTGCATACAGGGTCAAATAACACTGGTTGGGAGCTATGTGCCCACCTGATGGGACCATCTGGTTAAACCCACACCATTTTACATAGTAATGATTCTTTACCCTCTAGGAGGTTTGCTTGCTGGCTTTGCCTGACTGATTTAATATGAAACTGCAAATAACTCCCTTTATTCATGGTCTCAGAGTTGCTATAGTTCTTTAATAAGTTCTGTTTCATTTGGTTATCAAGACTGGGATTATTGTACTACATAAAATAAATTAACTTCAGTGTGCCATTCACAGCAGTCAGTTTAACAAATAGCGTAATGCTTCTGATGAAGGCTGTTGCAGGTGGCAACTTCACTGTATGTAAGAATATGAAAGAGCAAGTAACTTTTCTGTGATAGCACAGTAGGTCTGTGGGAGAAGCCGGACTGAGATGCAGCTTCCTAACCTCCAGCCTCTAGATAATCCTGACCCTTCTCGTAGGGTTCCGAAGTGGCAGGAGTAAGCCCTTTGTGAAGAATCTTGCAGTTCACCAAAACATGTTGCTTGCTGCAGTAGATAGAGTATTTGCAACCCCTCTGTCCCTGCTCCCCAAAATCTCATTAATAGGTATACATTCCTTGAAGAGGCTGAGCTTAAACCTCAGCTTTGTATTTGCAATGGTGTTCATGTTTGAAATGTCCCACGCCAGACTGTCCACATACTAAATTGTTCCTCTCTCAACTCTCATTCTGACAGCAGGAGCAACATCAGGGCAGCCATGTTACAGGTTCCAGTGCTTTTCCTGGAGGCAATTTTCTAGTCTCAGTGGCTTTCATTAGAAAACACCTAACACAAACTCCATAACTTACCATGATGCTTTAGGAGTAAAGCCACCACATCCTGTGTGAATATGAGTGTAGGGTAGGAGGAAGAAGAAAGAGAAGAGAATGAAATATGGAAAGGGTTGGTTTCTTTCAGAGGCTTTGAATATGTGTATCTGTTTGTAAATATATAGTCCCTCTCTACCTTGTCAAGGTGATGCAATCATAATAAAACTACTTAAAATTTTGTGCTAGTTTTTTAAATGGAATAAGAGGTAGTAAAATTATGAGGAACACAATTGGGGACATATAAAAATACTGGATTTCTAGTACAGCATACAACACTCGGTGTATGTGTACAGATGAGTATCTGCTCTTTTTAATCAGCGTGTACATGTAATTGAACCCTGCACCACCTGCAGAACTGTAAAATAAAAATCATGTTGGTTATTAAGGTTGTAACATAAGAAAACAGTATTTTCTCCTGTTAACATGTTTATATTTTACATAAAATAAACTCCCTAGCTGATCTCGCTTCCATTCAATTTGCTTTGACTTCAGTTAGAGCCATACTAAGGCTGAGCATTGATGTTGGTTGTTACACAACATGCTTCTGAATGTCAGATACCTGTGTTCTTACAGATGACAAGACTGCTGATGCTTGCTTTTTATTTCATTTAATGTGATCATCACGTTTTAAGTGACCAGAGAATATTTCACCACGTGGGCTGACTGCCTCTGAAGTGTCTTAAGAGAACAAGTTTTGCAAGTAGTTTGTGAGTTGTCTTGGTAGAGCATACATACAATTGCATGACTGAGCTGTATCCAGTTAAAGCACACCACTGACCTTGTCAATATTTCTGAGCTTCAATGTTTCAGCTAAAACTGAAGAGAATAAAAATCAGTCAGAATTGAACTACCTTTTACATCAGGGAACGACTCCTTTTAGCCTGGGATTTTACCTCTGACTAGTGGAGTGGGAAAGGAATTTGGTAATTAGGTCTAAAATTTTGTCAAAAGAGTTGAATGGTCCCTGTTGTCTGCTGATTTTCCTAAAGTTGTTCATTAACAAACACAATTTACATTCTCAAAAGTGAGGTAAATAAAAGGCTGGAGTTTCTTGCTCCTGTCTAAATGGGTTCTCTTTATTCCTTCAGAATCATTTAGGGAACCAAAATCAAACATAGCTGTCAAACTTCATGTTATATTTATAGCTAACACACTGTAAGATTTATAGCACATCAGACTATCAAAGGACTAGGTTGAAAAATACTTCATGTCTTACAGTACATATTTCCTCTCAAGTTAAAAATATTTGAAGTACCTTCAAATTTATTCCTGGGTTATTAGGACATAAGCATTTGACTGCAAGATGGAGACAAATTTAAAACACAGGAGATGACTGAAATAAATAATCACAAATCCATTCTTTTAAAAGATTTTGAAGAAAGAGAATTTATGGTGTATAAATAAAGAAACCAAGAAAAAGTTTCCAGCAGCAGGATTCACAATCACTGTACATGGGCTCCACTAGAATTTCTCTCACTTCAGAAATGCACCTTCGTAGAAGCTGTATGATGTTTACCTAGGTCAAATTTTTTTATGAATTAGATTTGTCATTTTACATTAGACTGGATTTTGTTCTGTGCACCAGATAACCAGAGAAATGCTAAAAATATAATTTAATCTTAATTGAAAAGTCAGATATGGTAGGAGAAAATTGTAGGGTTGGTTACTCATTTAAATGTACTCATGACTTCAAACAATATTTATTAGACATGACTAAATACATGACATGGAAAACCACGTTTCTGGAGATTTTAATTTCTTTGAATGCTTGTGTGCAACTTAAAAATCCAGTAAAAATTCCTAAAGAAGAAAAATAGGACAATCATTTTCAATACATATACATATATATATATATGGCAACAGAACATTGTGATTATCTGTTCTGAAAAAATCTTCCTCTTATTAATTTTTTCACAAATACTTTGAGATCACTCCATCGCCGTGTTAAATTTCACTCACCCTCACTGTACAATCCAGAGTTTAACCAGTCAGAAACACCTCACCCGGTGCTAATAGTGAGAATAACATGAATACAGAAACAGCAGAGGAGCAGTGTGCACGTTGTCCTGGGATACATGGAGACACCTACCAGGATCAAATAGAAATCAAGAGGTGGAGCCTGTTAAACACTTTTTCCCAAATCCCTGCAAGGGTAAAATAAAGAGGTGAGTGCTGAATGAAATTTGGAATCATACAGACTGAAACATCCTTTGGATTTCATTTGACACACATATCAGAAAAAATATTCAAGTCATGTTCAGAACAGAAGCAAAGATGTTGAAACAGAAGATACAGATGTCACCCAATATTGCAAACTAGACATCACAAATGCTTAGAGAGCAAATTTTACCATCAATCACTTCACTATAGCTGTAAAGAAGCTCCAGGTGGGTTTGCAGCTTTACAGTGGGATTAGTAATAACAGAATCTGGAATAATGTTTCTTTCAGCATCCTCATAAAAATTCTGGTGTGCAGACCTGTGTTTTCTGTGCAGCTCTAAGACATGGTAATGTGTGGAACACCGAACGTTGGAGAACTACAGGTGTGATTATCTCTGCTCTTTGAAAACAAGTTTCAGGAGCACAAATAAAATCCTTAATTTTATTTTTTCACTAATCATGTAATTCTCACTGTCATTTATGAAGCATTTTTCATCCTCAAGGTAGTTTACCTGATAAGTAACTTTCCAGCTCTTAATTTGGTGAAAATGGTAGAAATTGGGTAATGCATACCAAAATCCGTATATATTTTAGGCAACTTGAGCTGAATCTGGCCACCCCTCAGCTGGAACAATTGAACTAGTAGAAACATTTTCACCAGCTCCTCAGCAGCTTGATGATCTGTTCACTCCTGGATGCAGTTCCAAGTGCAGATCTTGCAGCACATCATTCCAGTATAACCTGATCACTTGCTGTCTCTGAAATCGTTCATCTTGCCTTGAATGCACTGGGACAGCTGAGGTTATTTAGAAAGTTTGTCATTACAGCACTGCACTTTCCAAGGAATGGATTCGTTTTCTCTCGCCCCTTAGTAATTGTTAATTATTACACACTAGCAGAAAATATTAGGTAAAGTAAGGATGATGTCATTTATTTATGGTTTATTTCTCTTCATTCTGGATGCTCATTTTCAGATGAAAAAAAGTATTCTGAGGTGAGGTCATAGACTGCTTAATTCTGCAAGATGAGCAGTTCAGGCAGAGACCAGTGTTGAGTAAGACAGCAGCATTGGAATATGGCTTTGAGGACAACATAAAGCCCAATAAGTAAGCAGAATTCTTCCCCGTAACCTCTACAACTATGATATTTTTAAATGCTCAAGCACAGGTTGCTAATTCTACTGCTAACATTTATGGGATATTTCTGGGCATACTGCATCACTATCCTGTCATGTTGTTTCAACCAACGTTGAATCAACCAAACTTTTGTATTAACATGCTTCAGAGTATTCAATATTTACATTAAACTGTATTTTTAGCATGACTTAAAGAACACGGTGCATGATATCTAAAAGCTTTATTTTATGGCAATGTTACATATTCATACTTATTTATTGTTCCCAAATGCAGTTACAGAGGATGAGGAAAGATGATCAGTTTATCCTAAAATGAGTGGTACTGCAGAGCACAGACTGTGCCCAGCCAGTGTTTGGTGTGGTAATGGCTGTGAATAAACGCTCACTGTTTAGTGCCTCTGTTTAGTCGTCATGACACTTGTAAAATAAATGTACCTGGGCAATGTGTTTCCTTAATATAGTGAATGTCTTGCTCTTACTCTTGTGTAGCAAATCCCCACCTCCAGATACTGAGCTGAAAACAAACCACTTCATTCACCATGCTCTATATACAATTGAACTTTATTTATCCAAAGGTATTTTAGTCAAAATCCCTGTAATACGAAAATGAGCCATATCTCCCATGGGAAACTTTTTTTCCATGAAACTGTGCTAAATTTAAATTCATTATACAATTTCTTAATGAAAAAAACCCTAAGATGCAGGTCCTGCTCCAGTGGCAGTCCTTTAGTGACAATCTGTACCCTTCATACTGGAGTGTTGGGGTTTTTTTCCTATTAGCCATTATGTGTAGGCTTCTTTATTTTTCCTAATACTCCTGTAATTTTGGACAGTATCATTTGCTATTCCAGCTCTCCTTGAATGGATGAGTACTTAGCTTCTCTTTCTCCAAGGGATTGCAATATCAGTCCACCAACTTCAGTGAATTCTTCAACCATTTATTAGCGAGTGTTATTGGGCACATTCACAGGACTCATCCTTTGGGAGAGGATTTTCAGGAAAGCAGCAAGGGCTGAAGATTGGATCAGCAAGTTTGTGCTTTCCATTCTCATGCTTGTCAAGAACTCATTGTACTACATGGGACAAATAACGCAACCTCTCTTCCTCTATTTCTCAATTAGAAAATGACTAAGCCAATATTTATATATATCAGAGAACTATGGAGCTTAGGTCAGAGAAGTAGAGGCCTGGGTAACCTGAATTACTCTTACATGCACAACAATTAGGTTATCACATTATTGTTTTTCCTTTTCAGGCAGTCATCAGTTAATAATTGCAGCACTCCTTTCAAGGAGGGAGATTTGCAGACATTAGAGTAGTTAACTGCTCTTTGACAGAAGACATTTACAAAGATAACAAACAACTGTCCAGAGGTGGCAAGAATTAATGCACTGATACAAATGTGCTCCAAGTTTCTCCAAAAAGGTCAGTACAATTGAATTTTATTTCCAAGCAACATACCCCCTCATAACCCCAACGAAAGTAAGTGGAAAAAAAATCAGGTCCAGAGTGATCTAACAAGGGAGTTGTTGCTTGTTTCTTTCAGCTCACTGTCTCTCACCATGACTATATCTAGCGATTTCAAAGGAAAGGGGGAAAACTCTATTGCAGACAGCTTATGAAATAAATGACCCATTAAAGATCACTTCCTTAGAAAGAAATGAAAGTTTACAAGGGAAAGAAACTTTCTGTCCAAGCTTACTCAGTTTATGGTTGCTTTTTTTACAGATAGGAATGAAGCTAATGGGTTATGCACTGTGTACTGCCTCTTGCTTCATGTATTTGGTTAGCTAATTTCCCCCTAAAAATGTTTTGTCGTCCATAACAATTTTCCGTGTATGCCTTAGATAATAAGATGTTATCATGTTATTTACAGCATTACTTATTATTACTTATCTTGGGCCCTTGGAATGATTTTAGAATGACTACATGAATATCAACAGAACTGACCTAACAAGTATAAGATAATACCAAAAAAACAACCAAACAAACAAACAAAAAAGCCAACAAACAAAAACAAACCAAAAAAGAAGCAGCCCTTTATTGGCTTTATAAAGTTAAATAGCAAAAAGGTAAGGATTTTTATGGAAACATTTTTTTCCAGAACTCTGTCCTTAAATTATTTTGCTCTTGGGTTTTGTACTCTTCATTTTAATCTTATTTTTCATATCTGCAAAGCAGAGAAGTCAGCTAATTCATGGCAACGTTCTGGGAAGGAAGTGGTTAATATCTATGAAGAGGAGTAAGAAATGCTGTGTTCCCTTTCTAAAGGGCAATTCCTCGCCCACATGGGCATTTGGAGCTCATATGGATCAGGTTTCCAAATAACCCACGTTTTGAGTCGAACAAACAATAAGCAATATGCAGAAGTGAACCATCCTCAGCTTTCACTGTGACGGGCTGGTGGTTTAAAAAGCTTCTGCTCATTTCCAATGTCCATTTTTATCACATCCTTTTAACTGGTCACTGAACAAAGAAAAGGCAAAAGCTTGTAAGATCTTTTCTAGAGGACATTTTCCATTTAGCTGAATATTAATTTTATAATGCTGTCCAGCTATGGCAGAATTATTTGCTTTTGCTTGCTCGCCACACCTAGCACACACCCAGCCAGGAAGGGACTCTACAAAACCTTCTCAACTTCTTGGAACAAGTAAGCAATGCTGTGTCACTGGGTGGCTTTTCTGCTTAACTAAGAGACACTTCACTCAACAAATAAGTGATGTCAAGGACTTTACACCACAAGGTCACTTTCCCTTGGTTTCAGCCATATCAGATAAGTGAAACGAAAATGTTTTGTTCTTCTTAGTCCTTTCGTTTGGGGACATTTACCAAGTGTTGCCTTTACTCTTTGGTTTCTACTTAGCCTTCTACTAGTCACCTCAGCATTCCCAAACTTTGGGAAATCCAAAGATCTTTCAAATCCAGACCTAAAACCAGTTCCAAGTTTTATTAGTTTGATGTAAAAAAATAAGAAATACTTGTTATTAGAAGCAGCACACCCAACTAACCTCACTGTTAGGACTGTTCTGGGTTTTACAAGCCATGTGGTTCAAATCCATTTACAGGATGTGAAGGCTGGACAGCTTGTGCCCACTTTCCTGCTGGGAGATACAACGGAGTAGATAAGTAATGTAAGTGTGTAACACAGGAACTTGTAAGTGGCAAGGCTTTTTTCTAAACAGTTAAAACATTACCCCCTTTTACTTGCTTCTTGGTCGATACACGATTTCACACACAAAGAACATCATGCACTCAGTTTGGAAATCTATTTGAGAGAGCGATGGGAGAAGAGATGAATGACTGCCTCAGGCACTGGCTTCAGGGCACGGACACCTTATGCTCGGTGGTGTCCTGCAATGCTAATGAGAACACCAAATATCATCCCACAGTTGCTTTTTAAAAAATATTATTCTTAATACCATGTGTTCCCAACCAATTTATTTGCAACAGAAACTTCTCTTCCCATTGCTGTTTCCTCTGGACTGTAGCATAGATATTAATTCAAATACAGAAGTTGCAGTGGGAGAAAACTATGATTTTATTTCTCAAATGAAATTTATTTCCTTAGGGGCACATCAATTCTGACACTGAAATCTTTCACACTGGAACTGTATTTTCCTCCTTCTGTGAAAAAGCAATGCTTTTCTTTCTCCCAAATCCTACCTGCCATCCTTCCATTATAGGAATTTAATAAAAAGCCTAACAAAGCAACCCCCCTGTATCTCAAAAAAACCCCAACTGCCAGTGGACAAATTGGACCCAGGCACTGACGAACATGGGCTGATGAAAGATGAGCTCAAAACAAAGCACTTTATCCAAATAACCCCCAACTGGCATGAATTATCATCATTACATTCGTGCAACATTTGATACACATGAACAGATGGGAAAGAAATCCTGCCTTTTGCATGCTACAACTCAATGGGCTTTGGGGCATTCACTCAAGTCAGTGTGAGCAGTTTTTATTGTGTTGTGTTGGGAAGCTGTCTAGGACAGCCGGTAACCAGGTGTCTGTTCATTGAAAGTACGTAATGATGCTCTCAACTAGGTGCATGTTACTGCATTTGCAAATATAGTTGGGGATCTTGGACCTTGGCAGCCTGTGATGAATTTCCTGCTGTTATAAGCTCTCTGACAGTTTTGCCTGTGCTTATTAGGACAATTTCCAAAAAAACTGAGTCAGAAAAAACAAAGAAGAGACAGGTTTCTGGAGAAGATATGAGCTTCAGGAGAGTGGTTCATTATGGAACAGCAGGGTTTGGAGGTCAGTAGTTTCTTTTCCTCTCTTTTAGTACCTGGCTGTAAGCTGAAGACTTGTATAAGAACAACTTGTAAACAAGGAGCTTGAATAAAAAGAACTTCTAGGCTATTTGGTCAGGAATCTATTTGAGAGAGGGCTCTCTCTGGTGTTGGGCACAAAGAGAATTTAGAAAAGGCTTGCGCTAAACCTTAAAAAAAATTTCGGAAGTATTCTCATGCTACATTTCTTTTGATTCTCTGCTGTTTGAGTCACTGATCAGTATGCATTTTCTCTCTGTGGAAGTAAATTTCCAGTCTCTGATATCAGAGAAAACAGAAGTTAAATTGAAAATTATTCTTTAATATTTTTTTTCTTTTATTATTCTATTCTTTAATTATTTTATGATTCTTTTCACATAAATCACTTGCATTTAAACTGCCTAAAATCTCTCCTACAAAGTGGTTTTTTTTATGATTTGTTATGTCAACACATCAGGAAGGAAAATTTTTTGTTTACTGTGTACTTAAGTTACAAATCTATGTTTTACAGATTCTGACATAATATGTAGTCATTATTTACTTAATTAACTCTATATTTTTTCTTTCAAAAAGGCTGCTATACCTTTTGGAATAGGAGAGGGAGCAAGTCTGTAAAGCCCTTTCCAGGTGTTCTTCCAGGTAAAGTCCTTGACTGGAGTAGCACAACACACCAGTGACATGTGGGCAGTAAAGCCCAGAGCCCAGAATTCCTACATCTCTCTGGCCTTCTCAAGGTCCCCTTGGCATCCATCCATACCCAGACCATTTGTCCTTTTTCCCATGCCCACTGTACCCTGAGATATTTACCCAGGTTGATTCTTTCACCAGTAAACTCTCTGCTCTTGTTACAGTAAAGAGCAGGAAGTCACCTGGTTCTAAGAGGGGCTGGAGTTCCACTAATGAACACCACTAACATCACCAAAGTGACCCCTGGGAAGCACAGCAGTGGGAAGACAAATATTATGGTAAAAAGTATAAATGATTTTACAAGCAAGAATGAGACTATCCCTTCTATAATTCTTTCAGCTTTCAGTATTTTTGTGTTAACTTAGAATAATGTAACGTACTCCAACTATTTTGTAGGTATTCAAAGTATTCTGTTCCAGTTTTTGGCTTGAAAATAGGCAAAGAGTATATAACTTCCACTTATATGGCTTGCTTCTGCTTCTTCTGAAATCCAAATCCTTTGAATGCAGTAGATTTTGAATTTGAGGCTGCTTTAATAAAGCTGAGGATCTGGTCCTGGTCAGTGCTGGAGATGGGAAAATGGAAGAGATGCTCATTTTGTCCTACACATCAGTTTATTTCAATGAAAATAACTCTAAATTTAAGGTACTAGCCAGAAGTTTCTTTACTCCAACACTATATTTCAATATAGCTGTTTATCTAAACCTGCAAATGGTATGATTGATTAATAAGCATTTATAGTTTAAAAAATCAGGATGTTCAGATTCTATATTTATTTTCTAACCGTAGAGCTCATGAGGATTTTAACAGCAGTTTAAAGTTAATAAAAATATTTCTTGCTTCTCATGGCCCTGCCGTAAGTTCAAATTCAGTCTTTGCTCACTGCTGCTCTTCGTGAATTAAATTGCTTATAATTCCTCATTCATTCAAGTGAGAAGTTTATAATCTAATGGAAGCCATTAAATTAAACAGTCCAGTCCCATTGCACTTTAGCTGGCAGACTCATGATAAAGGAAATATGTCAAATCAAATAATGAGATGAAATAATCAGATAGCTATAAGACTGTATGTAGGTTGCACTGTTTGAGGCCTGTTTTAAAAGGTAGGAGAATTTATGTCCCTTATATTCCATTATAAACCCCTAAATTCAGAAGTGTCTGACACTGAATACACTCACAAATTCCTATTTGAAAATTGATATGGAAAGTTTCCATCAAGGCATTTCATCAGTGCTATCTAGTTCTTAGAGTAAGGAAGAAGGCACTTAAAAAGCTGTGATTTTTCCCCAGTATTAACATGTGTTAAGTCCAGCTTTTTTAGTCTTGTGTCTTTTGCTCTGGGGCTTCCCAGCAGCTCGCTGAATCTGGCATGCATCTCCAAGAGCAGACTCATCTTTGACAAAAAGGCATGTAGGAATCTGAGGAGCCAAGTTCTCTGCTGAAATAAGCTGTGTAGGTCTACTGAGAGCTGTGAAAACTTACTGATTCTCACCACATGGAAACCACCCTCCATCCTTAATTGCTGCTGTCTTTTCTCAACCAAATGGCTCTGATTTCATATGTGTAGACTTGGGGGCCTGGGAGAGCTGCTGTGTGAAACTCTTAGCCCTAGAATTTTTGATACATGATAGCATGGTAAAGACATCTATCCCCTTCCCATACAGTTTGCTATAAAAATGGATTGTATAATTGCCAAGAAGAGGTAACTCCAAGTACCTAAACTACACTTTTGCAACCAAGCCTGTAGCTGTAGCTCTGTGGTTTCCTCACAGGAATTTGTACAAAGTGAAATAACATTCTGTCTTATCCAACTTCATGATTAGGTAATGCAAAGAGTATCTGTGCTGTGTACCTAGTGCAGGTAGTTGTTTTTTCTATTTGTAACAGAGCATGAGATTGGCTTCCAAAATGCACTTGGGGTAGAGTCACAGCTTCTCTTCACTAAAGCATGTCTGAAACTCCCACATCAGCAGGCTTTCTACATAGGCACTTCTGATTCATTAGTACAGTCGAGTTGCAATTGGCATATGCACTTATAAAGGGAAAACTGTGACCACGTCCATCTAGAAATAAGCCCTGACTTTTTAAAACATTACACTGAATCATTAGGAGAAGCTATGCTGTCTTTCTCACTCTTCATACGCCAGGGAAAAAACCACCTGAATGGCTCATCACTCAGAATAAAATGATCCATAAGGATGTGGCCTTTGGTTTGAAAAGTGTGGGCAAAATGCTGACACAAGTGGAAAGGAAACAATTGCCCCAGCGGGAAGCACGTGGGTGCCATGCAGAGTGCTTTTGTGACCCACACAGTGGCTGCAGCCTGCATCAGACCAAGCAACTATTCTTCTACCCTTGGAAATAGGACAAAAAGTTAGATGGCAAAAAAAGTCATACAGCTTCCTACTCCAAGAAAATTCAGTCATAAAGGCCTAAGTGTTTAGCAGTAAGAAAATCAGGGCTGCAAAAAAATCAATTGCTTTTAAAAGAAGTTAAAAATGCAATACTAATATAACTAAAGATATCAGCTGTAATGAATCATTGGACTTCCTGGTTATTTGACAGACTTGATCCATCTTATCTTGAAATGTTTTTATAAAATGCACACTGGTCAATTTAATCAGAGTAAGACATTCACTGAAAGAATGATTGAATTTGTTTCAGTGTGCTAGTGACAGTAACACACTTCTGCCAATAATAGTGAAGAATAATATTAAAGAATGCAGAAGAACAAAGAGCTCCTTTCTTAAGGCAAAAGGTAAGACGTAAGCATTGAGAAATGGTTTGATGTCACACTGGGAGGTAAACATTGCACTGATAATATCAGCATCAAAAAATACGCAATGAAATACAGAGACGACAGTATTTTTGAGACTAAGAAGGAATATGTCTCTGGTAATTTTTCTTTTCCTTTTGTCCTTCAAGTTACACAGAAAAAGGTTTTTGTTATTAAAAATCAGAATCAGGCTCAGCTACAAAAACATTACTTGTTTCTTTCAAATCTCAAACATTAGAAATATTTTTCTGATTTAGTGTGCTTTATACTTGCTGGATAATCAGTGGTGATGATTTCAGTCTTGATTATTTTCTCTCTCAAGTGGCAAAGGGTAAAAGTAGACATAGAGATGCTGTATCAGGGAACCCAGACTTGCTCCTGGACCCCAGCCTCCTCCGTGGGGCAACCAATCAGCACCATCTGGCGTTCCCAGTATAGGCTTAGAGACTTGTGGGGTACTGGATTTTTTAAAATATTATTTTTTATTAACTGAATCATCTGCAAAGGTTTGTGGATATTTATATACCCAGAGAGATGGGACAGGAGACTGGAACCATCCAACTACCAGCAAAGTTCAACTTCACACTCAAACCAAGCCTGACAGCAAGAAATTCTTGTTCACAAACATGTATTTACACAGACTGCTGCTATTAGTTATTGTTCGTACAGGATTAGTCATGAATTCAGCAGTAGTAATGGATAACACTGTCATTTTCTGTACCTCTGCAGAAGATGTGAGTGGACAGAGCCAAAAATAACTACTTGAAATTGAAGAACTCCTGGAGAAACAAGGTGACCCGTGGGCAGTATAGGTGGAACAGAAAAGCTGTCAAGACACTGAGAAAAAAGGTCAATTGTGAAGAATGCCAACAAAGTGCATCATACAGCATTTTGTAAACCAGCATTTCACACATGTAAACCTCTGCATAAATGGTAACTAGCTGATCTTCATAACACTCTAGCAAGTTTCTATCTTCCTTTGTAAGACATAAACTTGAAACAAGCAGATGAATTGCCCAGTATGATAACCAGGACCAGAATGCAATGACTCCCATTTCCCTCTCTAAAACAAAGCAGAGCACACAATTGGTTGGGCTGTCCCTCTTTGCCAAATTTGAGCAAACTTCATCTGAATCCTATCCATGAGGACCACATTGCACCCAGTGGAATTGGTTTCACCCACAAACATGATCACCTGTGGATGTCAGTATGTATTTGTCTTATATAGGACCATAAAATATTTTTTGATTATTGTTTCATTTATTTTTTTAACTGCAGTTTGTTTAAAGATCTTTACAGAGTTCCACCATGGTGACATTTTTGGTCTGGTTTCCCTTCTTGCACAATGACCAGTTCTCTCACGTACAGCTATTTTGCAAGTACAACTCTTTAGCTGTTTCTAGGAGATACTCACTGCAGTATCTCTTAAAACCAGATTTGTTTTATTAAGAACTCAAAGTGTCACATTTCCATACCACTGCAATTACCAGGTAACAGTGTTTTTACTTTTAAAATACCATTTCCAAGTATATCATCTCACTCTGTGACTTGTAATTCTTCTGGATAAACATGTTTGAGATCTGTGATGGTCTCCCTGGTGATGGTTGCCATAGTGCTTCACGGGATTTTATTTCTGCTCATTCCTCAAAAGCAGGACTGTGGTTCTCTGTGGGAGGCCCAGAGTTGCACTGGTCTCGGATTTTATTGTCTTTGCTATTCTGCCCCCACTAGGGAATAACCCACCCACACATGCCACTGCCATCTTTACCCTAATCCACAAATTTTGCTCAAAACATCACAAATAATTCTCCTCCTTTTCTCAGCACCTTATTACACCTTATTTCCTTGGTTTCTGCTTAGTATTCAGACTACATTTTATAACATCATGAACAATATACCAAGTTTTAAAAATTTCAGTTATGTTTAAATATACTTCAAAAGAATTAAAAATAGGAAATAGTAAAGCTACTGTGATGCTAATGACTTCAAATGCTGTGGTGCCCACAGGAGCAAATACACCTGCATTGGGCCAGTTCAGCCTTACTCATATTGATAAATACCTTACCCAAAACCCCTTATTTTTTCCTTTGGGAATTTGGTGCATTTGAAGAAGTAGATCATTTCCACTACATTTGCTTTATGTTAAAAGGCACTTTCAGCAGCGTCTTGTCTAAAGAAGTCAAAGCTGAAGGATCATCTCATAAAATAGGCACAGAATCTGGTTCACTGAAATTTTGAAGTCAGGTGTTCAGACTGTGATTTCTAAAGGGCATATATATAAAACATTTATCACAGTGAAGCCTCTCCTCACAGTAGAGTACTCCTTTTAAAATAGTAAGCAGAGATATATACACATATTATAGATAAAATAGTAGTTATTGTCTCTCTTCTGCAGGACTTGCACCTTCTGAATGATTGAGGAACAGAGAAGAACAGATGAACTCTCTTACAGCCCAATTTAATTTTTGAGATTTATTTGACCTGAGGACAATTTGGCATAAAGTATGCAAGGAAAGTGCAGGATGCGATTGAAGGTTATCAAAAAGGAAAAAGCTCTCAGAGTAGCGTGGGCACAAGGCAGTGGCCTTCCAAATTGCCACAGAGTTGTTCAGGCAGCTGGCATTATAGCACCACTAAGCAACTACTTTGTGGTCCTAGACCAGTCCCAAGAATAACAGGTTACATGAGTAACAGTGCTTGCCCACACAGGATCTTTCATCTTGGACCCATCCTTCTCTAGAATCTGCAGCATGGTGTGGCAGGATGGAGATTATGGGACGGCCACAGTGACATCCACCTGATCAGAACTGCCTGTAAAATGGCTTTCTCCAGCCCATGAAAATTTGGAGACATTGTCCTGTTGCTTGAAAAATAACTTTTGAAGATTTTTTAGCTTGTACTGTAGTCACAAAAGCACAAAAGGTGGTTTTGGGAAGACTAATAACTTACCACTAGTGTCCATACCAACATACTGCTCACCTCCCTGGGCTTGCTCAGCCATAGCAGTGAACAAAGTGTCCAAACTTTGCCCATTCCTGTTTCTTGGTGGTAGATGGACCTGACTACCTGAACAGAGACTGACTGTAGGAGCTGCAGCAATTTTAAATTTAGGTCATCTTTATCCGGTGCAATACTTCTCCTTTCTGAACATTAACAAAGCTGTATGGGCTGAATAAAAAAGGAAGTAAAAGTCACCTGCCTAGAGTGGGTGTAAGGGGTGGCATGCCCTGTTAGGCTGTTAGAGTTGATCAGAGGTAGTTGTTGATAAAGAGCTGCTCCAGGTCCTGTTCTTCTTCATGGCCAGGATCACAGGATCACAAGTTCCAACTGTGAACCCCTGATGGTCACTTATAGCTGGGGAAAAATTGTACCAGTCACCAAGCATATCATGTTTGTCAATCCAAACACGTCTACATGGCACAGACCTGTGCCTAGGAGGCAAAGCAGCTGAGTTAAAAATTCCATCAGGGTACTGTTCAGCTTGGGATAATACACCTTGTTCAGTAACAGGACAAACTGGGATATCTGCACATAGCCCTGTTGCTACAACAGGAACATTCCCTAGTGCTTCACCAGGGCAGAATTTAAACTAAAGGGAAAACACAGTGATGATAAGTCAGTAAGAAAACAGTGTCATCCTTTCATAAGGATGTCAGTCAATGTTCATCTGTTTCAGGTAAAAATAGAAAATCTCCCATAATGACCTAGATTTTCTGGTTCACCTTTCTAGCTCAGTCTAAACTTGCATTGTTCAATACTAAACTTTCCAGAGACTCTAAAGCTTGCCTTATAAACACATCATAGCAGATTTACTGTTAGACGAACTATATTATGTGTGTCTCTTAGAAACACCCAGTAAAAAATTATAAATACTTCAAAGAGGTTTTAAGTACTGATGAAATAAATAGACCCAGGGCATTGGAAAGAGCTAGATATGGTACAGGCAGGGAACAGCCAAGTTTCCTCACATACTTATGTCTCTAAGGCCTGACCTGCAGCAGCCATTTTTCTCAAGGGCTGGTTCCTTTCCTTTCACCATGGCAGATGTCTGCATGTGCCAGGCAACTGTCCCCAAAACATCATCCCCAAAACACCTGCCATCATAGAGGAGCAGGGAGGTGGCACAGCCTGGATAAATGAAATACACAGTATGTGCATATACATACCTACCACTGCACACATACTGGGCTTGTAATAGCTGAGCGAGAAAGAAACTTGATGGAACAGGCACAGACAGTGGAAAGGACCACGTGACAAAATCAAGTGTGTGGTATGAAGCCAGGGCAGATGGCAGTTAAGAGCAGAAAGAAATGGGACATCTGTGGCCTCTCAAGAGGACAGACACATTCAGACACTTCACGGAATAAATGAAATGGCCAGTGGTATCAGATGGCAATACTAACTACAAGATATAACAGCACTTAACCTGTGGTGCCAACTGGGGATTGATGAAAAAAAGACTGCACAGATGAGTGGCAGATTGCTCAGGTGGAGCTGCTCTCTAAAGGATCAATAGGGGAGTGAAAACAAGGTTGGTTAGCCTTGCCTCAAAATCAGAGAAGCAGCAAACAAACAGGCTAAAATGTTTAGCTCTTACAGGAAAGCTGGGGAGAATGAGGACTTCTTTGCAAAAAATCTCCTCTTCTTGGTATCCCATTTCTCTTTTTCTTGTTAATGCAGCTGAACATTCTTTGAAGTTGAAATAATTTCCTTCATCCAGCTTTCCTCTCTCCCTGATCTTGTTCTTAGCCTGGCTGAATTAATGATTTAAATTAATTAAAAACATATTTGTCTGAGTCAAAGCTCTTCTATACAATGTGTTAAAAAGAAATATTACATTGTTATATTAGTTTCAAGTTTAAGAGATTTTACCTTTTTGACTATGCAGACTTTCCCTGTTGAGAAGACAAATTTTCTGTGTTTACAGGGATATCTCCAGCACATAATTGTCATCAAATTTCATTCACTCCTCCTTCAGGAAAAAACCTTGATCTTCCTGACTCTCCTCTTAATTCAGTGAAAATATTTTTAATGCAAAAAATACTTCATTGTTTTTCAAACTATTTACATTCTTCCCTTTCAAACCTTTTGTCCTTGTCCAATAGGATTTCTACATACTCACAATTCCTGGGATATTTCCTCTGTATCTGCCTGTTCCAGACTGAATCGGCTTTTGGGGGTTTTATGAACTTCTACACATATTCCTAACAATACTGGCTTCACTGTCTCTGCTTACTGATCTTATCAAAAGCCATTTACTGTTTCCATTTTATCCTTCAATTAGAGCCTTCTTCAAACCCACTCTTTCACATTCCTTCCCTAGGTTGTACAGAAGAGAGGTCTTTAATCTCCCCTCTCCTCTAATTGAAGCTGTCCTTCCCAGCATGTTTTCCACTGCAATGCTCTGGTTTTCATTAAGCAATGACAGCAGTACTCCAGTTGCTGTTGCTTTCTCTTTAATGTGGTTTTGCAAGAAAAATAACAACTTCTTGTATTTTCACAGAACATGGAAAGAAAGTTTTAAATTATTAGCCTCATAAAATAAAGCATTGAAGTACTGATGCCACATAAGAGCTAGGGTAAGGAAAAATAATCTTGTTTCTGAAGCCCAAACAGGCAATGTATTACCAAGAGTTGCTGCCTGATTAGGCACTGAAACATCAATACCTTCCACTGTAAATGGAATGACTGCAGGTCAACCCTGCTAGGTAAAAAACATGAAAAGATAGAGTTGGGAGTAAAATGAGAAAAGGTTCATTGAGTCACATAATTGTTCTATCCAGGGGCACAGTGTACTTAAACAGTCACAAAATCCTGGTCCAAATCTGCACAGATGGAGGAGCTGAGAAAGTCAAATCCCAGCAATAACCCAGTGTAAATTGAGGGGAGATGTTAATCATTCTGACTTTCTTCTCCACTGGAAATGCACTGACTAGCAGCCACAGACATCTGATCAGATTAAAATAAGACAAGTAGTGGTTGTTTCCATTAGCAGGAGGTCCCAGCCTACAGCGAACAACAGAGCTCTGCTGTTATCCACCAGCCACAAAGCTAACAGTTTCTCAGACAGCTCTCACAAGCAGTGAGCAAGATAACAGAGCAAGTTCCTAGCCTGACTTGTCCCAAATGTGCAAGATTGCCAGTGCTTTTGTGCTGTGCCCTTTCTTAGGATCACACTTGCAGACTGCTATGTTTGCTCTGAGACAAGTGATGAAAATGAAAAGACATTCTCAGTATGTGCTGTAAATAGCATGCAGCTGTTGGAGTAGGATAATACCTGCTTTTCTCATAGTTTGTTTTCAGTTAAAAAGAAAAAACAAGCAATCATTGTTTCTAAGTGGAAAGGAAGGAGAAAGCAAATCGAGGAATGAAAAGCAATTAAAAACTTCTCAAGAAATTTTCTCCTTTTTGTTCTTGCCTTCTTCCAGGATGGGATTTCAAAGCCAGAGCTTAAAGATCAGCTTGAATTGGAAGCACAGAATGTGTCTATGTTCAGTTTAATCAAGCTCAGGGTTACAGTGAGATGTGATACAAAAACAGCTGTTTCTGACTCATATGATTCAAAGCGACTGCAAAAGCTTCAGGGTGTCTGTGGGAACAGCACAACACAGGTGAGAACAGGGTATTTATGACTACTAAGACATGTCATGGAAACCAGATTACAGATCCTTCAAATAACAAGGGCTCTCAGGCTTGTAAAGGGTTAACCATCTTCCCACGTATGATTTCTATTACCAATTTCCTTCTTTGTAGGTATATAAATTTTTAGACTTTTTCAGTTTTAAAATGTGATGAGTGAGTAACTTCCATACCTGCCAACCAAAAAAGGGCCTGCCAGCTCCAATAGCCAGTGGGAACCCATTTCTCCACAAAGGCCCGTATTGTCAGTGTATGGGGTCAGATGAGGGGTGTTTGTCTGGGATATCACCTGGGAGTGGGAACCCAAACTGGCTCCCAAGAGCCACACATCATGGATTTAGGTTCTCTCTACTTTGGGTATGTCAGTGGATCTGACCAAAATAGGGACAGTGTTGTACTTTTTTCAGACACCTATAGTGGATGCTAAAATCCAGATGAGACAGAAGTCCTATGTCTCAGCATGATTCACTACCAAAATTACTGGGTCTGGAGCTACTTCAGTCATGGCCAGTTCAGGAGCCCGCTGACCATGGCATCCTTCCTTGTGACCTTCTCCTCTTCAGTTCCTCCTAGTGTGCACCGCAGTGTATAACAGCACATCTAATGAGACCTCAGCCCAGGATTTTGGAATGAATAGAGCTGACTGAAATTCAGAATTTCTCTACTATAAGGGGTTCTGATACTGCAAGTTATTTCTTGCTGTCAATCAAAGTTTGAAACAAAATATGTTTGTCATATACTGAAAGTATTTTAAGGATTTTCTTTTGGACTGTGTAAATTTTTCATATTAATTATATTTATCTCATTATTTATCTGAATGATAGCTTTGTACCCTGACTTTAAAAGATTAAAACTTTTAAATATTTAGAAAATAAAAACTATTAGGAAGAGTGTCAGTTCTAAATGGTAAACACAAAACTTACATTTGGGAAATCAAGAAAGGACAAGTTCACCATTACTGGAATATCTCACTGACTAATTTTAAAGTAATATTTCACATAACAAGCATCAAAAAATCAAACAAATAAAAAAAAACACCAAACCCACAAAAAAAACCCTAATTGTGAAGCAGCATTTTCTGATTTCTAAACACTATGGCAGAAATTTTTTGTTCCACTTCAAAAAGAGTGCTGATGATGTGCTTCTGTGAGTAGGTCCCCTTGAAACATAATTTGGAATCAGGGACACTAACAGAGAAGGCTTTGACAGAAAAGAGTGCTGGTCTGAGGAGGGTTTCAAGATTCTGAGCTTGCTGCTCCAGTTCTTGATTCAGCTTTTTCTAAGGTTTTTTTCACATTTGGCAGCCTGCTCTTGCCCGGGTTTTTTCATGGTCATGTTCATTGAGTTTTCTGAAAGAAAACTTTGTAGAGCAAGTAGAGCAACACCCCCCCGTTCCGTTCCTTAAAAGTTGTGGCCACTATAGGAAGTCTCAAATGTAGTATTGATCACCAAATTTTTATTAATAAAGCTCTTCATTTTTCACTGTGCACTGTCAAGTAACAGGTTTAAGTCATGCTGGAAGGTAAGTGCTGTACAAGGATTAATCTGGTTACAAAACCTGATCATTCTGGTTTGTGTCTGGAAATTTCTCAGAGAAAAGACAGACCACTTTGCCTTTTGTTCCCACTCGCCACCACTTTATCACGATGTTTCCAGATCACTATTTTAGACACTACAGATTTTTGTGGGCTATAAAAGTAGCTTTGTAATGCAATGCGATTAAAAAAAAAAAAAAAAAAAAAAAAAAAAGTGTTTTGTCAAAAGATCTAGTTTCTTGTAAGTTATTGCTATGATTTTATTCTCAAGATACTCATTAGCATTTTTCTTGATTGTTGTCATTTAAAGGCATTATAAACTGTGGAATGATGAAATTTAAATAAACCAGCCTATTATTATTAGTCATCTTCTATCCTTCAAGTACAGGCCAGATTTCAAATACCTGAGTAATAAAGCCAATGGCAGTTTTACTAAGGAACTTCAGTTGTGACTGCTTCGTTCTTAAGCCTTAAATTTTGCTCAAGGCTAAGCAGCCATTCCATGTTCACAGAAAAGTGCCCCAGTATCCTCTCTCCTGTTTAGTGAAACCTATATAAACTGCTGCTCTTTCTAAAGCCAGCAAAGAATCCCTGAGGCTGGGAGGTGACTCTCTTCCATCCTCTTCCCATAAGCAATGCGCTGCATTGGAAACACTTCCCTGAGACAAAGTGTCTTGTGTTCTGCCATCGCTGGTAGTTGGGCGGTGCAGTCCTCACGCAGGTGTCGGCTGTTGCAGCGGGTGTAGGTGGTAAAAGTGCCACAACCTTCCCAAAAGCATCTCCACATGAAGCCCCTTCGGTAGGGCTGCTGCGCCCACAGTCGGCGAGGGCAGTGCGTTTCCCCAAGCATCTCATGTAGGATCCGGCACTCCCGGAGTCGCTGATCCCCATCGGGGACGAACCAGGGGAGGCCACGGAGGCACTCACACAAGCCCCCTCTGCCACCAGAGCAGCAAGCACGCACACACACGCGAGCTGACGATAAGAGTCTGGGAAGGGTCTCCGTATGGGGTTCCATAGGAGAGTTTATTGCAGCCACTCACATGAGGGGTTCCAGGGACAATGGAGGGTACATGGTTTTATAGAGGGTGGAGAGAGCATCAGGGCCAATGATCTGAGGGTGCAGGGGCGGTACAAAGAGAGGGCAAAGCATCACAACCAATCCACTGAAGGCCAAGGGGGGGAGAGAACGCGGGGTAATCAAACAGCAACCAGTGGGGAAGGCGAGGGGCAGAACAAGGGAACCAGCGACCAATGGGGTATCGAGTAAGGGAGAACCTTCCAGAGCATGAACTTATAGGGAGTAAAAGGGGCGGTAGGCCAACGGGCCGACCAACTGGGGATAATCTACATAATAGAACAAGGGACTGTGGGAAGTCTCATTGACCGAGAAAGTGTCTTTGGACATCAGTGCCGGCGCACCAGCAAACTTCTGCTATGTTGGGGCTCTGTGGCTCCTTGGTCACTCCTGCAGTGGCCTCAACCACCACAACAATTGGCTGTACCTTCTGTCCTTTTATTTTCTACTGTAGTCATTTTCCTTCCCAGCCTGGGCTACTCTGGGGAGATGGCAGCCAGGGAAAGAAAATCTTACTAGGTTTCTGCAGATATGAAAATTAAATAAGAACATAATGAATAATGCAAATTTTAGCTTGAGTCAGTGGGCAAACAATGCAGTTCAGGGAGCAGGCAGAGAGCAATGGGGACTGTTAACAACTTGGCAGTGGTTGTTTCCTCTGCATTGACCAAGAAAACATCCTTTTCCATGAAACAACTGAAATGGCAATGCAGCTGGGGTGGGAGGTGTTCATTGAGAGTCCTAACCAAACTCTGTGATTTCACTTTAGCTTCCGTACCACAAGGGCAATCGAGCGATAGTTAATTGAAAGTGTAGATCAGTGCATGCCACATACACCATGTTACAGGACACCTGGCATAATTTCAATGCTAAGCCAAAGTTCATGTGCTGTGACATTTTTATTTCCAATTGCCTAAACTTGGACTTTTGATGACTCTTTAATTTTACAAACTGTTGCCAACAGTTTGTTACATTGCAAAAGTGCCTGTGACTGGATGGCAGGATTAGGTCAAACAGGGTGTATCAAGCTTTTTTATTTGGAGAAATGCGCTTTCTGATGCAAATGGCCTCGAGCACCACGCTTAGTCTTATCATGAACTATCTCTTTTTCAGTGTCTCATAGTATGCCTTTGGTTCCTTCAGACAGTGGTTAGAGACGTTTAACAGCTTTCAGTGTCTTCATGATTATCTATTTTGTCCCAGTGCTTTGATGTTAGAGTCCTAAAGTTTGTTCATGGGAAAAAAAAAACCAAACAAAAAACCCAACAAAAAAATCACAAGATTAGAGTTGTATCCAGCTCACACCTTTGGATCCCACTCCCCATGACTGTTGCTTGACTGCATAAAAACATACTCCAGGCTTTGGTGAACAAACATACCACACCTAATATAACTTAAATAAGAACTCCTTCTTCCCTTCAACTTTGTTTCCCTTGCAGAATACAGAAACCATCTTCCTTTGAACACCGGGAACTGCAGTCCACAGCTGAGCTCTCATGAAAAGCTTCAGATGCCTGGTCAGGGCGATGTGAAGAGTTTAATAATCAGGAGACCCAAACGGTAGGGTCACAAGGTGCACCACAAAATGGTGTTGTATGCCATACACACTGGATCTTCCTGCTTCATTGCTTCTCTTACAGCCAAACATGTCAAATACTAGGCCCGTTTTTAAACACTTATCTATCTCCATATGAAAAGTGCATCTTCCTCATTACATTACAAATTCACAAGTAACTTTATATACGTCTTTGTTCTTACTGTACCATGTGTTTGTTTTTGAACTAAAACACCCACCCTGTCAAGCTATTTTTTGGGTTATATGTGCTGACACGTGCTGAAGTGAGAAGCATCCTCTGTTTATTTCAGTTTTACCCAGATCCTTGGACCTCATTTGTAGCAAATCCTAAAACACAGGCTGAAACATGAGACTGTTATAACAGGGGTGTCATGGTTTGGAATCACTTTCAAATCCACTTTTAGCTATTTCTCATCTTCCCTTTGCTAGTCAGAGTAACCATTTTAGGGCTATGCTTGATTCTTGACTACCTGCTCTGGGTTTTGCTCTCTCCCAGTTTAATGAATTTATCACATCTCCAGTGCTTAGTACTGCTTTTCCACACAAGAATCTTAACATCATTTATATATTTTTACTGAAATTTTCTCTGAAATTGAACTCTTTCTCTGTCATGGGATCAGGAAAGTAATGCTTTTTTATTAAAAAGCAGTTAGATAAAATAAATATTCAAATTAAAAAGAAAAATCTATCTAGCAAAATAAAACATTATAGTCACAACATGTAATGGAGGAAGTAATCAGAGTGCCTATATAATGGCTAGTAATACACAAGAAACAGACACCACTTCTCTGTTGAAGTAGTCTGATGTTATTTTCAGTGTTCTAGAACAAATTTTCATTATTTAAATAGAGAATGATGGCTAACATAGTATATTTTTATCTTTAGGAAAGATGTACTACCAAGATATAGAAACACAAGATCCAAGATGATTTTCCCTCTAGTTGTATTATACACATATCAAAATAAAGAATAACCCAGGTAACACAACATCACACACAGAGAAAGGCTGGATTTTAGCTATTTATGTTCATATGAACTACTAACTGGCAGGGTGATGGTGAATGCATTCCATCAGGGAAGCTGGCAGAAACTGTTTGAATATTCTATTTATTCTCCTTTCTCTGACATTGAACAAGGAAAAAGAAATATAGAAGCATACACCAAAAAGACACACTAAGAAAATTAGTTCAGGAAGGTTGGTTTATTTGTGATAGGATAATTTGATTAAGGACAATTAAATTTTAATGCCCATTTAAGTCAAGTTATGTGGTCCACCGACTCTCATCAGAATGAGTGATAGCCAATGCCAAAGTATCATTTATCACCACATTTTCACTTGTGAGGAGCCAGAGAAACTGGGTATCTAATCCTTAAATTAAATAGCTGTTTAGAAGGCAATCTCAGATTAGGTAAACCCCGCATGTGTTTATTTTTGCTCTCTAAGTGGGTCTGCTGGTTTTAACAGGACTGCTCACATACATCAGATGGCTCATGCTTAGCAAGAATGAGTACCATCCCCACTTCTCTGCATCAGACCAAAGACCAAACCTCTGCAGCAGAAGAATGTGATGTACCAGCCAAATTATGGCTTCTTATGATTGTAGCACAAGTTTAATTGTACTTCCCCAAGTATGGTGGTCCAATGCCAAGCTTTCCGTGATATAACCGCTGGAAAGAAGAGGAAAGGGGAAGAACAGAGACACAGCCAGGATACAAAGAGCTTGGGAGATGCAGCTTGGCCATTTCTGCTGCTGATGGGACTTTGGCTGGGTAGGAAAACCCCTTCTCCCACTGGGCAGTAGGACTTTCCTTCTCCTCTGCTGCCCCGCACATCTTGGCCCATCTTCCAATGCAATCTGGGTTCAGTCCCATAGGGCTGAGGTGATTTTGCTGCAGCTCCCACCCTTCTGATGCCAAAGACAGCTGGCTGCCTGCACCTCCAGTGCATTCCAGATTCTTCATATCAAAGTGGGTCTCACTGACTTAACACCTGCAGTAAAGGGTGGCCAGGCCTTTTTGGCTAGCAGAAGACAGATCCAGTCATGTCAGTGCTATTATGCATGTCCATATTATCAATCTGTGCATCCCTGTCAATCTGGACATGTGCTGGCCCGACTTAACTGTGTCTGCGTGGCACAGCAGCAGCTTTGCTTTGTCCTAGTTCTGGAGCAGCCATGCATGCATGATCTGGTTACCAGACATATTAATCGTATCTGGAGGTGGCCATTTTATTTGCTTTTTAAATAAGACAGCTGATCACAGATGGATTATCTTTATCCTTGCGCATAATAGCGTGACCTTTCTGGACTGCTATCTAAATATTTTGTCCTTTTTTTGGCACACAGTCATTTCCTGTGCTTCAAACAAAGAGATTATTAAACACAAACACATCTGAGATGAATGCTCAAGTAAGAGTAAACTCATCATTCTCTTCAGTGAACAAACACAGTGGAAACCTGATGAGAGCAAAAACTGTTGTAGTCTGAAATGCATTCATTACTGACTGAACATATGCTGCAATTGTTACTACCATTTATTGCTGCCTGGTGACAAAGCAAGATCCCTCACTAAGCAGTGTTGGTGATCTCAGTGCCCTTCTCACAGTCACATCCTTCTTACACCTGTCAAAACTCCAGGCTCTCACATCATATAGGTTTGAAAACCTGGAATGTACTTGGGAAGTTAAAAAGCACAGAGATATTTTCAGGCCTTCTCAGGTCATACAAGCCCACTCTGTCCACTGGGTGTTCTTTCCACAGTCCCATTCGATAACCCCATTATTAAATGTAGAATAGCAAGTGCACAACAGTAATTAACAACCCATTCTGGCATTGAAGTAAAACACCATTTCAAGAATATTCTTTCAAAGGTACCTTAGGTCCAGATCTCTTTGGACTGAACAGATGTTAAAAGATTTGGTTGGTTCTCCAGCTGTGAACCCCTTGCAAATGCATCATTTAATAAGAAACTTTTCCATTTTAATCTAAGACAGATGATGTGCTGAAAGGGACTGCGTCAGTCGAGCCTAATGACACGAGTAAAGTGGTAATTATTTTCTTCTGTGCTTTTCCACTGTTTCAGTGTATTTGAAGCTGGTACTGTATTTGCTGGTTCTCTTTAGTGTATGATATGAAATCCCTCAGCAATGGAGGGTAATTCAGGCTGCATATGGCAGTGACAAAAAACTAAGACACACTGAGAAACTGGAAATCAAAGAAGTGTTCTATTTCTTTCGATGAAAGTTTAGCAGGGGAAAAATCCAGACATTTTCAGAGGAGATGGGATACTGTTTTTCAATCTGTTCTTTACTAAGCAAAGACTGAAAAATTGTTTGCTCTCATAAAGGTCATTGTTGTTCAGATCATGAAGCAGGGCACTAGCAGAAGAGCTTCAAAAGCAAAGAGAAGCTAAATTCAAATTGCTCAGAAGCAAAAGCAGAGCAAAACTTGGAGTCTGGAAAACTTCAGGCAAAACCAAATAAAAACATAAAAAGGAAAAAATATTACAATGCACAGCAATGCAACTAAGACAGAAATACTTTTGTGAATAATGGCTTATAGCTGGGGGAAGACAGGATGATACAACATACAATGTACAATTCACTCTAAGAGTGGTAAAAGTGGGATCAGTTATTTTGAGATTTCTTCCATTTCATAAAACTTTGAGTCATGTCAGAAGATTTAAAAGACTCATATGTTGCCAAGAAAGTAACATTCCAGTTCCAGTATCAAGACCAGATTTTTTTTCCTAGAGGTGTATTGGACAAGTCAAGAACATGTGAAAGATGACAAGTGAGGAGGAGACTGCATCTCCACAGCAGAGTTAGAGAGTGAGGAAAGGAGCAGATTATGCCTTGTGCTGACTCCTTGGGCATGTGGCACACACTGAGCCAGGCTAAGGAGGAGAGAGCAGATGGGGAAGGTGGGAGGTTTGCAGACATGTGAGTGTAGGGTGGATATGGAGGAAAGGTGAGAAAGCTGCAAAGGATCAAGATGAAGAGGGCAGAGATGAAATTCTGAAGAAGGAAGGAACCTGGTTCCGCTGATTTCCTTGGGGTGACTATACTGACAAAAGATATTTCTCTGTCCCCACGTGACCTTTGTAACTTATCCCTAATCTGTGTCGTACCTTTGAAAATGCCAATGTAAGAAGGTCTTAAGAGTGGCCCTTTTTTAAAGTATCTGTTTGCAGTGGTCAAATTTGTATAATTGAAGGATTTTTTTCCCCTGAATAAATACATTGGTGCTATATATCTTTCTGCTAATCATCCACAGCTTTGCATACATGAGAAACCACAGGCATCTTCCTTTGGGTGGGAAAATCAGTCAAGTTCGTATTAGCTGGAGTAAAAAAAAGTCAAAACAAAAAAGCAATTTATCAATGATTAGGCAAAAACCTGATTTGATTTCGACTTAAAGCACAAACAGGCAGGCAACCCTTCAAAGTGACTTGTACAGAAGGGCTTGTGCTCTCACAGAAATCACTCTGTAGAGCAGGGAGAACAGCTTATCATGAAGGCTCATGGACCATCACCCATGGTGTCTTCCAAAGCAGCCCCAAGAACTGGTAACTCATCACACCGAATTCCAGGTTTCTTGCAGGAATTCACAGCCATCACCCCTGCTGTGTCCTTTTTTCCCTCTAAGGCTACTCAGCCACACACATCCAGTGCCAAAGCTCCGTGAGGATGGACGCTACAGCCCTTTGAAGAGAAACTCAGGAGAAGTTAGCAAGGTGCATCTCACCACAGGTAAGAGGAGTATGCTAAGCAGTAGATACATTCTGCTTCCTCACAGATATGCTGGCACAGTCACAGAGATCTTTCCAAAGTGGTTCCTACAGTCAGATCACATAGATTAAGATCAAGAAGTAGGTTATTTTTACTGGCCAAATATTATAACCTCTGTCATCACTTTCATACCCTTCGGTCACCTTTCTCCTCCTACACTTGCTCTTAAAACTGCATTGCCAGCTGAAGTTACCTTTAGGTTAGAAGTATCAATGAAGTTAGAACCATGACAATGATTCATATCTGAGTAATACTCCCCAGCTATTTGAAATAAATGATAAAACTACATTTCCTAAGACAAATGTTCCTTAAAATGAAACATACCAATTTTTCTCACATTAAAAAAACCCAACCCATTGTTTCTGTTTCTAGTATAATTTGTCATCATTTTTTTTGCTATCATCATATAACAGCACACTTTCTGGTATAGCATCATTTTGTACACAAATGTTCTACGTCAACATCCCCTGAAAGGAGCATTTTTTAATTTCAGCGTGAATGTTACTTCAAAGTTATCACAATGTCACATCAACAGACTACTGAAGATCCAGCAAAAATTATCGTACCACTCAATTTAGCTTTGTTTTCTTACTTAAACTACCATCCTATTGCAATGACAAAGTGAAAATGTCCTAAATAATAACAGAATAGAGAAAGCAGAACAATTTCTGAAGTAGAATAATTTATCAGAACATTAATTTAGAGCAGACACTAATTGTGAGAACAATGTGTAGCAAACACTAAAAAAGTTGGGTTTTTTCAGAGCCCTGCAAAACCTCAGAAGAGAACAGTTTTCAAAAACAGACAGTGGGATGTGCATAAAGGAATCTTTTTTCTTGAATAAAAATATCTTGATAAATATTTATATAAGATTTTGAAATCAGACAGAACAGAATGCAGAGGGTTTTCATCATTATTGGTGTGGTGCCAATCTTTCTAGGAAGGTAAAATGCCATTTGAACATGGTATCATTACTTTATATATGGAGTATGGGCTTCATATTAACTGACTTCAACTGGAGCCAAACTCTGAGCAATGCTGATACTGTGGCACTTTCCAAAGATAGAAGACAACTTTACCAATTTAAGGACAGCACTGACAGTCACAAAACTTGGCTGCAGCCCTCAGCTTTGCCATTGAAATCTGTCATGGCCACAAGAAAGGTATTTAATTCCTTTGTGCTGGAATTCATTCCACAAGCTGGCACTGCCCTACTAGGCTTCCTTCTGGGGTCCTTGGTGATTTGGTACTAGACCAAAGAGGTCTTACAATAAAGTATTTTGCTTGATGCACACAGATTTTACTGACAAATTGATACAATTTTTAATTTCCTTCATCCAGGTTTGTTCATAAATTTCTGTGCTATAAATTATTAGTTCCCTTCTTCTCTCTCTCTTCTCTTTCAATTAGTTCAAAATGAATTTTAGTGACATTGCCTTCAGTGGAAATAGGATTAGAAACTTTCATAGAAATTACTGGCAGTATTGTGGAAACGTTGGAAACTACCAGGAAAAATTATTCTTGGAGGACATAGGAAGCAGAAAGTGTTATTTATTTTAAAAGTCATACAATTTGTAAGCTGTGTGGTTAGTTCTGGTAGCAAGAAGAGAGATTCCTTAATAGACCTAATGGATGCTGTCAAATTCTATGTTTAAATATTTAATGTAATTTAACTGCCTAAGAGTATCCCATTCCAGGCTGTCTGGATTTCAAGGCACACGAAATCTGATCAGACACGGACTGCATATAAGAGTAGGCTCCTAATAGAGCAGTCAAATGTGACACAGATGTCAGCCTTCTCTCAAGGGATCTCTCTTCGGGAATAATTAGTTGGTGGGGTTACTGGTCATAAAGAAGAGAGACATTAAGTGATTTCAGGTTTTCCAATAAGTGAACACACACACAGAGCTTGAATTTAATAGAGACTATTCATGTTGTGACCACTACTTTAGGCCCAACCCTCAAATAGCAAGTTGCTTGAACTGCTTGAGAAGTCTGGTGGTTTGGTTTACAACACAGGGAACAAATCCTCAAGTGATACAAACTGCTGCTACTGTAGAAAGATGGTAATTTATAGTATCTGAAGGTCTGTAGAACAGTTAAGATAATTTCCCAATAATATTGTATAATTTTCAGGAACTTCAAAGACTGGGACTCTTGACAATGCCATTTTAAGTGTGTGAGTGGGTTTACAAGCCTTTTTTGCCCTGTCTCCTGCTCTCAAGGGTGTTTAGCAAGTTTAAGATCATGACGTACCACTTGAAAAATAAGTATAAGGCGAATCACACCTTCCTGCAGCACTAGGCAGCCACATCTCTCCTATCTCGCCATTTTCCCTCTGAAATTTACATGGAGACATAGGAAGACTAAATACCTAGTATGGTTATTGAAGCAGTAAATTCTCTCCTTGCAAAAATCACCAGTATTTCAGACTCAGATGTGTTAATCAGTAAAAGAAAGCTCATCTTGCATCATGCTGAAACTCTAATAGAAACCAAACTATCCCCAACTTCATTTTCATTGATTTTTGCTTTGGTATCAAAGGAGTCAATATTGATAGCACATACATGATTAATAGACAAAAATAGTCTGCCTGCTGGAGAATATTGGTAGGGATAGAGTTGTCACAAAGAGGAATTTTCTTAAAGATAGACCATCAAAAAGCCTATAACCATCACAGTTTCCCTTTATTCCTTTCTCCCTAAAGGCTTTAGTGTGTTTACCTGCACTCTTTTGTCTGATCCCTCGGGTATAAAAGTTGCTGACAGTAATGGGTACTAATCTTAAAAAATACAGGCACATTAAAGGCACTGAGCTTCAGTTATTGCTTTCTGAAAGCTTCCTCTGCACTGCTGCACTAATCTAGTTGTAGAAAGAAGTCTTCTCATAAATGAGAACAACCTCATTGCTTTGACAAACTGCATCAGCATTTCAAAAACAATCATTGTTCTATATTGCAAAAAAGTAACAATGGACTGCTCTGGAGGACTGATAATGGCATCAGTGAGAAGAAATATATCAAATTCTCCTGGGCTGAATCACTGCGTTCTTATTGAACCCAGGCTTCCTTATAAAAGTAAACTTACTTTCTGTGTGTCACAGTATTGCCTCTTCTGTACTGGCAGAAATTAAAATCAAGGCTAAGTGGCCAAATTAAAGTGCAGGCAGCCTCAGACTCCAGAAGCCCTTTGCCTTCCCTTCTGTACCACCATATTATCTGTACCATGATAATTTTGCTTATTTATCTTGCAAGCACTTTTTAAGAGGAACAGGACTGACAGTGGTTCACAGCTCTGGTAAAAGTTTCTGGATGTATCTGATCACAGGCTCTTTTCTGGCATATGGCAGGTTAAACCAAGTATCTACACAGCTCAAAGGACACACAGAGCCCAAAACACACACACAGTCCTAAGGGCATGTGCACAGCGGTGGGTGCACTCACAAACTCACTGATGGTGGTTTTAGTTTATCTGGCTAGTGGGTCTTCCTGAGTTGTTGCAATCATTACAATGGCTTCTTGGCAAATGCAAAAATTTCAGAAGTCTGTTCTAGAGTCTGACCTGTCCTCTCACCCTATCACAACTTTAAGTAAAACACAAAGGAAGAGTGACAGTGTTTAATCGTGTAAAACTTAAAATATTTTTGAAAGACAGTGAAAGGGATAAAAATGCACTTTAATGTTTTGGCCTATTATTTTAATCTACTTGCTGTTTACTTTCAGCATTGAACACAAAGCACAACACTGTGATGCTATCCAGTAAAAAAATATTCAAGAACCATCTGGACACAACCCTGTGCAATGTGTTCTAGGATGACCCTCCTGGAGCAAGGAGGTTGGACAAGATGATCCAATGTCATTCTTGCCCATTCTGTGATTCTGTGAAAGGAGACAAAAAAATAGAGCTTGGAATCACCTGTGTATGAAGGTGTTAGAACCAAAACAGAAAGCCCTATTACCATGTAGTTGTAGAGATGATAATAAAACAATGGTGTATCATTATAGCAAGTTCTGCTGATTATGATTAGACAGCAAGTAATTCCCAAGGAATATATAATTCAAGGACTTTCGGGGTATGTGCAATGCTGTGTGAAGATCTAAAAGCCCCTTTTCCCTGTGTTTTAATTAAGAGAGTTGCTTTGCACGTTACAGTTAACTGCAAGTCACCATCAGTTATCAAAATTGTGTCAGTTTTCTGTACAGCAGAAATGCATTATGCCAGGTAAAGGTTGTTTACATTAGAGACAGGAGTGTAAACAGCATGTGTGTTGCTGGCTGTGTGGTCTGAGATAACCTGCTTTGCTGTCAGAGTAGTTACTTGTGTGTGGCACATTTTGATACTTGGGCAGAAGTTGTATTAGAACTACAGCCAAGAAAAATAAGTTAAAATAACTTACGAACATAACACTGACTTTCAGGTAAGCTTGTGTGAGGAGAAGACCACACACACACAGCAGCCCCTGAAGTATAACAGGTTTCCTTTTTTGTCTCGCTATAAAAGAAACAAAGGCTGCTTGTAAGCCCTCAGACACTTCTCAGCTAAGCCAGTTATTAGTAGTACAGGCTCTAATTTGGGTCACTGCAACCCTCTGACACTTAGTAGACTGTTTTCTTGACGATCTTCGTGCTTTGCTCATAGGTGTAGCTACTAGAGCTCCAGATAAATGTTGATCTGAGTCAAATCTATCCCAAACTGAGGCCATTTTCCCTGATGCACCAGCTGATAAAGGGAAACATGAAATGTTTCTAAGAGACACAACATCTAGTCTTGGGTTTTTTCCCCCAGCAGCTTCCTCCAGTAATTTTGCTAAAATTCTTACTTTGACCTAGGTGCAAAAAGAGTGGTGGACCTTGTCTAAAGGCAGAATGTACTGCCTGGCAAACCTGAGCCAAGATGTCAGTATTTTACACGGAGCCTGTGGCAAAGGCCAGGGAGCTAGGGAAAACTAGAAAGGTCTTGAAATCACTGTGATCATTGTTCCCTTTTTCCAAATTAAAAAAAAAAAGAAAAAAAAGAAAAGAAATTTTGGCAAAAAGCATCTGATCTGGCTGTTTGACCTCTACAAGGTTGGATGGAGGATTTCATGCAGTAGCAGCAGTGCATTCTCTGCAGCAAGTTGCAAGCCTCCTGTATGAGCTGAAGTCTCTGCTTACAAAACACAGTCCTGATCAGCTGAAGCATATCTGCCAAAATCCAACATCTCATGTAAAAGTAAAGTTATGTTTCTCTCTGGAAGACCCTCAGCAAATGTGCTTTAAGGAAGAGACAGCTTTGGAACGGCAGTATTGTATTCCTGCCTTCCCTAAACCTAAACTTCCTTTCAGCAAGAAGCTGTAACAACGTTGCTTCTGCTTCGTCTCGTGCTTTCTCAGAACACAGGCACACATTTTCTTGAACTACCATCCTTGTGCATTTGCACATAATTATACACAGTTGTACTCAGCTCTTTTGGAAAGTGCAGATTTCCACGCAGACTTGAGGAAAGACAGCCAAAATTCAAATATGGGAGGGGAAGTCGAGGAGAAATAACCAGGAATATTTCCCAGTTCAAGCACTGTTGTCTTCCTAGCACGATCTCAGTTTTTCAAAGTAGTTGCGTATGAACAAAAGCATCCATATCCCAGCTGGCCAGTATCTTCAGTTACTGTGCATTATTAAACATTTATGGAGGAGCAGCTTCCAAGAAGACTGAGTTGAACACAGGAGAAGCATTTTCATCTAAGATTACCTCGGAGTCCGGAATTCATTCAGCTTGATCTGTGTCTTGGAAGCTAACTGTGGCTGCAGCATTTATAATTCACAGAAGAACAACATAACTTAGACTTCACTGACTTTTAAAAAGTATTGCAAGTGTTTTACGTGCATGCTGCCACCTTACACTAGTTAGTGAAAACCAAAGCTTCAAAAAGCCTAAACCCACCTCATTCCTCAGCTGAAAGGCCAAGACTAGGTTGTTCAATACTCACCCCAATCCATTTTTCAGAGGCACCTTGTTTCCCTCTTCATCTAAAGCCCAGAGACTTAGCTCTGGGTAGGGTCTGAAGCATGTGTGGATGGAGGGGCGGTGGTTACAGACAAAGTAAGAGCTATCAGTGCAATCTGTATAACAATTGTTGCCCCTACCCCTCACTGCTATGCCAATACTCCCAGTTTTGAACTTCTGAGTGTTCCTGAGAAACTGCCAGCAAACTGTAGCTGTCTCTTGATAAGCTCCTGAATTCTATAATAAAACAGCAAGAGCAAAATGTACTCTGGAAGATGGCCTAATGCAAAACTGTGGCACCGAATTTAAATCATAATGTTACTGCCTTTTTGGAACCTTTTCCCACTTTAATGTGCGTGTCAGCTGGGATAAAAATATTGAGCAACAAGCTTTGAACTATTTTGGTGCTCTGTTAAAGTGTTTGAACAATACTGCCACGCCAATTTATCTATGTTTTATAATAATTTGTGATTTGGAAAAAATTATAGTGTAAACACAGCATGTCAGAACCAAACAAGTTCTTTTCAAGATACTCTAAATGAAAACATATTTAAGACTATTGTTATTTCTTTTAGTACAATCACCATAGAAACTATATAAAACTCACTTAAAACATTCATTCTTTCTTAAATGCTTTGTGTTGCCTAAATGATACATGAATTGAACATAATTGGTTTGGTATTTCAACGGTCAGTCACAGAACAACATGTCCTTTGGAACATGCTATAACTGAGTTAATTGTTGCATTTAGTGTATGTGAGACGTAAGTTTATACCAGCTTTGTTTTGAAAAGAGAACGGAGCAAAACTTTAAAACACTAATAGATGTTCTGGGTTACATATACTTCAATTCACTGTGAAGTTTTAAAATTCCAGCAGAGAAAAACAGTCAGATTCACCCCTGTAGCAAATTCAGCTAAAATAAATGCAGTTACACTCAAAAATAATGGTTTCACTATCTTCAGGGCTAAGATGTATTTTCAAGGATACTGTTAGAGGTGTAGCCGCATTCACAGATCTCAGCATACGTGATGACCCCTTCCCGGATTCCCGAGCACAGCATTTAAGTGTTTACTGGAACCTGTCATATAAACTCTTCCCAATATGCTCTATGGGAGATGAGTGGTAAGGAACAGATACTATGAATACACAATTCAGTCAGACTGTTCTTAAACCTGCCAGATTGCAGGTACAAGTGCTGTATTTTTTGTATGCACACTTGTGCACATGCGGAGAAGCCATTAATGATCCCTTAACCACAGGTTACTGGGGTATACTCAGTAGCCTGGTTCTTGCTCAGGTTCAATGATCCTTCTGGTCATTCTAGCTAAGCTGGAGGTTGGTTTGAACAAGGGCTCCTAAGGCTGTCCATAGGCCTGGTGCCAAGCTGCATGTTTTCCTCATCCATGGCCCCAACAGCTGTGACTCTGCATTTCACAGGCTCCTCACATCATCTAACAGTGGCTATAGGAGGTGACCTGAGAACCCTCATTTTCTCTGCCAGCATCAGTCCGTGAACTAGACCCATGCCATGGGCTTCCAGAGCTCCCTCAGAGCTCATGCCCTCCAGCAGGTCCTGCAGGTGCAAGTTCTTGCTTCTGGCTGCCAGTTGTGGCTTCATCTCTCAGTTCAGTGAGAATGAGGGAGGCTGCAGCAAGGCAGAGAAATCCCAGGCATTAACAAGTGAGATTTGACCGGAAGCCTGACTACGTGACCACTGAAAAAGACGTAAAGCTGCATGTGGGTACCACCACAGGCAGACTGCTGCAGTCAGTGAAGAATCCCCATGTGAGCCTCATGACAAAGTTATACATCCATAAACAGAAGTGGCATCACATGTAAGTGAGAGGTTCATTTCCACTGTTTCTCTAACCATTACATGCCTGGTTTACTTATCATTAAGCCATGGAACAGCAGTGACTTTCACAGTGCAGTTTTGCTTCTTCATGGCAGAGTTTTTAAAAAACTGTCCTTGAGGTAAAAATTGCAACATCAGCCCAAGGGGAATGCGTAGTGGTAGAACACACAGAGCTGAAAACAAAATTTAAAAATACATATAAATGCATTTTGGCTGACTTAATTTATTAAAATGCTTGAAATTTAAATTTGAATGCATAACCATCTGCCTCACAGACAAGTTTGATATAAGCTCTTATTCCAATTTACATACATCTTACTTTGCAAAATGCCACCTGAAACTCATGCTAAGTAGTTCACAGAGGAAGTGATGCGTTTATCTTCCAAGCATTTGATTTTCATTTTGATAAAAGACCTAAAGGAAGTACTTCAGGCAATCCTAGTCAACATATCACATATTTCTAAGTCAATTGCCTTGAATCAGTTTCTCTCTAGGAGCAGAAAAGGTCAAATTATGTAGTAGAATTACACTCTCTAGTGGTGAAATCCTGGCCCTTGGGTCACTTTTTTTTCTGTAGCTCCATCTCGTCCTCTTTGTTCTCCTTGTTCTTTCAGAAGATTAACAAATAATTCACCTCATACATGTTGTTACCAGGAGTTATTTTTATTGGCAAGGGCACAGTTACCAGCTCTTCTCAATCTAAAAATTAAAGGCCAAAAATTGAGATTTCAGCAAAGAATAATTAAAGAGATATCTCTTCAGCATATTCAGTAGTTGAAATAGCTGAAGGAGATGAATAAACTCCATCCCTGGAAACATTCAAGGGGTTTTGAGCAACCTGGTCTAGTGAAAGGTGTCCCTGTCTGTGGCAAAGGAGTTAGAATTAGGTGATATTCAAGGTCCCTTCCAATCCAACTATTCTGTGATTCTGTGATAACCCAGTTAAGCCTCTTGTGCAGATCTCTTCTCTGAGTGCTGCCATGCAAACCTTGAGGTCAGTGCCAGCCCCCACGGCACTCCCCCAGGTGTGCCACCTCCCTCCCACCATTGCCCTGCCAGCTCCCTAGGGGCAGATGGCAGCAGGGCAGTGGATGCAGGCTTTGCTCAGAAAGTCTGAATTACAGCACTCAGGTCACTGTTTCAGCCACTGAACATTGCCCCAGTTCTAAGAGAAGCCTCCTGCAGTGGCTTTGAGCTGAGGGCAGCCAGTCAGTCAGCCTGTGCACTCTGCCCTTGCAGACTGCAGGGTGCCAGCACACTGATGTGATGGGTGGAAGGGCTGCAAGAGTGAACAGGAAAACTGCAAGGAAGGAAGCGGGATGTATCTCCTAAAAATCCAAAATAAGATGCTCTCAGGTCCCAGGGTTATGCGACTACTCAAGCACATGTTAAATAAACAAGAATAACAAACCTCTTTGCATTCCTACTGGGAAACAAGTTTTGAACCTGTCTCTCTAAAGGGAGAACAGCTAATGATCTCCCATGTCTCCTGTGCCTTCCTGGTTGGAATTATGACAATATTTATACCTGGTGCTAAGTGTGCAAAATTACTTCCAGATGTCCAAATGTGGCTTATTTTTTGCGCATTAATATTTCACACAGCCTACATGCATTGTAGAGCTCAGATGTTTACTCAGAATTCAAATAAAACATAAAGGGGTTAAAAAACCCTATGTGGTCTATTAAGTTTCCTTAAAAGGGAACTGACAGTATCTGCCTAACTCTAACTTCATTTTATTACTGAAATTCTTGTATTATTTATGTAACTGTCCTGCTTTTTTCCAAGGTCTACATTTTTGTCCAGCTAACTCACTTCCCAGTGTCCCTATAAAATTAAGTGAAAATGAGCACTAAATTTTGATGGTTCTACTGGAGTTTTTTATTATACCATGGATGATGTTAAGGGCTATGGGAGAATCCCCAGTTTTTCTTCCTGAACGAAGGCCTGAAGATTTTGAGTTGAACAGATGAGTCTCTTCTTCTCGCTAAGTGGCGGCGTTACATCACAGTAAATATCGAAAACTTTGCAAAATATGAGGATGGTGCAAGGGACATTCAGTGCACCAACCCTCACGACTGAGTCACAAAGAGGCAGTGGCAAGGTTATACCTCACTCTGCCAACAAGAGCTGCTGCTGAGACATGCAGTGCCCACATGTTTTGAGCAGACTTGGCACCATTCCTCCATGTCAATCGTCCCTCCTCATCCACTTGCAAAAAGGTGCTGCCTCTCATGCCTCCATGCAAACATTTTCTTGTCCTGGCCGATTTTATCAAGAGCAGCTATACCACTGGGAATGTCCTGATCACTGCTTTGCAAATGGATGGAAATGTGAGTCATTTAGGAAGAGCTGGGACAGAGAAAAAAACATCAGAGATGGAGTAATCTACAGCCATTCATGTGTCTGTAGAATGTGTTTAGTCTTTTGGCCTCTGACTATAGGGGGAAGGTGATTAGCGGGGTTTTAAGGTGCTCCCCTGCAGGTATAACCCTGGCTTTGCCCTGGTCTTCAACACCTGTCAGTATACGGTGGTTTTTAAACACTAGATGTGCTACCTCGTTTGTTTGCTCAGTGATTTCATGACCTTCTGTCATTTTAAAGTTATACTTGGTATTTATTTTTCAGATGAACCTGACCTTTACAAGCAGAGCTGGATTTTAACTTCTTTTTCACCTCTGGGGAATTCTGATGGATTAAGGTTTTGGTCCCAGCTGTAACCAAGGTGTCATGGCCAGCTATGATATTTACATGAAGGCCTGTGTTCAAACAGTAAAACATTTTCCTCAGGAGTCTTCAGATTTAGTATGGCTCAGTCCATGTCCATAATACACAGTAGATCAAGAGCATATATCATCCGATTCAAGGTTCCTTACAACATACAGACTGATTCTGTGTGAATTTGGCTCATGTGACTAATCAGGCAGGTGTCCATGAGTTTATTCATATGTAGATCATCCCTGTTCATTAACGTCAGCAAACTCTGACTAATGCTTAGTTGAGTTTATCTTTGTGGATCCAGCTCCAACAAAGAAATGTCAGTACTAAACCTATCACTCACCAAATTGCTTTATCTCATTTGAGTAACACTTATAATGGGCATAAGTAATGAAGACAAAAAAGACGTTTGATTTTTTTCAGCTTTCATTGAATTATATATCAAACATTTTATTGAACAGTCTAATATTTAATAATCAAACAACATTTTAGTTTACCTGAGAGTGTTTTGGCACATGCTTTTTTAATGGGACAGGCAGTAGCGGATACCACTACTTTTTGTTCCTTCCCACTCCCTACACTGTAAAGTTCAGCAGCCAAAAGTTTAGGCAGTTCTTCAATGAGCTGTAAAAAAGAATACCTAGATTATGCAGCCTTTGTTATTTGAATATTCCTAGGCTGGTGGAGAGTTACCTTTTTATTTCTCTTATGAATACACTACATTTCCCTGAGCACTTCTCTGGGGTAAAAAAACCCCAAAAAAGTGCTGCTTTTTTCTTTAATGAACAACATCCCCCAGGGCCACGGTGAGGGGTCTGAGATGCAGAAGCTGCTCAAGTCCCTTCAGGTGGCCCTGTGAGGCTCTCCAGGGTCCTTTTCCCAGCCAGCAGCATTATCACCTCTGGCAAGATGAACCCCTTGGAATTACCTAGTCACAGATAAGGTATTTTTCCCTTCCTTCTTTCTCCAGTTTTGTTAACCAAGATCAACAATTCAAAGCAATTACTTTTAACTTGTATCTTGTTTGATTCATACTTCCCTTTTTCTGTTAGTACAGTTATAACTCTTGTGAGTTTTCATCAGCTAATAAATACGCAAAACGGAAATCCACAGTAAGGCTTTCCTCTGTCTGCAAAATCTTCAGCATGTCTTCAAAAACCTCCCATACTCTTTTCCTGTATTATAATTGCCCCAGTTCCATAAATATGTTTAGTGTCCTTATAAACAGTGGAAAACTGGTTTCATTGCAATGTCTCAGAGCTTTCTAGTGAGCAAAGTTTTCAAAGATATTGCAACCATTATTACTATCTCATACTGAATAATCAGAGAGGTAAAAAAGTCAAACTGTCATGTAGCTAAAATGTCTCACAGAGCCTTGCTCTATCACAGACTCCACAAAAAAAAAGTAAATCAATCCATACTGCTTTTCTTTTCTTTCCAGACCACCCACTTGCTCTTTGTACTGGATTTCAGTTACTTTTGTTATCAACACTAAAATATTATAGACTACCTAAAGAAAAGTCAACATTTATAAAAGGCCATATTTCTCTACTTATGAAGAGAAAGATTTCTTCCCATGTTTGTACAATCATATTTCTCTTCAGCATATAAAGTGACTTTAGGGACTCTGACTAAAGAAAAGTTTGGGACTGGATAAAAATAAACCTTGATGGGTTTTGCTGCAACCAGCTACTAAGTGGTTTGGGTTCTGTGGGTTTTGTTCCCTCCCATCAGCTTCTAGTCTACATTATGAATCTGAAACATATGAGTAAATACTCAAAAACTTCCACTGTGTTCTTTGATGTTTGCAGCTCAGGAGAGTGTTCAGCTTTTCAACTCAGCATCTTGGAGGTGGTCTCTTACCCAAGATGAGGGTAAGAAACACCCTCCACTTACAAGGGAAAATGATGGATTAACATTTTGAGGGAAGGCTACCATTTTCCTTGTATTCCTTTTAAACTCAATTTATATAGCATTTGGTTCAAGGCAGTAGATCTCTAATCACAGCATTCCTGCTATGGAGCAGAGGATTATATGGGGCAAGGCAAAGAAGATGAAGTCTTCTCAGGAATTATTCTTCACATTATTATCTCATCACCCAAGCTGAGGTACATTTTTTCCTCAGTAGGAGGCTGTGGCACAGCTGGAAGGAAACAGAGAACAGAATTTGCACTTGTTCTCATTTATGACTGACCTCCATTCCCTGAACTTCGTCTTCAAATAATTAAATCAAACATCATTGCCAAGAGGCCAGTGCCAGTATTTTTTGCATGCTAATCATTATTGAGGATCACAACATGCTTATGGGCTTACCTTGTCCGGATTAATGGGGAAGATTTTCAGTTAACTGAAGCTCCCCTTAAGTCATTAGAGCAATGTCACTTTATCCTGGAGAAGGATTTGTCCTTAACTGTATGATGGATTAATCTCGAACTACAACTCTGTTCTCTTTCCATTCTTAATTAGAAGCAAATAATTAAAGAGAAGTTATCCTAATCACTTGATTAGGAGAAGTGAAAACAAAAAGAACTGGGAAGTCGAGTATTCTACCACAAAGGCTACGGAAACACTCCATAATCGTGTAAGGTTTTCTCCAGGATTATGGTCAGCTGCTTTCCCAAACGCCTCACTTGTCCACTCCAGGTGAACTGCACAGGGTTCAGTTGATATAATATGGGTATCTGCCTAAGAATCAAGGCAAAATTACGAGTTCCTTTTTCACTGGCTAATTGATATTAAAGACAGAGCTCTAATCAAATTGTAATGATATTTAGTTATAAGCCATTTGGGACAATATTTGAACCAGCAAATAACTGTACAAATAACATTCAACATCCCGTGTTCTCCCATAATTGTCCAGGAAGGGTGAAGGAACCTGCTTCCCACAGACACATAATCACATCCAGGAAACACACAGCCCTGAGCAAACAGCACTATGTTTTGCCACATTTGTCACCTGACACACTGTTTCTGCTAGCCAAGACTGGAGCTGGTCAAGCCAGAATGCCAAGGGGAGCTCTTTGCATTTGCTCACATTGCTAAATATGCTGTCTGCTGCATTTCTCTGGTTGATCCTTTTTGTTCCAGCTGGGGAAGCAGCATAGTCGTTCTGGTTTCTAAGTCCCATATGATTCCACTACCAGTTAGGCAAGTAAATGTCTCTGGGATGCCACTGCTGGCATTATGAAAGGCCCCATGGGTGAGGAAGCAGTGGAATCTCTTTAGAGCTATCAGGGCACAAAACTTCAAAGCTGGCATACCAAACGTGGGATTTTCCACAGACCTCACAGGAGCTTTAGGAAACCAAATTCCCTGTGCAATCTGTAGGCACAGAGTTATCACTAAATTCCTTGTGCTGCCTTAGCCTTCACAGGCAGCAATTCAGTGGCTTATTGCTACGAAACTACTGAGAGACTGCAAGGAATGCAGCAACAAAATGTAGCAAAAGATTGGGCAAACAACCACTTAGTAAAGGTGGTTGAGAAATGCTTTCTGCAGAGTCTGAAGTCTTTGTTAACCATTCTTTGCAAGAATGACTTTATGTGCCAATTTATTTTAGTAGCATTGTGTACAAAGGCAAAAAACCCCTCTCAGTCTTAAATTTCAGTCTCTACAGTAGTTCCTCAGTGTCTTGATGGCCAGAGTAGTGTACCCCTGCATACAGGATGGGTGGGCTGTTTTTCTGCCAGGTGACACAATTCCACAAGTTCCACTGTCAGCTGTAAACCAGACTCTTGGGTCTCACTGACAAGTGAAGCTCCACTTAGGCAGCAGAGCTCTTCCTTGTTACCCCACATCATAACCACGATGGTGCTGCACAGGTGGTCAGACCAAGCTCTCCCTGCCTCTGTGGAGGCACCACGAGGCAGCTGTGCCCATGATGTCCTCCAGCAGCTCCCCTGCCACCATGCCCCCTGGCCTGGGCAGCTGCTGTGCCCCATGGCGAGAGCCTGGCTCCGAGGGAGCTGAAATGGTCACTCCCTGCAGCCCCTGCCTTACAACATATCCATGTTCTCAAGACCCTGAAATATGAGCAGAGATGAGAATTCTCTGTGGACTACAAATTGTAAAGAGTCACGATCTGAAAAGAGAGAGTTGTATCAATTTTTAGCAATAGCTCTTTTGGCTGAGCTTCTCCAGCTCTGAGATGAAGAAAAATGGGATCAAGCCTACCCCAATGTTTTGCTGTGCTTGATTAAATGCCACCCTACAGAAACAGGTATAAGAAAGAAACAAAAAGCATTCCAGAGAATTGCTTAATGTTCAAGCTGTTGATAAATAGGTTTGAGGGGTTGAGGTCTCACCAATTAGATCACCTTCCATTTGATTCTTTGATACCATTTTCTTTCACTTACATTGTTTCTATGCAAATTCTGTCTGAGATAAAAATAGATGGTAGTTGAATTAGAAAAACCAAGACATATCATCTGTTTTATATCTTCTGGGCTAAAATCTTCAGATCTACTTAGGACAAAGCTTCTTCTAATTTCAAAGATTGTCTTCAAAAAGACACACAATAATATATTACAGGCAAAGTACTAAGAATAGGAGTCCACTGCCTCACTGGAATTTTAACTGCTGATTGAGTAATGGTCCAGACTGCAAGTCTCCAGGAGACAATATTATATAAGTGGAATTTGGCTCATTGATCTATACTGAAACCTTCTGTATACTTGATTGACGTATATGGGCATTTATACCCAAAGAACTGCAACATCAGCCCAGTTGCCTGCAAGCTGATGCTTTCTTAGGTAACAACAATAAAAGTAGAAATTGAGTAGAAGAAACAAATTGCAATGAAGAATAATTCTATTTTCTCTGACTGTGGGATCACTATCACTTAAAATGGAAAAAAATGCAAACCAGTCCTAAAACCAAATGATTGACAGCATCTGAGCAAAGTTGGCCAGAACAAACATGTCAGTCATGTGACAAGCTTAGCCTTTTTTGAGTTAAAATCCAAGTTATTTGTAAATGAATGGCCTCTTTTCATATATCGGCCTTCCAAAATGCAAATCATGGCATGCAAAAATAATTTCAGAAACTCAGGTACTTCTAGTCATTCATCAAAGCACTAATATTACTCTTTAGTAAGGGTTAGAGAAAAGTTTTAAAAGCAGTGCATTATCTTCACACACCATTAACTGAGTGCCTCAGGCTATACCTCATGTGCTTGAAGAAATGGCACTCATGCTGTCCCATGTACCAGAAAATCAAGGCATTAAACATACCTTTTTTCCAGGGAATCTCAGGCACAGTTGGCAAGGTCAAGTGTATTGATATGGTCTATATTGATTTCTGCAGTGGATTTGATTGAGGAGCAGGTGATGTTTTGTTTAAAAATGTTTTAAGGAGAATAACAAAGTACATATTAAAATAACTGTGAACTGCCTCATTGGTGAATCTCATCATGTCTTAATGGAGACGTATCTGTTACCAAGGTAATTCCAGCCTGGTCCATAGAGACCAGTCCCTAAGCCAACACTGACAGTTTATCAATCATTTAGGAACATGACATATTTGATGGTGGCATTTCATTGTAGATCAAAATAAAAATAATTGAATAGCAGACTGCAGAGGCTGAGTTATCTGAATTGCAAGGTAAGTCAGTCACCATCCAACCTGCACCTGGGAGTCAGGGACACAGGTGATGGCCACAGACTTGTGGTAACAGCCACAACTCACACATTGTTGAAAGTAACTATAAATACTACCACTAAGGATGGCCATAAGCCTTCAATAAATACAAAGAGAAATAACAAAGAGAGGTAGCAAAGGGAACCTGGCCCTGAGCACAGCCTGGGTAAAGCTACTATGCTAAAATTCATTATTTTGCTGAGTTTATACACTGAGGAGGATGTGGGAATACAAGAGAGAGCACAGAAAATGTTTTTAACTCACCCAGCTTCTCAAAGAGACATGACACACCATTAAAAAGATTTATGATAGTCTGGGGAGAAACAGAGTACAGGTTTATTCATGCTGGAAAAGACAAGTTTGAGAGTTAAGCTTAGATATACGTGACTATTTATACTTGGAAACAGCCTGTAACGGAAAGAGGGAACTTACCACCAAATGCACAAATCAGATTCCCAAGCATAGGTAACAAGCAGTATCTTGAGATGCCCCAGGGCATCCAGCCAGGTCTCCAGATGGCATGGACAACTCTGATGTCCTGCAGCAACAGCAATCAGAGATCAGCCAGGACTCTGCCTGTCCCAGATTCCCAAGGGCACCTCCTATGGGACCTCACCTTAACAGGGTTCAGTGTGAGATCAGACACTGCTCTGGAGGAGTAGGATAATCTGCCCTGAGGAGAAAACCCCAGTGGACAGAGGAGGATGCTGGACAGTCAGTGCACTCACCCAGCCTCTCTTCCATGTGGCCAGGACTCCCTCTGTTACAGATCCCCTCCCTGTACCCAGCTTGGACATACCCACAGTATTCCTGTCATACCCAGTGCTATACTCTAACAGTGGTCAAAATCAGACCTCAAAGTTCAGGGCCTCGCTGACCTCCTGTGGGGCTCAGGAAGGTGATTTTGTGGTGCACAATGATGAAGCCACTTGATAAAGAGACACAGATGTGGACCAGGGTCTCACTGAAATGGACTTGGTACAGCATGGACTGAAAATGCCATGAACATGGCTCAGTGTGTCAGACATTCTCCTCTTACTCCAAGGGCTGTGATAAAGCACCACTGGCTGATAAAACCTGCTGTATGTCTTACTTATCTGCTCAGAGTGCAATTGTGTTAGATTTGGGATCAAAAATTAATTTTCTTCAGCTTATACTGACAAGGATCAGAGATCTCATCTGCTTTCACCTTGGGGCATATGGTTTCATCTATAACGGCTTAAAAGCTTCAGTCTAAAGTCTTCAGTCCAAAATCTTTGGACTAAAATGAAAACAAATAGGTGAAAATTTTGAAGTTCCTTATATAAAGGGAGTAATAAACTGTTAAACTACTCTTTCTTCTTCACTTTAATCTCTATGGAATCAGTAAATTCATGGAGCATAAGAGAATTGAGATTGAAAAAGGGCAGGAGAAGCAAAATGAAATTGGGAGTCTAAAACTACAAAGAGAATAATATCAGCCATGTGTGCACTGAGGATTCAAAACAAGACAATAAATACTTCTAAATTTTCAGCAGAGAGGACACTGGATGTGAAAAGGACAGATTAACAATTGTTGATCTGGAGCACTGCTTACTAAGTATAGATATTTTCACACAGTCCAGTGCAATTTAATTCCACACTCCAAAGGGAATCCACACAGTGCACTAGGACTTACCTGCAGATGTGAAGTAAAGACTTACATCAGCCCAAGTGCCAAGTTTTTGAAGCTGATATCTGAAAGAAGAACTTTCCTTCATGCATTAAGAAATGCATAAACATGGAGAAATCATCTTGCAGCATGACCATCTGGGATTTTAAAATAATTATTTCCATGTCTCTGTGGTTTTTTATTTGACCACCGACCACCAACTGCTTAATTCAATACCACTGATACCTGTAGAAGTCTAATCACTAGACCACAAAGAGCAGGCATTCTCTGGATTCCATTTTTTTCCTTGTAGGCATTTTGTTTCTTGTATTCTGACATTTTCCTTTGGCCCCATAGCACTCTTGGCACAAAAGGAAAGATCCGTTAATCTTATTGCAGTATTGCTAAAGAAGCCCAGTCATGAATTAGGATCTCATTGCACCAGGCTCTATATAAACACAGAATGAAATGTTGATACCTAAATTAGGCTTTTGGTTGGAAGCTATTTACAGTCTTGACTGTAAAAGGATTAGCTTCACCTAAATGGCATGGAACAGTGAGAGGTATATCTGTGCAATTGTCTCATTGTTACAGCATCAAGCACATTTGATTTGAAAAGGCCTGTGAATGCATGCTACAATCTGGGCATTGCACAGCCTTGTAATGCAGATGGGCCATGAGACAAACCCCTCAGCACACACAAGGCATGTGATTTTCTTATGGCTAAATCCTGTTTGCATAATTTCCTTCTTTTATTTTAGGATTAGAACTTCTGCTCTTCAGAAAAATAGATTTTTATGCCTCCTTTTTGAATTCTTTTGGGTATGAATTACCTGGTATGTTCCCCACAGCTCACTGCCTGCACTGGAATGCCATGTAGGAGCCAAAGAGCTTGGTTTAAATGCTTTGTGAATTGCCCCAGTGTTTTATTTCCCCAAAACACAGTCTTGCATCCCAAAGAGCACACTGATCCCCAGCTCCAGACTTTTTGGTAGAATGAAGTAGAATGCAATACATATTCCCAGAGGTAGGGAAGAAAGAGAAAATTCAATATTTAATACTTACTCTTTAGATTTTTCAAAATATTTATCAAAAAAATCTCTTTAATGCAACATGTGATGGGAATTGCCTATGTTTTAATGCAGGAAAAGTATGTTGTCCTAGTACTTTTCTCTTTCTAGTTTCTAGCTTCTTTGAGATGCTAACAGAACAACAGATGGCAAACCTTGCAGTCCCATTTTGCGTCAGTGGAATTTAGGGCACACTGCAGAGATTAAACAATCGAGTTGAGGGGATATCCAAAAATGATGGCCTCAACACTGAACTGTGCACTGTTGACTGTAAAAGAGACAAAACACTGCTTGTAACCCTCAGCACTGAGCCCCTCGATTCAGATCTGCTCGTGTAAGAGGAGACGGGGTATGGCAAGAGGGAAAGAGGTCTTATTATAGGAGGCACTAGTGCTATCATAAAAATAATAAATACAAGAATTTCTCAGTGTCATGAATCTCCATTTCAAAACCAGGCAGCTGAAACAATAGGAGTTTGCCAAAACCAGACATGTATCAGCATTCCCCAAAAAGCACAGAGCAGGCATTTGTCTCCCGAGGAAAACTCATGGCTCTATTTCTAAACAGTTTCAGGTGTGCATGATAAGAGACAGAAATACCAGAGAAGGAAGGCAGGAAAGACACACCAGATACAAACAGACATAGTGTGTCATCTGGTATAAATGCTGACAGAAAGCTTTAGGATTAAGGGTTAGCTGTGATTGATTTGTGAATGTCAATGTATTTCTACAGTCAGGTTTTTTTAGATGATGCTGATTGTGAAATAGCTCCAGGCTGTTCTGTAGCACCAAAGAAATGTGAAGAAAAATTACATAACCCAGTACTGGATCAGTACTGTAGACACACAGAAACTCTGACAATTTCCTATTCCCATGGAAGAAATAAAGAGGGAGGACAGAAAGAAAAAAATTGTGCCCTAGTAAGATGGTGACCGGCTGCCAGGTCACCCAGACAAGACCTTTCCTGAAGCTGATTTCCATGGCTGAGTGGGACAGCTTTAATCTCATGTTTTGAGAAAAACTGAGCTGGACCTGCAGGTAAACATTTTGTCTAGATCCTTACTGTCCTCAGGCTGTTGAAATAAAAACCTGATTTAGAAACGTTTGTGTCGCAAAAGCTATTAATCATAAACAGGTGTGTAGACAAAAGCGGGCACACAGGAACGACCAGGGAGACTGCTGGAAAGGTGCAAGAAGCCCATATTGGTGTCTGCTGGGACAGACAAAATTAGCATAGAAAAGGATAGGTACAGATCAGGCCCCAGACACAGCTGACCAGATGAGTTTCTATCACTCTTTGAACTGTTTGACCAGGAACTTTTCTCCATAAAGAAATATTTCCCTATTTGATCTGTCCCATCCTCAGTTCATAAATTCTGCATCAGAGAAAGTGTCTAGATCCCGCATTGTCATCTCCCTGCCAAGAGGAACATCTTATGGGACTTGTATTACTAGTTAAGCACTTGGGTCAAAAAGAAGTTTTATAATACTGAGGTTCTGGGAATGCTTTTCAAGCACTGCATGCCTATCCCATGTGCCAAATTGTCATACTAATTGCCTCTCCTATGCCAGTTACATGTGTGTTCTTAGGTTTCCAATCCCCTTTACCTCCTAAAATAAATAAATGCATTAAATAATTTCCTCTGTAAATTCTTAATCAAGCATTTTCTGTTTGCTTTTTAACAAATCAGAGTGAATTGTAACATAAAGGTATTAAGCCAGATGCAAAATGCTTTATACTTAAAATAAGAAGAGTTTGTGATGACACCTTCATCTCTAAAACATTTAGTAGATTTCATGTTTTTTCCAAATGAATTCTCTAGGCCAGTTCTATTGAGCTTAATTTCCAGTGTACCCAACAGCACTGTAACTAGGCATCATTAACAAAATAAATCTAGGAGAGGCGGTTCATTTTTCTTAGCTAGATAGTTATAAGAAGAATGTGCATCTCTAACAAATGTTTGGAAATGTCTCTTCTCATGATGGTAACAGATTGCAGAAACACACAATATTTGGGCAGTTTTATTGTAGAAATCAACTTAACTTGCTGGGAGACAGATTATAGCTCTGGAAAAAACCCCACCGATTGGGCCAGTGAGGCGAGGAAATTGGAAGAGACTTTCAGCCTTGCTTAGAATGGGGGATTAGAAGTGAATTATGACCTGATTTACAGAGTTGTTTGTCAATACCTACAAGATTCACTGAGTACTTCTGAAAACAGCCCTGCACAGAGCAACAGGATCAGAGAAGAAAAGGTTGACTAAGTAAATGTCATTTGTGCAAAATGTCAAAATGAATGGAAGTTTTAAAATGTTGCCCCAAATTATTTGATCAAGCCCATGTAGCGTGTGAGTGAGCAAAGGATTAAAACTAGAACTCATGGCCACACCTCCACAGTGCCACCATGCCCAGTCAGCCTGAGACTTCTGGGAGAAACTTAGCTTAGCACAAGAATTTGGCTATTGAAATGCTCCTGGTTCCTGAAGCAGGGAGGAGGTGAGTCCAATCCTGAATTCACTTTGGAGTGAGGTGCTTTGCAGGAAATCAGTCACTGTGAAATTCCAGGTGGGGAGAAGGATTTTTCATGCTAAGGAATGTAGGTCTATCTGGATGCCTGGGTGATGCGTTCTGGAAATTTGCCATGCAGCAGATTCCTGCCCTAGGTGAGAAGACAAATTTCAGCAAGTAATCCATAATATGTGCCGTGAAGAGTGAGAGAAGGAAACCTTTTATAAGCAGTTAATTGTATTGGGATGATGTTACAGTGTTCGCCTAAAGGTAAGGGTATATGGCATTTCTTCCAGCTCACTAACAAGCGTGTAGGAGCCTTCACTATGCAGCAGTACTCCATGAAGAAGCAAGGATGAAAACAGTGAAGGAAAATATCAACAGAAAAATATGTCACTTTGGCAAAATATATTCTGCAGTATTTTTCGTGGATTTCTACAAAATATTAGAGTGGATTAAGTTCTGTGAAAACTCATTTAGGACCAGATTTCTAATCTATAGCAGGACAGGGACAAAGACTGAAATTTTCATCTTTAGACTCTATACATGTGTTTTGTTCACAAGATATGTAATTTAACCCACAAACTTTTTTCCAAATTTGTGAGAAGCATTCACTTACCACTGTCAAAAAATAAAGGAAGAGAACTTCCGCTATTACCTGTTTCATGTTAGAACATTTAAAGTTAGGAATTCCCTTCTAATTTAAAACTACATTTAATTTAAACTGTATATTTTAGATCCTAAAAGTCTTTGGAAAACCACAACTAAATTGAATAATGTAAAGTGGAATTTGCTTCCACGATGTGGGGTTTTGGTCAGAAAACACTACATTGGGTTTTTCCCTCTTAGATGATGGAGTGCTTCTAAAATACACTTGAAAATTTCTCAGTTGACAGCAACATTGATCTCAAAAAAATCAGCATATATGGCATTTCTTAGATCATTATGTAAAAATTTGTTAAGAAGAGCCCCTGGAGAGGAATAATGGGCTGCTCTGCACAGCAGAGTGGTGTTTGTCACACACAATTTCATTACTTTTGCCTCCTGAAGTTGTGTCCCTCTATGATTTTTGTAGGGTGTTCATTACTGTGGAATACAAGCAACCACAGCCTGTTTATGAAAAGATTGTGCTTGCCTTGACTTCAGCATGGGAACTGCCCTGAATTTTAGGCCCAAATCTTGCTCCTTCTGAATTAAAGAAAAAAAAAAAGGAATTCATTTAGGCAGAAATTACCCCTCTTTTATATTGCTCTCAGGTTATAGCAGCACTGAATACAGTGTCTGAATCAGACAGTTTAATTTAACACTGGAATATAGAATTAATGTGGAAAATGGTCCAAACGGAAGACGTTTAAACAAAAACAAAACCAAAACAAAGTGTTAGGAATATATTACATAAGAAGATAAGAATAGTTTCACTGCATGAATCTGGAGGCCTGTCTCATTTGCTGTACAATATCAAAATGTGTTCTGCCGTGCTGAGTACTCTCTTATCACTTTGCCAGCCAGTGACAGCAAGGAAGGAATGCCAGGGTTTGGCCTCATGCTTGGCAGAGGTGCACATTCCCTAACAGCAGCTGTAAGAAGTAAAACAGGTACTATAGCACACTTATGATTACTCAGCAGGAACAATGTGAAGTAGATTAATGAGAATCTGAACTAGGATGAACTTCTTGACATTTCAATGAAACTACACCAGACTGCTTCACTCTGTCACATGCTTACATGACAGTGCTCTGTCTCAGTTTATAATATTAAAAATAAATTAAAACCACAACCACATCAAAATGCTATCTTATTCTGAAACATATTTTTTAATAAAAGTGAAGCTGCCTTCAGATTGTTCTTTATATTCTGTCTCCTATTACACCGCATGCACAGATCTCAAATCCATCCAAACCACTTGCCATGTTTCTTTAACATCTCTGTCCCTTAGGAGAAACAGAGATTTTTGAAGGCTGTGAGCTCAACTGCTCTTTTCACAGTGTAGGAAGAAACCTCCACAATTATTCTGTTCATGTAAGAAGTTTATCTACCATGCAAATGTTTGTTCATCATGGAAATAAATCATCTGTTAAGAGAAGCTTAATGATGTGAAGAGCTTAAGGCCACTCACTTCTCAGTTAATGAGACCATTACTGAAGACAACGTACAAGCTGGGGATGGTGTGGTGCAGGGCCAGGAGCTGGGCTTCGATGATCTTTGAGGGTCCCTTCCAACTGTGCCTTATTCTGTGATTCTGTGATTCTGCGAAGCTGGATATTCTTGCTGTTGTGCTAGGGGCAAGCAGGCAGAGGAACCATCCCCCTGCACTTGCTCATTCCAGATCACAGAGCTCATTTGTACCTGCCTAAAGTCATACACACCATGTTTACAGGTTACCAACATGGTGATTTACAGCTAGGCACAAAGACCAACTGTGGCAGCAGTTTCAGTTCCTACATCTGCGGGCAGCTACTCTCACCTCCAGGGAACTTGGCTGCCACGTTTGGTCATGCTGTCCCCTGAGAGGACACCTGCCGCTGGGTTTCCACCCTATACCGAAACCACCTGGTTTGGGTACATACTGGCAGAAGAGTGAAGGGAAACTGGCATTAGCCCAGAGTTTCTTTCACCTAAAGGCTATGTAAGAAAGCAAAAAAAAAAGTGTATTTCTATGAGCCTGTAGTGAAAAAAATAACATTTGTTTAAAATCACATAGTAGCAACAACCCTTTTGCTTTGTCCTTCAGTACGAAACATTTTCCAAACATACACCTCTCTTTAGAGATTTGCAGAGTACGGGGGAAAGGAATGCAACCCAGCAGCTCTCATCATTATATAAGAAATTATTTATTCATAGTTAAAGTAAGTGCTACATTTTGCTGTGTGGTGAAAGCTAAGCATAGCGAATTTCAGATTTTTATAGCTTTTCAACCCGAGCACGATAAAATGCCATATGGCACTCTCGTAACTGGGCAAAGTCTCCAAAATCAGCACGATTCCCTTTCTAACCCACTTGGTGAGGTGCACACGTGCAAGGCCACGCGCGGGCTTGCGGTGGCCCTGTGGCGCACACCGCCCTGCCCGGGACGGGCCCGGAGCCGAGCCCCGAGCCCGCTGCCGCCCGCCAGCTGCGGATCCAGCCGAGGCACCGCGGGCAGCCTGTGCAGGCACCGTATTCGGAGAGCAAATGTCAGAGAATGGAATTTGACCCGATTTATGAAACGATCTTCTTTGCCTCTTGCTGCCCTCTGCTGTCACAGGCCGAGGTGGCTCGGAGAGGGCTGCGGAGCCACAGCAAGGCTGCTCACTGCGGAGCACCAAAATCTGCCAGGGGGAAAAAGCCCCACAGCTGAAGTGCAGCCACGCAGGCAGGGGAAACCATCCATAGAGTTCGTAAACCTGATCGCTTTGAAACCACTCCGAAGTTTCTCCCGTGTGGGAATCCACTCATGCTTGGTAGGGACAACAGGGTGACGTTGCGGTGCATTGGCTCACACAGCAGCCAAGGGACCTGTCAGGTCTTGGCTTTTCATATAAAAACCTATGTCACAATTGCAATGGTTTCAAATGTTTTTAGCATAGCAAATTTAAGTGAATCCAATAAGTTCGGTTCACAATACTTTTATCTTTAGCAGTAGTCATCAAAGGCAATCTGACTATTACATTAACTCAATGTGCTAGGTCTCTTAGGTCAGCCACCTCTTTCTAAAAATGCACTCTTTCTGCAGTAACAAACCTCTAGCCAGAGCAGAGTTGAGGCTTCAATGATATTTCTCAAACACTTTTCCAAATGTGTGAATGTACTGAACACCTGTGGAACCCAGTGAGAGCTGTCTTGCTCCTCTGGCCAGCCCATGATGTTGCTAAGAGTCACATCACCAAGGTGCACCCGGCAGACACTGAGATGCAGAAGAGACCACCTCGGGGCAGCCACAACCAGAGCACGCTGTTGGTTCATTCCCCCGTGTTTGCTTCAGGTGCCACTTGTTCTTCATGCTTCTTTAACAAGGACTTGCATGAAGATCTGGGTTACTCCACAACAAGATTTCTGTTTCTTTAAATGCTCATTTTGATACCTGCTCTGTTACATGTGTTACAAAGCACTGTTTTGCCAGCGTGTCCTGCAGAAGATACAGGTAGCACTGAAAGTCTTGGTGCAATTACCGCTTTAAACGCAACATTATTTTCATCTGCAACTTGATTGTGTCAAGGATTTCTAGATTGAAAAAACATGTTAGTGGTGAATTTTAAGTAGAGCTACAGCATGCCCAGGTGGACAGTCTCCTTGGCAGACTTCCCACTGCTGTTCTTCTATTATATATCCTACCTCATTGGTATTTCTTACTGTGAAAACAGCATTGGCAAATAAGTGTATCTTACAGCAGCACCTGCAGATCACCACACGCTAAAATGCTCTCAAACACAGATGACAAGTCTCCAACTCTTACGCAATAATCTAGAAAACTGTCTTTTTTTCCCTCAAAACTTGGAATAGGTCCTGATAATTCTGTAAAGTGGTTTAGGGCAAGGAAATATTTATTTTACAACACTGGAGAGTGTTGACAGCTTGTTCTTTGACAGTTTGTTCTCAGGCACTCTCAGAAAAGGTGGGAGTTTTACAAGGAGGAAGGAATACCTGCAAAAGACCTCTCCTGTCCTGGAGTGTTGGTTGGATGCCAATAAACTACACTTTCAATCTCAGACCTTGGTTTTAAAGGCACTACAGGAAATCGGGTGCAGCCCTCAAGGCGCTGGAGCCCTCCTGTGAAAATTCCACTCACATTTTTTCCTGCAGGTGTCAATTATAGACATGACAATGGGAGAGGGAGAGATTGCGTGGTGAGGAGTGTGATTTGTCACCTGGACTGTGAGGTCAGAGAAGAAAAGTTAAAAACCAAAGGTGCTTGTACCATCATGAAATGCCTGGTGAGGAAGATGAGGGAAAAAAAACAGAGGAAGGTGGGTTAAAGCTGAAATTCAAGAAGACTGGTGAAGAAGTTTCATGGAAGAGAAAGAAGCATGTGCTTTGAGGGCATGCTTGTGTTCAGATCCTGGAAAGCTACCTGTTTCCCTGATATCTCTATTTCTCTGATGAAAGTAACCACTATTTACACATCTGGCAAGAGAAGTGTTCCAGCCCACATATCATTTTTTGCCTGTAATGTAAAAAGAGATTTTCTGAAAACAAAACGAAACCAAAAACAACTTTGAAATGTTCAAGAAGCACCTCAGAAAACTGAGAAAAATGTCCAGTTTTCACCCAGCACACTGACGATCATTCAGTGAAGGAGGCACATGACATACACTCAGCCACCTTAATCAAATGCAATATTGAGCCATGGCTCATTGATTTGTTTGCCAGCAGTGAATGAGGCAAGGTTGTCAGGGGAAAGGAAAAATTATACCTTATATCATAATGTTTATAATACCTAAGAGAACTGAATTGCTATTACATATTTAATCTGGCATTTCCTCACTTTTTAAGGTAGAATTTTGCAGCCTGAATTATAATCCTTTCCTGTATCTCATTTAGTAAGCAATAAATATACAGGAGAAGGGTTGAATTGGGACTCTTGGCATTTCAGGTCTGAAAGGAAGGGAGGTGGATGAGATTTGATACTCTGAAGTCAAATGAGCGATATAAAACCAGCAAATGTAAATGTAGAGACAGACAGGCCCACTTTTGAAGCTTAGGCTTTTTTAAGCCTGAATAACTGTTAGCACAAAGTAGCCCTGGCCTTTAAGCAATGCTACAATACAAATACATAATAAATATTTGAATTAAAAATACTACCTTGACATGTTACTTTCCATCAGAGCTTGTTTTATGTGCAGTCTCATTCTTTAGTCTGGGTTTGCTATTTTTTCTGGAGTGTGCTGCTGTGTTTGTTTATTCCAGGCAAGAAAGACTTTATATGAAAATATGCAACAAAAGAATATTGCAAACTAGGCCCGGGCAGAGCCATTGACATTTGCACATAAATCACTGAGAACACTAGCTGGCCAGCTATACCCATCAATGAGGGTAAGTTGCTGTGCAGCATTTACTGTCAGCCAGGTCTTCTTGGCATGTGCATCTCTAGGAAACAAGAATGAGGTTAGCCAAGGTATCTATTTACAGCATTAGTAGAAAGGTAATAAAACAGAATAAAGATGACCTAGAGAGTAATTTACTTTAACAAGTAAAATTTTTAATGCACATGGAAGGGCATTTCAGCTTGAATTTCTAATATCATGTTATTCTGGACTGTTTTATGACCACCATATTCATTCTGTTGCGATTTGGTTTTAGTGGTGCTATTTATACATATAAACCTGCAGTGCATAATTCATGTTAAAAGCAATGAGACTGTGCTTTTGGATTTGAGACTAATTTATTTCATATCATGTTGCTAAATTAAAAAGTAAGAAAAGATTTTGGGATGAAAAGAAATGAGGAGGGACATGAGTTCCTCTTTTTCTCATGTTCTGAAACAGATTAAATTCACACCATTTAAGAAGTAAAAGAAATCATCAAGGCAAAACATGAAGCTGTCTTGCAGCATGCTGGGACTTGTCTGGAAGAGTTACTAAACTGCAAATACTAACAGCCTAAGTGATTCCATTGTTTGCTTGTTTTTATTGAAATGACAGAAAATGGAAAAGCTGATGCATAAATACATAATCATATTACGTCACTGTACTGATGAAAATCTAGTAGGAAAATGGGGGATTTTCTTCTATAAGGAACACAGAAAGGTAGTTTTCTTTTTTCCCAAGCTTCCCCAACTGAAGTGGATCAATTTATTTTCAGACTGTGGACACACAAATATACTTTTCTCAGCCCAGTACTCGGCTAAGAAAATTTGTGGATGGGATTTATTCTATTTTCTTCAAGCTTTGGTAAATTGGCAATAAAACTTGAAATGCCTGTTGCAAATTGTGCTGATCACTGGGAGCATCAGTGTTCCCACATGCAGTGCCTAAGCATGATCTTGGACAACACGGAAGGGGTGAAACTCTTGGCCAGTGATCTCCAGCTTGGGTGGTGAATGCAAGCCAAGGCTGTAACACATATTTTTCCATGGTGCTGTATCATGCTTCAGACATGTCTCTCCAGGATAGTTCCAGCAGCCAGCACATGCCTGGGAATCGCAGCTGGGTTGGTGCAGCTCCAAATGTGCCAAGCCCATGCCTGTGGGAGCTTTGGGCTCTGTGCAAACACTGAGGGCATGAGGCAGGCACAGTACTGCCTGGCTACTTTTCTTTAAATGCTATTGCATACTGAAAAAAGACTTCCTTAAGGCAGTATTTCTTTCAACACAGGATGCAAAAGTTCTGTTTATGGGCAGATTTCCATTATCACTCTCCTTTTCCACATTTTATTTACACGCCTCCCCTTCTCCCCAGTTCTCCTTTGGGGAATGATCCTTTATATGTTTGGTCCCAGTCCAGGGATGAACAGTGTATGGTATGTGGAAATTGTTGGAAAACTCCCTTCAGCTATTTTTGAGGTATAGCAGTGTAAAACAGAGCCCTTCATTCCTCCCATGCACATATACACTTTTTCCAGTTTATTTCCATTTCTCTCCTCTCAGTTGCTGTGTGTCTGTGACAAAAAAACCCCACCAGAACAAAAGTTTCTCACCAAGTCCCCTGAGGACATCTCATAGCAAAGTCAAGCTAAGATGACAGGAAGTGCAATGGAACAAATCTTATATCAATTGTCTTTAATAAAACCTGAAGATTTGCACACAATTGCAAAAAAAAAAAAATGAACAAAACACAGTTAAGTTTTTATCATTAAACTTGTGTGAATGTTTTTCTGTTTAAAAACCAGCATTTTTAGTTGTACTCTGCCAGCTTATTTTGATTTTACTATGATTGATAAAAAGGAAACGTTCCAGAAAAGTTTTTTTTTTAACTAGCATTTAACTGAGACAGAAAGCAAACCATTGTTCCACATATTTTTCTTTGTTTCTCTGTTTACCAGTAAAGCTTATCTTTAATCTTCAACAGCTTTGGAATGATGGGGAGAAGCTAGTTTGATGGCATCTTAAAATAAGGCACAACTGTGAAAGCAGATCACTGGCCCAAAATAAGCTTGTTGATCTCACATACATTAGTGTAAAACTGTAATTCCTCTAGACTCACACCAGTGCTTCAGAGATCAGCATCTGGCCGAAAAGACAAGCATTACATTTTTGGAGCTTGATGTTGATGCTGGCTACAGTTTGGTTTAATTTAATGAAAAAAGATACTGTTTCAACAGCTGGAGAATCAACTCCAGACAAAGCATACACGACGTTGTGATTGCACTACATTATATAGTGGAAATCAGTTGCAATGCTGTTCTGGGGGTGAAAATCCACTTCATACAGTTTTGGCTCCAAGACGCAGCCTTCCACTTTATCTCAATATTATGCATAGCCTACAAGAGTGCCAACATCCTTCAATGTCACCCAGATGGGCAGTTTAGGGGAAAGGGTAGTCCTAAAACCAGAACGGAGGAATCCAGGATGGAGAAAGCCAGACAAGGCTCAAGGACGGCTGGAAAAGGCTTGCCCTATGGGTGTTATTTGGAAACACGGTCCCCCAAGTACTGGCTGCCTAATTCCACCACGGGGATCAGATAGGATGAAGCAGTGTTAATTGCTGTCTCATAAAGGAGAACAGGGTCAATAGCCATTTGTCTTCACTTCCTTTCTGTAGCATTCACGCTCATTAGTTAGCTTCTAAATCTTCCTCCCCTTTCAGATTTATTTACAGCAGCAGAGAGCCAGTAAAACACCAGAGCAGGCACACTAAAAACAGACTTGCCAAAAGCACTTTCGTGCTAATAACACACACATTTTCAGTCCCGTATTTGTATTGTCAAGGCCTTAATTCTTGATTTTTTTTGTCTAAAAACAGTGAAAATGTTGAAGGTGTATCAGGTCTCACTATATGGTGAAAAACCTGGACTCTGTAATGTGGTTTATCAAAGATGAAACCTCACAGAGGGTATCTTTTTATCTCATGTATCCATTTGTTTTCAGTGTTTCATTGTTTAAAATAAAGGTGGAAGAGAATCTTACTTTGCACTAGATATGGCAGAACATATTATGCTTCTGTGCATGGATACCCCTCCTATTTTCCACAAACAGATTTCTGAAGGGTAATTTTGTGGTGTTTTCTAAATGGACAGCTGAAAAATACAGCCATAACCTTAAACCATCTCCACTGATCTTCAGCCACAGATACTGTTGCTGTCTATCCATCAAATGCACACATGCCCACAAACTGTTCATACCTAACTCAGAACCAAATAAGGGTTTTTTCTGCACACTGTTCAGATGCAGTCTGAAACTGAGGGTAGAAAAGAGCTACAGGAAGTGCTGACGTAGTTTAAATCCTGCCATTAGGACTGTTCTATGCCTTCAGATGGACAGGGAAGAGCTTGTTTGAGACCCTCTGGGCTGCCTGTTCCTGCCAGCAATGTGTGTGCCTGCCTGGTGGGGCATATCGTGCTGCAGCTCGAGGAGCATTACTGAGTAGCACACAAACTAATACCTAACGGCAGTCATGGGGCTACTGGGAGTGTGGGGGATGAGGAGGCAAAGCCAGAACAGAAGTGAAGGATGGTGTTGCCAAGGAAGCAATGCAAGAGGCAGTAACTGGAGCTGGCAGGAGAGAAAAGAGATGGTATGCAGTAAGAGGAAGGACAAGACAAGGCAGCAGCAGGAAAGTCAGTCTGCAAAAGCTGTAAGCAACTACCTTATTAGTTGGATTTTTCTGGCCAAAGTCTCTACCAGTCATTCCTACACCTGGCCCTATCCATGGCTGCTAATGTTCAATGCTGGAAAAGATATTAATTCTTGATGTCTAAAACACCAGTAACAGGGATTCTGCATGTGAATGTTGCTATTAAAAACATGCACCATTTTTCCAGCATAATCTTCTCTAGGATTGGTTTCCAGAGCTGAAAACTCCTTCTGCTGTTGTATAACTTGTCATCTATTCCCAGAAAAAAATAATTTCCTTACATAAGTATTTTGAGACCGAGACAGAAATCTGTTAACTTTTTCTTCAATCCCTCAGTGTAAGGAAACTTTACAGACTGAATGATTATTGCATTTTTCTTCCAAGAAACTTCCAGTTCTACAATGTTCATTTTGAAAAGTGTAGACTCCAGAAGAAGTCAAATTTTCTAAACCATAAAAATAATAAAACTAGTTGTGCCCTAAAACATCCTGAGTTTGGCCTAAAAGCCCAATACCCAGCAGAATCCTAAGCCCCGAGCTTGCAGAAGGGTACTGGAGAACTCTCACTCTATTTGTACATGAAGAATCAGCTCTTGGTGGGACTAAAGCCCTTATTTGAAAGAGATGTCTTAAAATCTTCATCACATCTATGTTTTGTTTTGCTCTTTCCAATCAAAGATGAGATTCTTATATAAGCAAATGAATGCCAGGAGTGCTTTTGTCTCAAATAAGAAACCTAAGCCTGCTGAAACTTTCAAACTTAAATGGAGAAAGAATCTGCTAAATCTACTCAGATGAAAGTATTGGATGCTAGGCTAGTCCAAAGGAAAACCTAATCATTAACACTCTGAATTCTCTGTTTTGAGGAGGTGAAGAAGTCTTAATTTTGGTGATTGCAGTATGCTCTTCAAACAGAGAATAAAGATTTTTTTTCAGGTTAGTAATTTGTTAGTAATTTTAGAATGAGTTTTATCTGTCTCATCTTTGAAAGGATCTAACATTATGCTCCTTTTACTTTAGAAAATTTTTAGGACTCTAGAAAGTTTCAACAAAATACTGTAGTGAGCTTTAGGCAAGACTTCTCTTCATTCTTTACTTGTCCTCACTCATGACCGTTGCTAGAATGAGCTGACCATTTCATGTCTGTATTGTAAAAGTTATCAGAACAGTGCCATATGCGGGTTACTCCCTGCTTAGCCCATCAAGAAACTTTGCAAACGTTACGTATACACAACAATCACTTATTTACAGACATCCCAAGGCTCTCAAGATTCTCTTGTTTGCCTTCAGATTTATAGTTACAGCTTCAGCGCCGCCTACCTGAAAAATCAATAATTTCTGAGGGCCATGCCTGGGTAATCTGAGGGCCATACCAGGGTAGGAAGCTTTCTCTTTATATCCTCCACCCAGGCCCCAGGGGGGCAGCAGACTTAAACAAGTCGGTCAGGTCTTCATATTGGGCCTTTTGTTTCCCTTAAGAGAGTCTCCTCTGACAATGACTGTCTTTTTCTTTATGGAAGTGGTTTTGATGAAGGGCTTACCCCTCCTTAACCTCAGCAACACCTCCATGCTGTACAAACCATTGTCCTTGTCATTGCTCAGTCCCACTCGCAGAGCCTCTCAACTACTGTGCAAGGACACCTGGGGACGTGCAGCCTGCTGCACCGGGCAGGAGCTTAGGAGAAGCTTGGCCAGGAGGAGGGCAGAGCAGCCCTGGAAAAGGCTGCCCAGGGAAGCTAAGGATACTCTATACTTGACAGTTTTTAAAGCTCGGTAGACAAATCAGTGGCTGACCTGCTTTCCCTTCAGCAATACACCTGCTGTGAGTACAAGGTTGAACCAGAGAACTCCAGAAGAAGTTCTAGCCAGCAATTCTGTGATTTCATAATTCACTGGATAAACCTCAGGAGTCACCTAGGAAAAGCAGTGGTGCTGAGGAACAATATATTACATCTAGATATGATTTTCTCAGACAACTCACAGGCAAATAAAGACAAGTGACATTTAACTTTGCAATGAATAAAAAAGAAGTATGGTAATGCTTACATGCATGAAGTGCATTTCTTCAAACTTCTAAGTCAGAACAGCTTTGAGAAAAAGCATCAAGTTTATAACTAGATGAAGCACAGAGACTGTAACCAGAAGAAGATGAAAGAACCTTTGTTCTCTCTGGTACAGCCTTAAGTGCTGTGCTTTCAGTGTTTCTCAGTGCTGCTGAGAAACAGTCTGATTTCTCATCAACAGTTTCATTAGCCCTTGGGGTAAAATCTCTCTAAATCAGGGTGAATGTTACCTACATAATGGTCAGTTGTAAGAAACAGTTAAGTTCATCATGGGAGCAGATATCTGGAAGTACCATTGCTTTCCTTCCAACCACCAGCACACGTCCCTGTCCAAAAAAAGAGCACCTGCAAGACACATGGGTGGAAGAGTTTTACTGGCCATTGTTTTGTGATCAGTTGGGTGTCTATGAGAGAGAGACAAAGAGATCAAAGGAAGAGACAGATGGTGGCAAGGAAAAAGCCAGCAACACGGACATAACAAGGCCCAGGAATGTGCCTCCGAGAAAAGCTAAGAGAAAAAAGGAAAAAAGAGCTTTTAGAGTGTTTAATGGAAAATAGACTTGAGCTGTAAACAGAGGCCATGCCTTTTCTGCAATTCTTGCTGTGTGAAGAGAAAGAGGGCTTTGTACTTTCTTTGCAATTAAATGGGATTGCATCAGAGAAACCTCATTTCAGAAAACATAAATTTCTCCTGGCTGGAACCCCCTATGACCCAGGGGTTTTATTTAAATTTTTACCCAGCTCACCGAAGTTTACACACAGTCACCTTGAAAAGCAATATTATTACTCTATTTACCCCTAAAACAGCACACCCATCTCAGCAGTCAATTATGTTTCTGACATGCACATTGCTGTTATATTGAAAGAGCTGCAGTTCAGTAGGGTTTCAGACAAGCTCGTGAAGTGTTCATGTAATGGGACTGGAGTTAATAGTACAGGTCAGAGTGCTGGTGGGTATATTTTTCAGTGCCTTCGTTCTCATCTTGTACTTGCCTTGTTTTTGTCAAAATGGGTCCTGAGAAAGTGCTGACACTGTCAGACCTGGAAAAGGACAGAGACCACTTGCCCTGATACTGACAGTCTGATTTTTCAAAATGCAAGTGAAAAAGGTTCTGTCTTCCCATTCAGAAAACTGACTAAACTGGGGAAACTATTTCCTCATTTATACTCCTTCTGATCTACTAAACATTCATGGAATACAGTTACGGAGATGAGAATTTGGAGTAATTTATAGATAGCAGACATAAGATCATAGAATAACTGAATTGTTAAGATTGAAAAAGACCTTTAAGATCATTAATTCCAACCATTAACCCAGCACCACCATTATGTTTACCATTAAACCATGTCCTCAAGTGCCATATCTGCACATCATTTAAATACCTCCAGGGATGATGATTCTACCACTTCTCTGGACAGCCTGTTACAATGCTTGACAACCCTTTTGGTGAGGAAATTTTTCCTAATATCCAATCCAAATCTGGCACAAGGTGTCCTCTCATCCTGTCACTTGTTAACCAGGAGGAGAGGCCAACTGCCAGCTGGCTGCAACCTCCTTGAAGACAGTTACAGAAAATGGTAAGGTCTTCCCTGAGCTTTCTTCTCTCCAGGCTAAACAACCCAGCTCCCTCAGCCATTCCTCACAGGACTTCTGCTCCAGACCACTCACATCTTCATTGCGCTTCTCTGGACACGCTCCAGCCCCTCAGTGTCTTTTTGTAGTGAGGGGCCCAAAACTGGACACAGGATCTGAGGTGCAGCCTCACCAGTGCTGAGTACAGGGGGAAAATCACTGCCCTGGTCCTGCTGGCCACACTATTGCTGATCCAGGCCAGGATGCCTTTGGCCTTTTTGGTCACCTGGGCATGTGCTGGCTCATGTTCAGCCACTGTCCCCAGCACTCCCAGGTTCTTTTCTGCTGGACAGCTTTCCAGACACTACCCCAGGACTGTAGTGCGGCAGGGGATGTTATGACCCACGTGCAGGACTCAGCAAATCCAATATACAGACATGTCTTTGGTGTACCTACACTGTGCAGAAAAGATGGCATGCTAGTGAGATGAGCAGGTTGTTTTCTTCCTGCAGCTCAACATAACTCATGCTTGCCTTGTTTGCTGCACAATGTTCAAAACCTGCTCTGAAGACAGTAACCCTGTTTGCCATAACAGAGCTTCACAGTGAACTTCCTGCACAGTATCACTCCAAAGTGACAGGGCTCGCCAGTATTCCTTCATATTGAAAACTGGTGAGTCCCAGGAAGAGTAAGGCCAAACATAACCATGTTGGACATGATTTTAAATTCCCCAAACCAGATTTTTTTTGTATACTCTTTTGTGTTTGGAGCATGTCTTCCCTGACTTCAGCAGCAGCTGAGAAAGTTCAGCACGCCTACAAGTCCTGCACTAAGAATAAAAGCAATGTAAAATTATTGACAGCTTCTGAAAAGATTGCTCGAGTGACTCAGCTATCACCACATGGGAGCTGTTTGACAGAAAAAGGGACAGTATCCAATTCTCCAGGGTAGAACATCACCCCCTTGCCATATGGTCTCTTGCTAAATTCTGTCTGATTCTCTATACTCTTTCTCATTTCTGGGACCAGTGAAGTCGGAACAGGTCTTACTGTGTCTTTAACCTTGTTTGGTTCCTGGAACTCTCTGTCCTGATTACAGAATGAACCTTGTCATGAAAGACAACTTGCATAAACATGAGAAGTACCAAAGTTTTCATCCTTGATAATACTTTAATTGATTGGCATGTATTTTGCTTGTTTTTCAAAAACAGGAGCAAATCTCCATATTTGATATTGTCCTGCCACTCACAAGGGCTACCAGGTGGTAGATGGAGCCTTTAAAAGGCACTGCACAGATCTCTGCAGTTGGGCTAAGGGCATGGCAGAAAGTGGTGATAGGTGTCAGATACAGCTACCAGGGAGCTGGAACACAGGTGTTGATGCCCGGCTCGTTTCTCCACCAGCCTCTTATTCTCTCAGCCTTGTTAAGTCCTTATCTTTCCCTACGGCCAGTCCCGTTTCTTCTCCTATAGATTTAGTACCCTTTGCAGACCTACAGCTATTCATTCAGTTGTACATAGTTTCTCCCATCAGGCTCCTGTTCTGGACTTTGATTTGAAACTCATCACTTTTCCTTTAGAAAATCTTTAGTCAGCAAAAGACTCCTTTCCCATTATTTCATTTTCAGCAATATCTAAAAATTTTACTGAAATTTTCTAGGAGAAATCAGTCTAAAGCAATGCTTACCACTGAAATGGTAAATGCTTCAAACAATTTTAAGTGACTGAAAACCAGCAAAAGTTTCAGGTGAGAAAAATAGGTCTATCTCCAATATGCATAAAAGTTGGTTTTATAAAACCTGACATTGTATCTCCAACTGTATAAACACCCTGTACAGATGATAGTCAAACTAATATGAAGCATTAAAAAACAAACAAACAGAAAACAACAAAATAAGACAAAGCATTAAATACTGTATTAAAATTTTTATCCAAAGCTATTCATAATTTGATCTTAACATTGGAGTATCAGTTGCCTATAAATATTATTTGCTGCTTGACCTCCTGTCACATGGCCCCTTGTGCTGGAGTTGCAAAATGGAAAGGCACCTCTGCAGAGTATACCGCTCTAGTTCAGAGTTACTTCCAGACACCTCCTGAAAAGCACCCAATAGTTTCACTTTGCTGAGCTGCAAAGAAGGAGAGAAAGGAACAGCAGTGACTGATTTCAACCACCTCATCAAGGATGGCTTGAAAACATGTAGAGTTTTCTGCATGTTACAGTCCATGTGGGTTAATGCACTTCTGGGAACGGAGATACTTGGGAGAACTTGCTCTGCAAGTGGGATGCAGAGCACGTGATGAGTGCCACTTAAAATACCAGCCCATCAATCCCTAACAGCTAAGTGCTATGGTCAGCCTTTATCTGAAATGTTATGTAAATATTGTTTATTTTAGGCAAAGCAGAAGGCAACCTTGCTGTTTGCCTCCAGGTAGGCTTTCACTTGTCACTTGTGACAGACATTGCATGGCCATGTTTCTTACTGTAGACACAATTCCTCTCCCTTCACCCCTCGCCTGCTGCTTTTATTTTGCTTTTATTTCTTTTTTTTCAAGCTGAGGAGAAGCTGGGTAGGAGATGTTTGTTTTGGGAAAAGAAGAAAGAGAACTAGTCTGGAATTACTGAAAAATGCAATGCAGGTTTCAACAAAGAGTCACTTAAAGATAGCTAAAGAACTCTACAGAGGTCTTTTTTCTTTCTTTTTTTTTTTTTTCCCAGAAAACATAGTTGATGGAAACAGCTGGAGACTATAACTTGGAAAATTGAGAAAGTAAGATGAATAAAGCTTCCTGTTTGCATCTCCCAACCTGCAGGGGACAAGGCTGGGGGGCAACCTCTTCAACCCCTTTTCAAAACAGATGTTGGAATCCCAAAGAGTTCAGGTTTGGACTATTTTTCTTTAAGCAAAAATATAAATTATTCTTTTGTACAGTGCTCAAGGGTCTTTAGCCCAGCTACAGCTTGTCACACATAAGTAAACATGGCAGATCCACTACTTAATTCTGATTTGCATAAAAAATTGGTTTTAATAAACCTTAATTAAAAAACCTTAAACCTTTAACGCTCATATATACCATTGTTTTCAATTCCATGCCTCACTAGAGTTTTCCTAGCTCTGTATCTTGCAATTGGCTTTTGTTATCCTATTCACCATTGCTACAATTCATTGAATGTGAAAAAGCAGTCATGAAATTTGGCTTGTAAATGCTCTTGCTGCAGGTGATAAAACTTCATTCTGCACCATTTCCCCAGTTATCCCTTTCAGTTTTCACCTTTCCCCAGTTAACCATTTTCAGTTATCGCTTCGGGTGCACAAGTCAGGACACTTCAAGGCTCATGAAGATAACAAAGTACTGATGTGTCTCAGATCAAGCACTCAAAATTTAGATTTTATTATTTTCAGGTTTATATGGGCTTAAACACAGGTGTACCAAAGCTAAGAGCTGCTGTGGGATACAGTTGCCTTGGCTGCTCTCTCAGCACATTCCACTGCTATAAAAAGTGAAGACATCGCTAAACCTCTTCTAAAACAGCCACACAGAAACCCATAAAAATGAGTAGAACCAGAAGATTTCATTTCTATTCCTAGCAATGCTATTGAGACCTCTGAGATCTTGGCCAAGTGACCTAACTCCTCCACAGTCCTACTTCCCACAGCTTAGAAGGGGAAATACTGATTTGGGGCATGACACATGGAGATTTCTGCCCTAAAGCTTTAGTTTAGTCATGAACATAGAGCAAGGGCCTACAGTCAGCAGGAAAACAATGACGACCAGCTCTCTAAGTTCAAAGATTTCAAATGGTTAGCTCCTATGCAGGAATCTGTAACAATTTTATAAGGCAGACCCACTGCAATATTATGGTTTATATGGTTTAGTCAGTTAATTTGGTAATTTTATTTTTGGTGGTTTAGTTTTATTGATTTTCACTGATAGCATGAATGTTCCAAATGAAGATGGTTCAGGACTTCTAACATACTCTGGGATGAGTTCTGTAATTGTTGGGATTTTTTTCTTATAATATCTGTATCAACTCTACCTCTATTTCTGTAACCCTGTTGTTGAACCCTCACTTCAACAATTATGTGTTTAGGATGCATCAGCCCCGCACTTCTTTTCAATTGTAAGGCAAGGCATGTGTTCAGAATAAGAAGCCTCTATGAAGGACAGATTTTAAAACAGATTTAAAATATACCTACCATCATGTAGAAACCATGCCCAGGTGCAATACTGGGTTGTGTGCAATCTCACATTGCTAGGTTCTCACTACCTCCCTCAGGAAACACCTGGAGCCCAAAAAGTGTGCTGTTTATACTTTTTAGTGTACAAGACCTTTGTTTAAATTACATTGAAAGTTTTTTAAAAAGCCCTTAAATCCCACGGGTGTGTATAAGCTCCTCAAACTGCAAAACATGCCAAATAAATCTAGAAATTTCTGACAATACAGTGACTGGGGCAGCAACCACAACAACCCAGCACAACTGAATGTTGAGCATATCTGATAGAGAAAAGGCGTGTAGACCTATATCTGCAATCTGTAATGGGAAACAGGTAAAATCAATACAAGCTGAGGACCCATTCCTTATATTTTGACGGTATCCACTGAATAAGTGTTGATATTCTTTTTCATTGTCATGGATGTCTTCTACTTTAACTCTGAAGATTCTAAATCTTCATGCAAACCTATATCTGAAACTCTGTTTGTTTGTTGGGCCCTTGGGTCTTAAAGTGTTTACCTGAGGCCCAAAGTCAGGCAAATTTTATCCTAATTTTATTCAGCCATATATTCTGACTCCCTGTTTTTTCCTCCTTTCTGTAGGATCAAGTGAGTATGAGATATCGCTGATTCCAAGTGATATGGAACCAAAGCAAATTATTTTGGGGCCAATGGCATTCATCAAAGCTGTGCCTTGTGGCTGGAGACACCAGCAGAACTGGACACATGCCACTGGGGCCAGGCAGCCTTGTTGGCATCAATGGTCATTCCACTTCCCTGCAACAACATGGATCCCACGGTCTTTCTCCAGCTGAGAACTTGGCTCTGAGTCACTCTTCTCTCTTAAAGGACCCCTGCCCTTCCTGCCCTGGTCTGCCTCGTTGCACCCCTGCCCTTCCTTCGTGCATTTGCAAACAAGCAGCAGACGCAGATTACAACTGCCCTGAAGTATTTCTGTACCTTCAGGGTTACTTATTTGACACAGGCCTGAGACAAGGCAGATTAACCAGAGCATGGGGCACAGCAGAGGTTTTGGTCCATCTCTCTACCCCAAAACACTACACAGAGCAAAATGTGCATTTTTATGTTTCAGAGGTGCTGGAGCCATGGAGCTCTTCCCCAGACACATCAGGTCTGCCAGGGTGCTTCCAGCCTTACTCACGGAGTTATTCCCGATTGCTCTCAGGACCTTCAGGACACTTGACGCTCTGCACTGGAAGAGAGGCTGCTTGAATTGTTCTCTTTGCCTTCAATTTTTGCCAGAAATTTAGGGCTGGGGCCAGTAGTATCTTGGAAAGAGCTGAAGATTTCACATAAAAATGAAATTAGACTATTACTAGAGTACCATGCACTTGCCCAGTGGTGCTTTTCCACTTACCTTGAAACAAAAGAAGAAAACACTGCACGCACATCAGATAGAAAGGTAAACAAGTCCAGTAGTGCAGCAAAATGTTGCTTCCAACAAATTGCATGGGGTATTTTATCTCCTTGTGTAGTGCCCTGACTGCCTGATCAGTTGCACTGAGCACGGCACCATTTGCAGCGTTCCCCGGAACAGGCCATGGTCCTGTCCTCTACCTTGTGAATAAGAAGTCTTCCCTGAGACAGCATTACTATGGCAGACTGAGGGGCTCTCCTCTCATCACAGCCAGAGCTGGAGAGGTAGCAGCCTGGGCCCACCCTAAGAGGCTGGTGTGTCGTATCTGCTGGCTGGGCTGTGCTCACTTAAAATAGCCTGGATTTTGCTCTAATTTAAGTCTATTGATCTGACTTTGAGGAAGAAAGTTAAAGGGTTTATCAACTATTGTCAGTCTAGGAATACCACAAATGTCTAAAGAAATAAATTGGGAAGGAGGATTCTGACTCGTTAAGAACTTGCTTTCCAGGGTAAATAAAATTTTCAGAATTCTCATCGTATTGCCATATACTTATTTCTCCAAAGTAATCACTTGGGGCATTTGTTTTAGGAAGGGTTTGCTTTCAGATGACACATGACAGGATCCGTTTATGAGGAAGAGCCATAAAAAAGTCAAAGGTTTTCAATTATTTCCTCAAATAAAAAAATACACCAGAGAAGACCTTTGTTTCCTCAGGAAGGCTATAGGTTTATAACCCTAAAAAGAAAATGCAGATACATAGGGAAATTGAAAGATTCCCATCTGTGTCTCACAAATGGATCAAAAATGTAATGGAAATGGAAAAATACTAACAAAATTCAATAAGCTTCAATATAAACAGGTATATTTTTTCTAGATAAGAAAACAAATTTGTGTAATCAAACAAAGTTCTTCCATATTTAAACGACAGATTTTCTGCAGAACTTGAGAGATAGCTTGAGAACAGAAAAGTATATAGCAAAAAAACCCAAATAAAGCAACTGATGCTGTTTCGCCTAGACTGAGAATCTTTAGCCAGTGATTAAGGGACACTACAAATGATTTGCAAAGGAGAATTGAGGAAGGGAAGGTACTTGGGTAAACTTAAGTATGATTTGGGCACAAAAAATTAGACTGATATGAATCCCAGTTCAAAATGAAAGAGTTAAAAATGATCTGACAAATTATCCTTCAAAGAAAATCCAGATCATAAATCAACATTGATAGAATAAAATGTCTAATGATGACAGAGACTTTATGATGACAGGCACCCTGATAAATGGTGTGAGGAGGAAGAACAGAGGGATATTTTTAAAGTCTATCGTCAGTCTCTGCAGGGAGGATATATTTCCCTCATAAAGACGTGAAAAAAATACAAATATGCCTGGAGAATTACGTTCCCTAATCTCCTAATCAAGAAAACACTGAGAGCACAATATTCAAGAATACCAAAGCACAGAGTTTCAGCTGCACACATAGATGCTGAAAATACAGGAATCATCCCACAGAGCAGCTGTTGTATCAGCAATGCACAAAAGTGAGTTCAGGACACACAGGAGTTGAGCGACAAAGCAAAACTCACTGCAATATAAGTGCTTTCAACATGTTAATCGAACTGATTACAGTTGTCTTAAACCACATGAAAGGAGAGCTCAAAAATGAGGAAACTAAAGAAGGTCAGATCCAAGAAAAACAATGGTTTGATCTGTCTGTGAAACATCAGCAATAGACATTATGCTCACATTCAAGAAGAAAAGGCAGAAATAACGTACATGTGCACCATTAATCTCAGTCCTAATGAAATTATTTGCAGTTCTTATAATCACCATGGTAAGCAAGTCCACAGCACACAGTTACATCTCAGATTTGAAACAATTTTTCTGTTTCCAAAATCAGTAAAAGTTTATGGTTTATTACACTGGTCGGTGTATAGAGAAGGGTGGCTGCTCACTACCAGAAAATGATGAGCCAAAACCCTGCCACGGGGCTGGATTCCAGGTGATCTCATTCCCACTGTCCCAGTGCTGCAGATTCCCTCAGACAGGGATGGGGCTGCCTCCCCAGCACGGTGGAGCCCTGCATGCACTGGGAATGATTTAGTGACATGGTCTTTGAAGAGTGACAAATCAACTGCACCTTTGAAGAACAGCAACATGCTCTTCCAGAGGATCTGGGCAGTATCTCAGGAGAATGGGTTTCTCCTGGGGAATATTCAAAGGGTAGTTTGATCATGTGAGAAAATGGGACATTCCCGAGGAAAGTGCGTGGCATCTGCTGACAGAAAGAATAAAGGTTCTGGATAAAAGACTAAAAGCTTCCAGAGTCTCCAAAAATAATTATAAAGCAGAGTCAGCTCAAGCCTCAGAATCAAATACCAGATAAGAAGACTGTGGGGCCTTCAAAATGGCTTCAAATAGCACAATTCATGGAGATTGACTCATTTTAGAGGTTTCAAGTTCTGTGTGGACATGTCTGATCACCACAGGAAATCTCATTGTGTTCTGTTTTGATTGACACGTTCAAAAATTTTGTGATGCCAGTCTTATGCAAGGGGTTGAATTGAGCAGGATTAGTACATTTAATAAAAGTTGATGGTCTCTGTAATGTATTCTGGATCTTTTAGCCAAACCAAATAAGAGCTTTTTCATCAGAACACTCTCCCTTTTGTTCTCAAACAGAGTAACTGCATGCAGCTTTACTGGGGATGGATACATGCCCCTAAGTTTGTATTAAGCAGACACTTTGCCTAAAGCGATGTGTCTAGGTCCCTGTCAACCTAGCCCCCCCCAAAAAAAACCCCAAAAAAAAAAAAAAGCCCCAAAAAAAAAAAACTAACAAAAAAACCCAAAAAAAAGCAAGCAGAAAAAAAAACAAAAACCAAAAAAAAAAAAAAAACCAAACAAACAAACAAAAACCCCATCCCCCCCAAAAATCAATAACAAAAAAAAAAGACTAAAACAAAATTAAAAAAAAAAAACAAAACAAAGAAACAACACTGAGCAAAGCACTAAATTAGAAAGAATGGTACGTTTTTAACATGTGGATCTGATGCTTCTTGCGTTTCCTGCTAAGCATCATATCGCTAAATATTTGGAACTTGCAAAAAAGTTCTGCTTATATCATTAGGTACCTCCATCTGCCAGCCAATAAATCCCACTCAGATGTTTGTTGAGCCAGCAGAAATATGGCATGGCTAATGGTTTTTTTTGTTGAAAGAGCCCTGATTGTATCTCCTCATTCAGGCTCCAGTTTGTTTGAATATAAAAGGATTTATTTGGAGAGGAAGTATCCATTTCGTGCCTGCAGAACAGAATTCAAAGACAAGATCTGACAGGCAGATTTTTTGGGGGCAGGCAAAGTTATGGTAAAAGTACTAATCACCTAATTCAGAGACAATCTCATTTGTGTACCTGTCTGACCCCCCATATACCTTTTCCCCTGGACTGTTATGAAGAAGAGACTTGCATGTGTCCATAGCGGTAGTTTATAGTGGCACAGATTTTCTATTGGTAGTTTTACTTAGGCAATTTGATGCATTGTAATAGTGCCAAATAGACTTAGTTGTTTAAGGTTCACAGTTTTATTATTTAAGTTTTATATATTTTCATCTGTAGTTTTGGTAAGATAATACACAAAAAATAAGGGAATCATTTGCATGTGCAAATGATACAGGATTCAAGTTGAAATTATGACTTTTCATTTCATCATTTTCATTTTCAATTGCCTAATCAATAGCTATTGTTTTATCAATGGATTTTCTCAAAATTACATGATCATAAAAGAGTTGTAGTAACCTTAGGCTTAAAGCCCAGGAAAATAAATGTAGTAAACTTAGATTAACACAACAATACTTTAAACCTGAAATAAGAATCCAAATCCTTAGATTCAGGCCAGTAGTAGTGTTGCATATAAGGATGTATTAAAAATCAATACAAAAAGATTAATGTAGGTCTAACAATGACCAACCAGAAGAGTGATATTATGCTATTCTCATTTACCTTGGTGCAAGCCTGAAAAAAGTTCAGCTACCCCCTGATTATATCAGAATTTGGAAGGAGAAATATACTGCAATTCTGTATCTTTGTAATTTATGTAAAGAACTCCTCTTAAGTGAAAGTAAACAATTTTGTTCCTTTCTGTCAAAAGCAAAGTCCCCCAAATACTATTTTAAGACATGAATTATGGTGCAAGGCTGTTTTCCCCTATACTTCTCTTATTTATATCCCAGTGGTATCAACCGTTTGCAAAGCAAGCAAAATTTGACTGGGTTTCTGTCCATCATATAAAATAGCATCTGAAATGTTAATATATATTGTGACTATTATGACATAAATTTTTAAGGCTTTTCTTTTCACTAGACTCCTAAAATGACCATTAGTTTTGATGACTAAGTTGTGATTTCATTCTGTCAGGACCCATGCTCTTCTTTGACTTAACACAGTCCTTAGGAAACTGTTTCCCATCTTTCCCAGTGTTCCTTAGAAAGAAATATTTTACAGAAGGAACCTCTGCCACCAGCTACATTGTGCATTTGAAACCCATACAGAACCAAGTTCTAACAAGGCAAATGACCCTTTCCAATGAGAAATCCAACCGGCCTGCAGAATGCAATCCTGCCACCCAGTCAAGTACATCCTGGCCCCACGACCTGCTTCTTAATTCTCACAAGGAAAAAAATACCTAAAAAAAAACTTTCAGAAAAGCTGGGCTTTTCCTATTATTTATTCCACTATTGTTCAAGGCCTTGTCCAGCTGGGAGATAGATGGCTGTAATATTTTGAACTCAGTGGGTGTGAGACATGATACACTTTCTCAGACAAGGACCATCAATCATTTCAACCATGTAGATGTTTTTAGGTTATTAAAGATTGAAAGTTGGACTTTCTGAATATTCAGTATTCACCATACCTAGTGAATGGCTGTGCATTTCTTGCTACTATACCAGGCATTTAAAATCTTTTTGATTTGAAGATACCAAGCCCAACATTTATGAGATGTAAAGACTTGATAACTTTGGCGGAGAAGAAAGTAGACAAAATATGTTTCAAAATAACACTGATGATTACTCAAATTGAGTTGTTCCAAGTCCAAGATCTGGAGCACAGAATTAGAAACTGACATCCAACACAAATGTAATTCTAAACTATCAATAATTGTTTTTAAAAGTTTCAAATGCTAAAGAAAAAAGGGATTTTATATTGACTTTGACCTTAAAATGTTTGATGTCCCTCATTTAACTGGAAATCCTCATACTTGAAAATGACCAATATTTAATTTGCTATATTTCCCTTTGTTTAATGAATGCAAGGATTCTGTTACGCTCTGTGGAATTATAAGTGGACATTTCTGTTCCAAGAAGTTTATACTAAGAAGGCAGCACACAAAATAATTGTACACAAATCAAAGTGCTGGAGATAGATCACTTTATTGTTATTCCAGGTAATTCTTATTTTTTCAACCTAATTTCCTTAGGAATTCTGTTCTGTTTCCTTGTCTGTCTGTTTCTATGAGGGGACCCTTCCACCTTATCTTATACCAATAAATTTGACCTTGTTAGCCAGTACAAAAGTGATGTTGTTGGTAGCTGTTGGGAGGTGGAAGCCAACCATAGGATGGAATCCCTCTGTGACATCTCACAGAGAGAAAAATGAATGCTGTAAGGATGACCCCCCAACATAAACTGGAGCATCCCAAGAAAATTATTACAACCAGTCTAATCTCTAACATCTTCAGTCAGGGTTTACATTTTATAAAATGCTAGAGAATCATTCTTGCAAATCAACAGATAAGCCAGCTCTTTAAATTTCTCACTTTTATGGGTTTCCTGATGTCTCAGTTCAGTCAGCCTGAAGATTTTTCAACATGTTGCAGTGTTCCTCAAGTCGTGATCCATAGGAGTGTGCTGATGCATATTCCTGCTACAGGCTTAGCATAATCCCACTGAAATCATGATCAATGAGGAAATTCAAATCAATTAGAAATTGGACTCAGGTTCAGCATATGTCCAAACTACTCATTTATGGTAATTAATGATACTGCACCTGCCAGGAAGAAGTATATGTTGAGAATAATATTCAGCAAAAGAGAGATGGGCTTCCCAGCACAGAAGCCACTTTGTGAAGATTTGGGACTATGTGGGATGATGGGATGATTCTCAGTTAGGGCACAGCAAAGGATCACATGTGGGTAAGAGCAAAGGCAGTTCTGGGTGAAGAAGAAGAGAGTTGAAAATGGAGGTAGGAGAAGAGGTGTCCCAAAGTCCATGGAAGAACAAGACTGAACTTGCTGATGTGGTAGGTCCTTAGCACAGGCTACAGTTCTTCATGAACTGCTCCAGCATGGGCCCTCCCACGGAATGCAGACTTTCAGGAGCGGACTGCACCAGTGTGGGCCCTCCATGGGATCACAAGTCCTGCCAGCAAAGGTGATCCAGCTCAGGCTTCCCACAGAGTCAGAGTCTACAAAGGGCATCCACCTGCTCTGGTGTAGGAGTCCTCCAGGGCCTTCAGATGAATCTCTACCACAGACCTCTATGGGTTGCAGGGACACAGCTCCCCCACCATAGTCTACACCACGGTCTGCAGGGGAATCTCAGCTCCAGCACCTGGAGCACCTTCTTCCCCTCCTTCTGCACTGGCCTTGGTGTCTGCAGAGTTGCTTCCCTCAGTGCAATTCCTTCTACACAATAACATCTTCCCCCTTCTTAAATACATTATCCCAGAGGTGCTACTGCCATCGCTGATGAGCTCAGCCTTGGCCTTGGAAAGTCTGTCTTGGAGCCCTCAGGCATTGCCTCTGCCGACATGGGGGAAGTTTCTGGCAGTTTCCCAGGGAAGCTACCCCTGTACACCGCTGCTATCAAGACTTTACCGTGCAAATCCAATACAAATGGACAACGTGAGAAGGAGACAGAACTGAACTTTACAGAAGCAGAGTCACAAAGGAGCAAGGGCTGGCCAGGAGAGTGCCACACCAGGCAAGGGGCATTGGTGGCCACCACATGACATTCAAAGCCAAAGGTCAAGCAGAGGCATGTCAAGAGGGATTCAAATGGCTATCTATATGCAAAGCCTGATTCACCATTCCTGCAGTAGCATGGGAAGAATGAAGTTTTGGAAGGATGGCTGCTTATAAGAGGGAGGAGACCAAATATCTATCTTTTAAAGAGTGAAGGAGGGCTTGAAAGGAAACATGCCACATATGCACACACACTCACCTACACACACATCCCAGAGAAAGAATACCCAGCTGCAACAATAACTTCCGTGTGTAGGAGAGGAGAAAGAACTGGACTTGACATGGGAAGCTGAACAAGGCAAATGGGATGGAGAGAGGAACTTTGACAAAAATTAAACCAGCAGACAAAACTCAGGGCTTGTTTTCATCCTCTCAGTATTCAGCACAAGTGTTCATGGGGAAATATGCCAAAGAGACCACTGGAAATACTAATAGTATAGGGAGTAAAAAAAGCTTCACTTGTACAGCAGATTCTTTCCTCCTTTTTACCTAAGACAGGCCATCAGGGTGAATTATTTCTTGGGAGAGACCAAGAAGCTTCAGAGTGTCAGAAGCCAGAAACCATCCTCAGAGTTCCATTATACAGTCATTGCTGCAATGCTCCACCACATGAAAAGGTGCTGTCCTCTAAAACAATACCATGTGTGAACTCAGCACTTCTTATATACTTTGTAAAACAAATGCTAGTAATTCAGTGACTCTATAGCAAACAGCCTCTGCCCAGAGTGAGCAGTCAGCAAGGCCAGAAGGATTATTTGGTGAATAGGACTTAGGACTTCCTGCAGTGAATAAAGGCTGATGGTGAAGCTGATAGTGAAAACCCAGTATTTGCTTTTAAATTCAGATTCTCAATAACCACGCATACTGTAACACCTAGAATTTTGTCTGTGTCCCTCTTCTTTGAGAGAAAGGAATAGTTTTCCCCCCTTTTTGAGAGAGGAATAGAGCAGCACTTTATGCAATTCATTTTCCCCAAACTTACTCATCCAATCTACTTATTTTTAAAAAAATCTCTCTTCCCTAGGCAAAAAAAAAACCAACCCCATACAAAAAAAACCAAACCAAATCAAAAAATAGCAATTAAAAAAAAAA
>VZRQ01003568.1:1286919-1311975 GCA_013397975.1 Machaerirhynchus nigripectus | reverse complement strand
AAAAAAAAAAAAAAAAAAAACCACCACCAACAAAACCCCAGAGAGAATAAAGTAAAGCTTATATGTGAAATTAGGGTCTTGCAGCCTCACTGGTGTTATTTAGATGAATGTAGGTTTGCCAGTCACTAAAATCACAGACCAGGAACTTCAAACACTTTCTCAATATCCACTGAAGTGAGTACATTCCACTTTGAAACCAAGGGAAGCCTGCTCCTATATGCCAAAGAGTAAACCTTCATTTTATGAGAACTATACATGTAGGAAATTTGCTACAAAAACAGCATAGAAAGCAGCAGATGTTTGTGGGAAGAAATTAAAGAGGTGTCAAAACTAGAATGCCAGAAATGATAGAAGACAAAGGAAGAAAATATGGAAAATGAGATGTGAACATCATAGATGTGTTTTCTGACAATATATCACCCATCCTTGCTGATTTTGGAAAGCCATGAGTATGACCTTCTGCTATTACCTTCACTGATCTGTACTGCATCAATTTTCCTAATGGTTGTATTTCAAACTGGTCAACCAACATCTTTCACAATGTATTGAAAAAAAATAGGCAAAAAAACTCCCTTCTGTTTTTTGGGGGTTTTTTTAAATTTATAAAGTGCCCTGCCCTTTTCATCAGTGTTGCCTTTCAAATGTGCATGTCAAATGAGCTTCAAAGTCCACACAGGCCGAGTGTAAAAAGTGTGTAAGAACTGTTCCCAGAGAGGAGCTGCAAACCAGATGTGCATCACACCCCCTATCCAACCCCTGCCCCCAGCAGAAGCATTGACTGTTGCTTCACACCATTGCACTTCCCAGCTTGTTGGTCCAAAAGAGCAATGCCACTCTAACTCTTGTAAAATAAAGCATCAGTTGCGTTAACATTTTAAAGGAAAAAGAAAACAAATTTGTTCCAGTCTTTGGAGAGGAGTCCAATGTAATGAGTGATGTTTCACGGCCGACAAAGCTAGTGCCAGGAGTTTGGGATGTATTTAAGCAATAATGGAAATTTGAGACTTTTGTCCTCAGCTCAAGCTCTTTTCTTAATAAGGTGTCACATCCCTTCCCTTCTCACACAGATTTTTTTCATTTAAAATCTTTGCTTTTCACTGATTGGAAAAAAACCGCAGATCTGGTCCTGTACAGAGGGGAACACTCTTGGATTTCAGTAGCAGAAGAGAAGGGAACGGCAAAAAAAGCAGTAGTGACTTCCATTGTATATATCACACATGTTGATAAGGCTGTGGGGCCCACCATGAAAACAAAGCAGGGCCTGAAGGAAGTTTTACAGTCAGTGGTTTGGCAATTGTAATGGAGAAACAATGAATAAATCCATGGGAGGAGAGAAGTCTGTGGTGGTTCTCAATCTGTTTATAATATGGGTCTTATTTATAGCATGCACCAGAGAGGTCCTGTTGCCTTGCATAATTATGCTGGCAAAAATTTCCAGTGTAGATGCTGTTTTACCACAGTATTAGTGCTCAGACGAGCATGGCATCCCACCAAAAACTGTGAGAAGGCATAAGAGCTGTTATAGCTGCATCTGTATAAACTGCTTTATCCACATGCCACTGAAACAACTCAGTATAAAGGGTTCTGAAAGCCTGTTTTATTCAGGGTCAAGGGAAATGAAGGATGCAGGTACAGGAAGACAAATGGGGTGGAGGAGTCTCGTGTGCAGGTGGGACACAGTGAAGTACTCGTGGGAACATTTTGGCACTGCCTCCATCTGGAATTACACAGGTGATCATGAATAGGTTGTTGCTTCACCCAAGACCAAGGGGCTATAAAAGTCTGATTGTTATATGGTGTCTGGTTATACTTGAGGTGATGGTTTCCCCCCATGATATAGCCCAGAAGGCAAGCCTAGGAGTGCAGAATAGAGTTATACAGAGAGGGATTGGACACACAGCTATGTCAAGGGAATCTAGATGATTCCACAGCCTTAAATATAACTGAGGTTTTCCAAAGGTAAATATACAGTAAATCCATATAAATCTACAAACAAAAGCTTTGCAACTGCTCCCACCCCATGTGCAGAGCTGCACATTGCACCAACATTTGATCTGATCCTGGGCTGCTATTCACCTGAACATTGCACCAGCTGATAAATCTGAGAAACTGAGCAGCCTACATCAGACATCTGCTAGAGAACATCTGGTTGACACCAGCATTATTTCTAAAACCAAAAACATTTTCACAGATTTTCACAGGCAGACCAGAAAATTCGGGTGTGGGAAAAGAACTTGCTTTACAGTGAGCAGTGCCATGAAGAAAGAGTAGCAAGGACAATTTGAAGATTGCAGTCACACTTTTAACAGTGTTTATGTGGTGATTAATCAGCCTGGCTAGCAAGACACTACTTTTCCAGTCTTCCTTTGATGTTACTCAGTGTTCATATCTAATATATTCCCTTCAGCTACATACTAATCCAAATTCAGAGAGAGATACAAGGAGGGTTCAGATCTTCATCCCTCCAAGTCCAGCTCTCAGTAGCTGGATGGTCACTGACCTGGATATTCACTGGGTGGATCTTCTCTGTGCTCTCCCACCACTCACTCTCTGTCCCAAAAAAGGAGGCCAGAAGATGTACCAAGCTCTGTTCTCAAATGCTGTTGATGCTGGGAAAGCAGACAAGCTCTAAAGAGGAGCAGGGCAGAAAGAGCTCACACAGACAAGGAAACCAAAGCCTGTTTGCTTCCATTGCTTTGTATGGTGGCTGAGATGCAGACAGTCCTTACCTCACTAGCACCTTTGGGAGCTAGTCACAGTCACAAAAATTTTGGAAGTGAAAGGGTGAACAATTCACATTTCAGATGAATCATCCATTAGGAAAAAAAGAGCTAAAAATCCCCAAAACAATAGAGACCTCTCAGCAGAGTAAAGCAAGAGACTTGGACCAGAACACACTTACCATTGTCTTTCCTAAAGAAATTTCCTCACTTTATCTAACACATGCTAGCTTTGGATATCTGAACTAATTCTAATCAAGGGCAGAATATAGCCAAATGCCATATCTTGGCTGCAGTTCTTTTTGGACAATAGTCAGACATTTTATTGCATTCAAATATTGTTGTACATATCAGCACCTGCTGCATGTGCATATTTTAAGGTTTATGGGTTTATTGCTTTATTGTGGATTTCCTGCTTTTTCTTTATTGAAAGCAGATAGCTGTGATTTTTCACACCTGTTTTAAAAATACATGCAACAGTTGTCACATTTTAGCACTTCAGATGCAAGAATTTCAGCTTCCTGTCTAAAAATCACCCTGCGGATTTTATCACCTTGCAATCCCATTTGTAAGTTTAAAACACAAGTATTCAGTCCAGAGTGGCTGGTGGCTTTTCCTTACAGAGGTTTGAAAAGCCTTTGAGCCATTCTTTCGAGACTGTCATTTTGAGAAACTATGGTGCATTTTACCTCTTATTTTTCTTTACATATCTCAGTGTTTTCAACAAGAGACTTAAGGAACCCAGGTTTGATACCACTAAGGAGAAACATTTCTCTAGAATTAATCAGGATCTGCCATTTTGTCAAAAAGATATGTTGTGATTTACTCCTATTTTAAGATAAACTGACATTGGATTAGCATAATCTAATATTTTAAAATACTAAACTGCTAGCTATTTCCTCCACAACTTTGGCTTCTGTTTAATAGAAGGAGCTGAGCAGATCCATTTTCTTGTTAAAATAAGGACAGAAAATCTGTTTTTCTGAAATGGATCATCAGGCTGTTGACATGTTGCCTGTGCCCATAGCAAAAATTACTATCCAGCTTGTAGACATGATAAAGATAAATACATGAACCTTTGGCATTAAAAGTAAAATGACCTCATGCAATTTAATACCAAATTGGTAATATCAAAATACCAAGCAAATCTTTACTAATACTCCTAAATTATCTTCAGATAAAACAAAACCACATTCTGTTTATTTCAAAGGAATGCTTTAAAGAAAATGAAGCTCAGTATGGGAATGCTAAGAAAAATACTACCCTGCTTTCTCATAGCTTCTTTTTAAATCCAAATCAGCCATAGCATAATAAAAAAAAAAAAGTAATGACACCTTTATAGACACTCCTAGCCACTTGTTTCTATCAATGGGCACAGCCTCTTGAGCAAAGCCTCTGACTTCAAGCATAAGGTATTATCCCAATGGTATGAACCAGCATTTATGAGCTCTCATGGTTGAGTATGTAAGACCTCTAGCTTATAGTTTCTGTCACAGTCTGAAAATATCCTCCCAGTGCAGTTCTGATCTGAGCTAAGGCTGCTCTCAATCTTCCCACCAGCAGTAACCTGAAAGAAAAAAGTAGATGGAAAAGCCCATGATAAAAAAAAATAGACACAGCTTTGCTGTTGCTTGTCAAGCTGAGAACACCCTGGAGAGAGTGGGACAGAAATTCAAACACACTAACTTATGAAAGACTTCTGATTCCATTCAGGGTAGCACAGAAAAGAGAAAAAGAAGTAAGAAGTGAGGAAGCCATGCATGGCTGTCCTACATTTCCTGATGGCCCAAAGCAGTTGCTGCAGTAATGACTGCGACCTACCATGAAAGCACAGCTACCTATCTCCCTCATTCTCCAGCACTAGAGAGTGCAGGATAAAAGAAAGGAGCAAATCATGCTGTCATGAAGCCTTCTTACAAGCACTGTGGCTGTAATTTGTTGGTCTGACCTGCTTTGCCAATGTGGAAATTTAGGTTATTACAAGTTACATCCAACCTGCAGGCAGGAAGAGCTCACATCCCTAGAGTGACCTCCTGTCCTCTGGGGTGCTCTCTGAGAGGACTGAAATCCAGGGAACACTTTTTTCTTCCCTGTTTTTTATGACTCTAGTTAGAGACTCAGCTCTGTACTGTGAGTGCAAGAATTAAAGACCACAAGAAACTGAACAGGAAAACAAAAGTCCTACACTTGAAAAGAAACAGTGCTGGCTGGCCCAAGCAGTCACTTAAAAATACAATTGGGACTGGAAAGACACAGCATGTGAATAGACTGTCATGAACGGCTCTATTTAATGCAGGGGAAGAACCAAAACCAGAGGTTTCTAAAACAGCTGGGTCAGATATTCCCTTACAGACAAGAGCCCACAGGATGCTCCCAAGACGTCCCATGCCAAGTACCAGAGAAGGGCTGGTGTTGCCCCTCCATCCTCTACTGCTGAAGCTCAGCACCTTATCTGGCAAAGCACAACATGTGCTGTGGGGCTAATGGACTCTACAGCTGGGCAGGGTGCAAGAGGAAGCCACAGTGCTCCTAAAGAAAGGAGTAAGTTTCTGTCTACAAACTCAGAAACTGGATCAGTCTACCCAAATCTGGTGCCTGTTCTCTGGAAGAAATCTTTCTTTCCTTCTGATTTTACAACCTGCCCATTCTTCCACACGCACTCAAAAAAGAGAAAACTTGTAGGGGAATGGAAGTGGTTTTGTTTCCTAAGCTGGCCTTTGTCTCTTTAATTCCCTTATTTCCTTTTCAGAAAGAACATGTTCCCTGTGTTACTTAACACTGGAAAGCATAGAAGAGTCTTCATTCCAAACAATACTTTTGGCTACAATACATGTATTTTGTAATTACATTTGTTTTAAATACTGCTCAGCTAATCTGGTTATATCCTGGGGCCATTTTCCCTGGTTATAGCTCTGAAACAAATGATGATTTATTTTCTGGTTGTTACTTAAGTGCATATAGATGTGATCTTTGAAGGAACCTTATTTGTCTTTATTCAGGTCATTCAGTAATCAGACACAAGAAACTAATCAAAGTGACTAAATTATGTCAGCTGACTACAATATTATTTTCTAGAAACTTTTAGGCAGTGCTCTGCAGCTGTATGTAAGTAACCTTTCTACTGGGAATTGATGTCTTCTAGGGTTTTGTGTTTTGGAGGAACATGTGTTCAGGGACCTCACCAGCTGCCTATGGAAACCATTTTGCTCTTAAAGCAAAAACATATGTCAGGCCAAGGTAAGGGAATTACTTGAAAAAAAGAAAAATGTCTTTAAAAGTGATGCTGAAAACTGTCAGACAGCTAGCCATGCACCACAGGAAGTGGTAGCGGATTAGAGTCCCCCCAGAGCCACAGGAAGGCAGGGCGCTCTGCAAAGGGTTTAATTTCCATTCCTAACCTGTGAAGGCAGGAGGCAAGAAAATAGAGCTACAATTAGCAGTTTGGCAGAGGCTCTGTTTTGACTGAACATGGCCCCACAGACTTGTAAGCAACGTGCCAGTTCAGTTTGCCCACAGACAGCTTCCCTCGGTGCCGCTGATGTCAGCACTTCCCGCCTGGGTCTGCTCCTGCTCCTGCTCCCCAGCAGCCAGCCAACGCTTCTCCCACAGGCCTCCCTCGGCCCTGGGGGGAGCCTTGCCAAACCGGCAGAGCATTGCCCAGAGCTGGGACTTTGGGTTTCTAGTAGCCAAGAGAAGGCTGACAAACAGACATTAAGAGCTGTAAGATGCACAGGATAGCAAAGCAGAACAGAAAAGTCTGAAGGTGTCTTTCCAAAGACCAAGGTCTAGGCATTGCTAGAACAGCCCTGTGAAACACCACACAAAGATTTTGAGCTTTTAGCGGCTACACAAAATAAACACAGCATTGTGCAGGTGTCCTGAGTAAATGTGGGGGTGGGAGGAGAATCCATGTTGCTATAAATTCACAAAAGTATTTGCAAACCATGTGCAGTGTCTTGTCCATTCTCCCTCTTGCGATGTGTGTCTGTGTGAACAATACACATACAGATCCCATACACTCTATTTAACCTTGCTCTTTGGCGATGATCTTGCAGCAGTGAATATGATTATTATCAGTAGTTAATTATGTGCCAAGTAAGTCATGTATGAATGTAATCTCACATTTCCAAAAGGGGCCTAAACAAGAAAGAAGATGTTATGTCTGTCATATAAGTCACATGTGTGTCAATGATAGAAACAGTAATAAAAAAACTTGGTTACTGTACCTTCAGGAATACTTATATACTACCAGTCGTAGGAGAATAAAAATAATAAATAACAGAAACAACAATACAGTATCATCTAGATACTGCTTTTCAAGCTGACATCAAACAGGAACATGAACTTCTGGAAGGAATATAAATTAGCACAATTTGCTCTCCTGAAAAAAATGTAACTGCATGGTACTACAAATAGACATCTCCCACAGACACACACCATTGCACATGACTTCAAGATCCAGTACCTCCTAAGCATCCTTCCCTCTCAGGCATTTCATCCTAATCACCATGTCCAGTTAGGCCTTTTCTCACCCTGCATTGTGGCAAATCAGCCGCCCCACCTGGTCTCTCTGTCTATATCTTGCTCTTCTTCCAGCCTGCCTGGGTGCAAGGGACAGAGGACTCACAAGAAAGACAGGTGTGCAACCCATCTTGACCACATACAGACCAAGCAGTGAGAAACGGGTGTCACGAAATCCTTCCAGCAGCATCCCTAAAGCCTGAGCCCGAAGTGTGCAATGCCAGGTCTGTCCAGCACAGGAAGCTGTAGACATTCCAACCCACCACAAAGATTTTCATTGCTAAGTTCTTCTGAGTATGAATAAATTGCAATTTGTCAACTGTTTATGACTTGGAAAAGCATGACTGGGTTTTCCCTAAAGGATCGAAAAACACATCCCTGACAGAAAGGCAGCTTTAGTGCCAAACCAAGGACCTCAACTGCAAAGCTCCAAGGCATTTGAACTTCCTAAGGAAAAGGTTACTTAACCTTTTTTAAGTTTGGAAACTAGTGTATTGTTTACCCTTTGCCTTTGTTCTCATAAACAGCAGAACTGCTTTGACTGATGTTTCCAGCAACAAAAACCTGCCCAAGGCATGGAAAACTCTCCTACATGTTGTGGTACACAAAAGCCAGAGTTTTACTGTGGGAAATAATAAGCAGCTTGGGTAACAGGGCTTCCATCCCACCTAAAATCACAATGAAATAAGCAGTGTTACAGTGGCAGGGTGTCTGTACCTCTCCCTGCTGTGAGCTCCTGTTATCCTTGCACCCAAACCCACAGGCTTCCCTGCACATGCCAGCTGGGACCTGTGCGTGCAGGTTCCTTCTCCCAGGCCCCCATCAGCCCAGTGGATGGGATGTGTGCCTTCAGCAGACATTGCTTTGAGAGGCGACTGTCACCCACTGAAGAGCAGCAGATGCTGGTGACACCAGGACTTGTCCGACAGCTTTCTTTTCCAGCAATCTAATATTTCAAGCCAGCAGCATGAGGCCAGGAAGGAGCTCATATGTCACTGAGGTCCCTGCACTTCCCCTCAGAAGACACTGTACGCCACAAGCAGAGCGTCCCAACACGACTCACAGAATAAATAGCTACATCTCTTTCTTCCCCCAGACCTCTGCAGACTCTCAGGGCCATAATACACCTCACAATGTATTCCTACAAAGCCTGCAATAATTCACTTGTCATAATACACCCAGGACACAGGCCAACAAAAGCAGATTTGTGTTTCATCTTACATTCTGATCTCTTAAGTTATGATAAAAGAAAACAAATTGAAATGCAAGGCACTTTTTTTGGACTTCATTTGTGGTTTATTATTACAATGAGCTAAACAGGCCTAGCAGAAACATTTGATCTACATAGATCAATCTTTCATGTGAGCCAAAAGACCACTTCCACCACTTAAAAGGATGAACAAAGATCAAGACAGTTCCAAGAGGTGGCAGAGGGAAGGTGTGGACCTTAAAGGGTTAGCAAAACCCTTTACAGGAGCAATTGGAGAACCCAAGAACAGTGTCCTCTCTGTTTCCACAAAGGACAGAGTTCAGTAACTTAGTTTTCCTTTTCCAAGAAGTAATCAGATCTTAGGTTAAAGTCCCATACAGTAGTAAAATATCAGATCACACTATGGAAAAGGCTCTTTTCCATACCAAACAGAAATGCACTTGTGAAAACATATGGCAGAAACAAGTTGGCACATTTGTTCGTGTTTACTTATCCTGGCAAAGAGGGGAAGAAGCAAATTATATACAGTAATTCGTTCTTCATTATAGAGTTTTTCTTTGCATCCCAGAGAATTATCATGTATTTTACTTGTTAACAATTTGCTGAATTCCAACGCATAACCACCTTCCTTTGTACCATCCTTTCCACTGGTGTTACTTTCCTGGATTCAGGTACATTCTTTACACATCCCTTCTGTTTTTCCCTTTTTTTTCCTTCCTTTTTTAAGTAGGTCTACTGCACCCATTTTTTCATGCTGGTAGTAGCAAATGAATGTTATTGAACAGAACAGCAAGTGCTGACAAGGTGTTCTAACCTGTTAGCAAGGGGCGTCTTCTTGAACCCGCTGGAGGAGTTGCATTTACGTTTCTGTTCACATAGGTAGCTCCACTCCTAATCTTAATGCTTGGAACAGCCACGTGAATTAAGCCTGAAAGCACTGACAACCAATGGAGGCAGCTGCAAGGAGAAATGTCAAGGCTGACAAAAAGCCATGCACAGCGTGTATAAACTACAACAGGAAGGCAGCAAACCTTATCCATCTCTGCTGGAAGGAAACTTTTCATTTGTTCTCCTGAGAGGCTAGAGGAGTTGACTAAGAGAGCTGCTTCCAGCCATGGTGTCTGAGAGCACCCATGAAGTCACAGTCACATAGGGGTATCCAAGAAAATGTGTAGTGCAGCCACGTCAGGGAATCTGATAGACATGGTCACTTCTTTGATTTGTTCCTATTCCCCAGCCTAGATGTTTGTCTTCTTTCTTCCATCTTCAGCCACAATGGTTTTTTTCTTCTTTCTTCTTCAAAGGAGGGAATGATTTGCTGTCAAATAGGGATTTGGGTTACAACTGGGATAGTTACACCAAGTCTTCTGAGTACGTGCAGGATGTGTGAGTGCATCAGATGTCTTCACTCCTCTTAAGTTTCCTTCATTCACAAAAATCCTCCAGCTGTAGTATGTTAAGGTCTGAGGAAATAGTATTTTGAACATTGTCAGGAATTATTGACTCCATTACATGCCAACATAATGCAAAGACATTGCAGGGGTAAAATTTGTGACCTTTTCACAACTGGTCTTCCTGATAACATGCAGGAAATCTTTATGCATGCCTTTCCCATTCCACAATTTAATAATAGCTGACATAATTAAATCCTAAAGGTACACGGTTCAGTGAATGTTCTGCATAATGGAATTCATAACAAGTACAAGTATTACAAGAGCTAATAAAATTTTATATGTTGAAAAAAGCTTGTGAATAAATTTTATATATCTGCCAAAATGGATTTGTGTGAGATGCTCTTCTATACACAGAAACATAAAGGTGAAATTTAGAATTTTGACTTGGTTGCAAAATAAGCTGAAGAAAAAAAGTGGCATTCACTTGGTTTTATTCAGTTACTGTTCTTTTCGCAATCATAGTGCAATTTTTTTCTCTACAATCTCCAGGGATTGTCTAGAATTCTAACACAGGAACAGCTACTGGCAGCGTTATTTTCCTGGACTGATTTTGTATGCTTTCTGACATCCCTTTAATTAGCATCTTCAGAGGAAGTTGGGGCATGGATCTCACCATTTGCACTATTTTTCCATTTCTCAAAACTACACTTAGCAAGACTAAGAGCACTAAGGAATCTGTATTCAATCACTGGCTATTGTACATCTACAACATCACAAGATACAGAAGAGAATAAATTTAGTGCTAAACAAGACATGTGCATGGTCCCTGGGCAGCACGTTATGTTATATGGCATTTATTATGAGTATAGCTAAGAATTTATTTATTCCCACAGAGGAAAATTTTAGGGCAGAACCCTCTAGAAGCCAGCTCCCGTAAAAGAATTCAGGGGTAGTCTTGCTACTACCAAACCTTAGACTCTTACTATACATGATGGAAGAGATCAACAACTGTTTCTGGCTTTAGATTAAGGCATGCTTGTTATTCCCAAAACCTCTTCCTGAAAATCATTACAGACTGTTGTGGTTATCTTCCATTTATATGACTTTGGCCTCTTTGAGTTGGTTTGGAAAAAGATGCACAGTATGTTAAGTGTCCCTCTCATCTTGAAAGAGATCACCTTTTTACTGACATCTTTTAACAAGAAGTGCTTACTCAATGCGTTCAAATTCTCTTCAGGTGACTTAAGGATTCAAACTACACTTTTCTTCATCCGGTCTGTCCTTAGACAAAGAATCATGACAAGAATCCAATTTGCAACTCAAGAGCTGGAGTATGTTCCTACTTGATATCCTCAACAGACCTTCTTAATGAATAAAAGTATCACACAAAAGCTTCCTCTCCTCTTTTTTCCTGTGGATGTTAATAAAGTTAAGAGAACAGTTAATTTCTCCTTTAGTCAGGTCACTTTTGCACAATTAAGAGCTAACTAGGATGAACAAGAGGGTTTATGTACAAACAAAAAGTATGCACATGCACATGTGTGTCTATATACAAGTATGTGTGCACTCACGCTCCAGAAATGTGACACTTAACTTCTACAAGATGGTTTTCAAAATGAGACCTCACATAATAGTCTGACAGTTTGATCTAGATCCTAATAATATGTTCAGAACACTGTCCTTACCAATTAAAATCTCCCAAGAAGAAACATCTGTTTTAGTGCAAAGGAAGTCCAAATGCAACAGTTTATATCCTACCCTGAACACTGCTGCTGGTTAGGATTTAATGGGTATAGTGGCACAAAAGAAGAAAATCTTTGTTTCCCACACCATCACTGAGTAGTAAAAATCTTCGGAGGAAAATCAGAGCTCTTAGGAATAGAAAAAATTCCACCCTGTCACAGAAGCTACAGCTACACAGGTTTTGAAGCTTCCTGATTTAAACCATATAGAACATCTCCCTGTGTATTCACCACAAAATACATTTGTGTTTCTCAAAAGAAGGCTTTCATGTTGCAGGTTTTGGGCAAAACTCAAAATGTAGAAGGTCTGAATGTGCAAATGGAAAGTGAGAGGTATTTTTGAGCACTCCAATTAGATGCTTAAAATTTGATTGTATATTTCATCCCCAAATGCCTCTATGTAAAACTGCATTTCTAAACATATTGTTGCAAAGCTAGTGCAGGTTTCTCATTAAAAAAATCCATACAACAGTGGGAAAAAGCCTTCTAGCAAAATGTTATAACAGAGGAGACACAATGACAGTTTTATTAAAATTGTATTAAGAAAGTAATAATGTAGGCAAGACATAACAAAAAAGAAATTAATGAATCAAGCAGTCACTGTAAATCATCAGTGAGGGTTTCTTTTTCATACAGCAACATCAGGCAGAAAGGACTGAGCCTGAAGATCACAAGGGTGAGAAGACTGCAGTTTCTGTATTAAATTATCATCACATACAGTTACTAATCATGCTATATATTCTGGACTGAAAAACTCACTCCATCCAAAATTCACTCACAACCTCACAGCTTCCTGTGAGAGCCCTAGGCTTACCAATATATCCACCTGCACCTCAATAAATTCCTTTTCTTCAACCAGCAGTGACACGGACACCGCGTGACTCCAGTTTCACTTGGGTGTGATGCCCAAGTTGATAATGTCTTTCCCCACTGTGCAGTAGAGGAGGTAATTACCAGGCTGCTGCTTCTAGCTACACAAAAGCTGTGCACTGCAAATACACGTGGAATGGGAAAATGTCTTTCCCTGCTCTTTCTGTGCAAGAGACAGAAGGTTGCAGAGCAGGAGAAGAAAAAAACACTCAAAATGAGGGGCAGAAGCTTGAAGACAATTCTTCTGCCCTAAAATACAACTACAAATGTCACTGTATAAGTTAATAGCTGAGTGTAAATACCACACCGTGCCTTATTCACAGAGTTTTCAGGGAGGGAATAAATGTGAGACTATCCGAAGGTTGGCTGAACCTTGACCTCAGCTCAGCACTGATGAAAAGAAAGCCCAAGGAGAAACCTCCTGGGGAATTAACTCCAAGTAGGTTTCAATGCAGTTCAGATTTTGTGTGTGGCTCCCTGAATTTCAGATCCAGTGAGAATCCTTGGTCCCAGGCCATGATTTTGAGGTGCTGTTTGTTCTCCTGTGCTAAACTACAGCCAGACAATTGCTGTTCTCAGGCTCCTGGGGAAAAGAAGGGTCCCTGAAGAGGTGTCTGAGATGCACATCCCTCCTGCTGGTTGGCAGCTGCAGTGAGGAAGATGCAAAACAGAATCCTCTGCCTTCACGCTTCTCCCCAGCACTGGCGACTCTACTTTTTCATTTAGATAGAAAATCAACAATGAGTAAATTGGATGTCTCAGACTCTTTCTTTTTGGCCTAATATCCCTCTAGTTTTCCTGGCAATGTTCCTTCAAAGGTTACAGTCTGATCCTTAAATACTGAACACTGTGTATGTCTAGTAAACATCAAGAGCTTAGAAATATGGAACTGCATCACAAATCTTCATGTTTGACAAGCCGTGCTCTTTTTTCATTTGGAACATACTTTTCTCCCATAGGGAAATGCACACATTAGAATATAAAATCAATACACTGTGTGTGAACTTCCGTGCTGTTTCCAAAGTGGATTTTAGCCTATAATGCATTTAGATACATATGCATTTATGTGCAAAACAGTGACCTGTCTATTCATATTATAGACAACCCACAAATATAATTTTGACCACTCATTTATGTATTGAATTGCAGCCAGCTCTACAAACCAAACTTTGCAGCTGCCTCAGTAAAGCAGCAGAACAGTAGCCATAAAGAGCAAACTGTCCTTTTAAGGCTGAACTGTGTTGTGGAGTTAGGGACACAGTTTTAGGTGAATCTGCATATACTTCACAATTCTGTAGGAGGCTTCAGGAATTATTCTTCATAATAAATACTTTCAATCTGCTTCAATTTCATCCTAAGGAACTAAGGAGTAAGTGTATTTCTATATAGAGAAGCATTGCATTTGATGTTTATTCCACATGCACAAGCATCCCAACCACAACAGCTTTTATTTCTGCTGAATCAGGACCAACCCACTCACCTTCCACCACATTTCTGCTAGCGTTGCCTGAAACTCAGAGACCAGCTTTATACAAAGGATAGAAAACCACAGCATTCTAGATGAGAAGGTTCTGCTGACGAGACTAAAAGCAGTTCTATTTTCCAGGGTGGTATAACTCTTGACAAAAAGTTTATTTCCAGTTTTCTCTGGGGGCAATGAGAGGAGAGTCTGACCCAATGTCATATTTACTATTTCATGCAAACAAAAATAAACTAAAATGTCTAATTGTTTTCCTTGGGACACATCCAAAGTGTTATGCAAGTCCTTAAACAGCCAACAAAACCCCGCAGTTAGATTTTCTACTCCAGCTGAACCATGTAGTTTTTCTGACATCTAGTGGCAAGTAACTGTGGAGTTTTTCCTTCCTAACTGGAAGTTTAGAATGAACTTACTTCCTCCTAGGAATTTTTGACAGGACAAAGCCTCCAAAAAAGCAAATTCTATGGGAAAACCCTAGCCAGCCCCCATGTCCTCCCCTGAAGAACACCTTTACTTCAATGTGTACTGAAGACCCATGAGGAAAAGCGTCAAATCTGGAAGGTGCTAGGGCTCATTCTACAGGCCTTGTGAATGCTTTCCAGATGCAAGCTCTAACATAGCTTGTGGGCTTCTCCCCCCATCTTTAAGAGATGCTGGAGCTAGTTTCTGCAAGCACTTCACTTAAAAAGCTGTGCTATTGCTATGGAGAACTTTTCCTCAGCTGTTGTTGGATTGTTAGAGAAAGACGCAAATACTTCACACAACTGGCTGCATGTGAATTCTAAGTCTTTCAAATAATGTGCAGTTGTTGCAAAGAAGCTGAGTGGATTTTTCTTTCTCCTGGAAGCACATCTTAAGGCAGTAACCAATCACCTTAAAATGGTAATTATTCCTTGGGTCCCTAAAGCTCAGTAAATGTCCAGACATTTTAAAAAATGAACTATTGAAATGCAGTCTACTGGAAGTTCTTGGATTAATTCACTGTATCAACAGAAGTTGCACGGGGAATGTGAAAATGACGACAAAGAAGTTCTTCATCTTTAAGATTTAACATTCTGTATTCCACACATTCCTCATGGTTTGAACCCAGTGACTTCACTGGCACTTTGTATACATGAGTAAGTAAAACTGCACTACAGAAACAGACCTGTAAAGCAAAATAGCTGGACCCAAGGATATGACATCCATACAATCCCCAGTTCATGGGGGACCACCTCACAGAAGGTCTGGCAGTCCAGCTGCACAGACAGGACAGCTGCCAGTGGCTGCAGCACAAGTGCTCCCCTCATGTACACTTTTCCACTCCTTCTCCCTCCCCAAAGGGATGCAGTTTGCATACTCTGAGGCTAAAATGGTAATGTAGATGTATTTTACCCTAGCTTCTTCACGCATGAGCACTATTCTTCCCTGAACATCACTCATCTGCTTGTAACATGCCAGGAGGGTGAGCCACCTGTGTTCCTCCTGTGCATTTCCTGTCTCTGGTCACGCACAGCACTAGCAGCTGCTTGTGCTTCTGCTTCAGTATCGACCTGCTCTGTAAAATACCTTAAATTCTATGGATCAAAAAAAAATTAGACTGAAGCCATAGCTCTTCAACAGAAAAAACAGAAAAAGTTATTCATTCTATCATGGAAAAAAACCCCACTGTGGATAAAGAAAGATTGAAAGGCAAAAGTGACTGTGAGACTGAACATTCCCAGAAAGACAGCCCTCATATGCACATGACTGCCAAGCAGTAAGATAAATGGTGACTTTGAATTCCCTAAGCAAAACTATAGCCCAGCTTTACATATACTTGTGTCTCACTGTGCCTCTGTCCTATTCTCCTCAATGACCTTGGCAGGCACATACCTCTGCCTTTCTAGTTCCCATTCCTCTCTCCCTGCCCTTTTCTACCAGCTTCACACCACTGAGCTTCCTTTACAAAACAGAACAGAGAAGCAATCTGCTCCCCTATTACTCAGCAGTTCCTACTCAAAACTAAGTGTTTTTAGGCAGAATTAAAAAGAGATTCTGGATCTCTTAAGGAGTCTCTCTGTAGTCAAGAGAACTGTTAATGCAAAATATTTACAAGATGTAGATGTAGAAATAAAGTCTTATCCTTTGAATTATCTCCCTAATTTCTTCCATTTCTGATGCTGGCTGCTAGTCATACACATAATCAACGTTGTTTAATTTTTTTCTTGGTCTCAACACACAAATACATGACAAATGCATATTAGGGTTCTTTTTCCCCTAAAAAGATGTTCTGTTTGCATCATAATTCTTTCATCATCTGGAAGAACCTTCTACCCGTATGTAATTGTGGAGTGCCTGACAGACCAACTACAGTATTAGAAAGACTTTTCAGAGGAGCAATGGTGATGTGAGGCTTGCAACAGGACAGAGCACCAAGAATCACCTTCTTTCTAAAGAGGTGATGATTTAAAGGTACCATTTTGGCAGATGAGCACAGGAGAGTTTTCATCAGCATCCCATCCTCCAACAAGACGTACAGATGGTGCATAGGGAATTACAAAGCTTAAGAATTCAGACAGTGTTGTGCACATTAAACACAGAACATTCACTACTTCATAGTGGGAAGGAGAAGAAATCTCCCCTCCCAAAGAGACCTGTCACCTTGACAAAGATATATTGTCCGTATTGCATGAAGGTCTGCAACACCACTTAAATACTGAACATGTAATGAGTCCTGCAGTTACACTGAAGGGAACATCCTCCTTTTTTTTCCACACAAGGCCTGATTCTGCTGTGCTTGGCAACAGCACAAGGCAGGAGTCACTCACCTGAAGTCCTTGGTGTTAAAATGACATTTTCAAAATCAGAGCTGCAATACTTCTCTTCAAAATAAAAAAAATGTTAACTGCCAAACCTGCAGGCCCTCCAGTTCAACTTCCTTTCAATGAGAATCACAGTTATCACTTGGGCTTGAACATCTTCACGGACCCTTCTCCAATCGGTGTGACATGTCCCTGTTCTTGGCAACAAGTAATTAATTTATGCCCCAAGTTGTGACTGAAGTACCTTACATATAAACAGGAAAATGGGAGCTACCTTCTCCCCATTTTCAAAACTGTACTGGCTGTTGCTGTGGTCTTCTATGTCTGTACTAGTATCATATTCAACCAAGTCACTTGCAAATGGATCAACAAATGCACAGCACAGCCTGGAAGTGGTAGTAGGAAAGAAACATTGAGCATTTTTATCTGTACAAAGAGAACATGGATGAAAAAGGACACTGTTTTTTTCTAAACTATGTATCTGAGGGTACAGAGCAATAATCTGTCAAGTGTTGGGTACCCTTAGCTCACTTGGCTGAATAGGATCTAAATGTGTTCAGGTTTTATGCATGGCCCTTCCCTAAAGTATCAGCTCATTCTCTGCAAGAGAAAGAAAGTTTGAAGCCCACTTTACTGCTAAAACCACAGTGCCAAGAAATATGCCTTCCACTACTTTTGGGACTGTGAAATGACACTTATTTGAAATGGACAGGAAATTTAAACAGTTTTTCCAAGAACTTTTTTTTCTTTAGTATCCTTCTGAGAACAATTTAACCTCAGATGCTGGAAAATCCATGCTTTATTACAAACTGGGAATTTTCTTTGCATAAAAAGTTGGTTTTGCACACATTAACTGAGATTTCATGATTCCCAGCATAGCAGTTGGGTTAAGCAAACACCTGCACTGCAAGATCTCCAAACCTGACCAGAGCAAGTTTTGCTTATTTGTTGGGTATTGACAGTTTGTTGAAACACAAACTGCAATAATCAATCCCACTTAGTTCTGATCCTACTTTTAAGGACCCAGATATTATTTAAAATTTCATATTTACACCATCTCTGAATGGTTTAAATGCCATCTGGGAGTTAGGAGTCAAAAGCCTTATGTGGACAGGTATAAACTGAACCAATTATGCCTTTTAAGAAATTCCTGTAAACACTGGCCAAATAAACAACAAAAAAATTGACCTCAGTGCCAGTGTAAGGTAATTAAAATAATATTATAAATTTATTTTTTAAATTTATAAATTTTGGTAATATCTTGCAACATGACACCATTTGCAGTGGGTCTGGGACAGTATATCCAATTTTAGTGTAAATAAGATAAACTCCTTTAGCTTCACCTGGGTTGTTATCTGCTTACACTGGGGCTAAATTTCCCCTGTGGGTTCCTGTTTATTTCTAGGCAATGTATGTACATGCCATGTCCATTCAAAATAAGTGGGTTTTTGGAGCATTATATATCTACCTGAGCAGTTTGATTCCTTCCTGCATTAGAGTAGGGAAGCAGATTCACACTCAAGGACATACAATTTGCATTTGCTCTTTTTTGCTCATCTGTATCAAGAACAAAACCTGTTACCACCAAAGTTTAAGAAATAGCTACGCTGAAAACATGGCCCATTCCCAGCAGACTGGTGACAGTGTTACAGTGACCATATACCCCGTGTGACTCACAATAAGGGACAAGACCCATTTTCCAGCAGAAAAGTGGGCTACTAAGACCCACATTGTTGCACAACACTTCTAAACTTGAAGGCATCTCAAACAATAGCACAAAGGCTGTTTTCTATTCTTAGTCTTGTTTTCAGTCAGTCATTTTCCCTGGTAAATAAGCACTGGTTTACCTTCCAAAAAACCAGAGATGTATGTCAGAGTGGGCTCTGGATAACATATTACCTAATGCTGTTCAAGACCAGGAGAATTACCTGTTGGAAATTATCTGGAAGGGTCTTAATGAAAACCACAAGGTTTCTGCTAAACAGACGTTCTTAGCCAGTCTAGAGAGATTCTACCTTGGATCACGATTAATTACTTGGATTTCATAAGGTGCACCAGATGTCAGGGTCAGCAAGTCCTCTTGCTGTTTCAGGAATACTGCCAAAAATATTGGCTGGCTCTGTTCCAGGGGACTGACTTCATGCAGCAGCAGGATAGCAGTCACTGGTTGTCCTACAAAGGTTTCATTTCAATCTTGATTTCTAAATGGTGAGAACTATAGATAAACAGGAAACTCAAGAGTTTTTTATACCTAGAGGGACACACACCTACCAAAATTATTTCAAGCATAGCAAAGGATATTTAAGATCCATCGTCTAAGGGATGGCCTAAACACTGACCATGAAGAAAAGCAGACAGGAAAGCAAGGAAGATGTTTTATTTATTCACACTCAGACATGCATTAGTGCTGTTGACTGTCTTTTGTCTGCCTGGAGAGGTCATTCTGGAAATTCCAATATGAAATATTGCAGCCCTTTAACTCTATGCTCTCCTGCTGCCAGAGGCCAACTCTCATCAAGCTGGTAAGTCTCTGGGAGAGTCAGAGAAAGCTGCCCACCCTTTCCATTTCAGCAAATGTTGGGGGTGGCTCAAAGCAGAAAAAGGCAGGAGGCCAAGTGATTTCTTATGACAACAGTAATCTGTGTTTCCTTTGTCTTTCTCACACAAGCATAAGGATTTTTTTCACTTTTATCGTTCAAAATTAAATGGTTTAGGTCCAAAATTTTTCCTCAGCTTTTGTTAGTCAAATTTCTGGAGACAGATGCAGATGCTGTGGATCAGTCTTTCCTTGTACCAAACTAAAGCTGCTTTTAACAGTGAGAACCAACTTAATGTCAGGTTTTTGAGGGCAAAAAGGGCTAAAAAAGGGTACAAAAGACTTCAGGATCAGGTTAGAGAAAAATTTAATACCCACAAGCAGCAGCCAGGAGAGGTGTAGGGAACTAAACCAGTCGAACAATTAATTATAGCCATCTCATAGTGACAACTTCTTACAGCATATGAAAGCCTATGAGGGAGAAAGTCTGGAAGGGAAGGTTGCAGATGGCTGCTGATATGCCTGCTAAGTCTTTTTCTGGCAGTGGTTTAAAACCAAGGGAAAAGGTTTAGGAGACCATGTCCATTGTTACCGTGTGCACAGAAAGCTGAGCTGTAGCTAGACAGCTCTGGTCAGCTGAGACAAAGTGCTCCTCACAGACATTCTGGTATTTTCTTAGCCATCTATTCTCAGAGAGCTTGTCTTCAGTGCTTCAGGCTGGTTTACCCCTGGAGAGTTTCAACCATCTGTAAGTAAGTTTGTCATTGGAGAATTTGCTGTAGGTAAAATAAAGGAGGAAAATGCTTGGAGAAAAGTAGAAATGCCCTCACTGGACAGCTTACTTTCACTGGAAAAGTCATCCATTTCCTCTAGGAGGGCTCACGAGTCATTTACTGGACTGTATTATTTTTAGTTGGGTGGTTGTTAAAGATAGGATTATAAATAAATGCATGCCTGAGTGCTATTCCAACCACTTTTCCTTGACAATGTGAATTGATATTGCAGGCATCATTACACGGTTTGTACTCTAAGGGGTGAAGGGCTCTGTTAATAAAAATGTGCTTTATACACAGCCTTTATGTTAGTCTTTTTAGGCTCAGTTGTGATTGACTTTAAGCTATGTGAATTTCTGGAAAACATTCAAAAATATCCATTGCTTTTCAGCTGAAACAGGAACCTTCTCTAAATTAGGTCTCTAAGAAGGAAGGAAGAACCAAGGGAATTGACTATGTCATTCCATAGTTACCCAGGCATATCAAGCCTGTCTCAACAAATTACAGCAGACATCAGCTGACAGGATAGTATGGAGGGGGCATAAAAAAATTAAAGCCAGTAATCTACCCATTTAGAAAGGAAAGGTAAGCAGCACTTAACAGTGCTAAAGATTGTGTGACAATTTATGATTCAGGATTTTTATCCATTTCATAATGGGCTTACTGAAAGTTTTCAGTGTGTTATTTTAGACTGGTAGTCAGAAAAATAGGAGCAGGCATGCTCTACTGAGAGCAAAAATAAAAGCAATGATGTTTCATCATCAGGTTAGTACAAATATTCGTATGTTTGTGGTTAACTTTAATTTCTAGCATCTTGGCTTTCCACTAATTCTTGCTGTTAAAGTATTAGCTCATATTTGTTTGCTAACGAATAAACTGTCATAGTGGCAAATAATATAGAGATGAAAGAAGATTCTAGAGGTCTAGAGTTCTAAGAAACTGATCTATTTTTTATAGGAGTCGACCGACATTTTGGATTGGGGAGAGCATGATCAATCAAATGATAGACTGATTTCATCAAATTGATTGACGTATGTTGTAGTTTAACATTAGTCAGGAAAGATCACTGCATAGTTACGACTAATGAGCTATTTTACAATCATGTTTTCTTTTGTATAAATAAGATGACAAATTCAATTAATGCAAATATTTTAATAGCGCTCTCAAATCTGCCTCTCTGTAATGGCTGATTATGACTGAAGCATTCAATTCATGGTGATGCTTTCACGTCCCCCCTTTGATACTTCATTGACCACAAGCCCATGAATGACAGACAATAATTCTAATCTAATCTATGCCCCTGCAAGAAGACAAAACCAACAGCATCTCCACTCTTTCCCAACTAGGTACAAATATCCTGTTTGTAAATTGATGATTTCAAGTAACACTAGTATGTGTATAAATATGGGTGCTAAACCATTCAGGAGGCTGAAATCTCTCTACAGGGCAAGATCAGCAGCACTAGCATCCACAACTTATCTGGGTATCTCCTGCTAGATTCCCCAATAACTTCAAACAGCATCCAGAGGCACCATTCTTTCTTTCTGTGACAGTCATCTTCAAGACAGCCTGCTCTCAAGACTGATACCAATAGCATTGGTAGAGCTGTAAGTATTTGAACAGTTATTACTTATATTGATTATATTGAATCTCTGGATAAAACAGCAACACAAAATAATGCATATTTAGTGAAATCATCTAGGTTATTCACCTCAGGCTTAGAAATGAAGCATTAAGACCCTAAACTTGAGAAATATTTTACATGGGACACATTCAGATTACCATGGAGTCCTGGCCTTTAGAAACTGAGTTTTTGTAGGGCAGAAAAAGCAGGCTTTTTTCCAGATCTGCAGATCTTAAAGGCAATAAGTTTTGTTCAAGCTTATTCTTAAAATATTCTTAGGTTGATAGTTCTTTTAAAATAAGCAAAGGTGTGATCGAAGGGGATTGCAGTAGAAATTTTAATGGAATCTTAACTGAGGTGTCTGTAACAAAATGACTGACAGCAGAGCAAGGAATACAATGCAGCAGAGCAGCCTCTCAGTGGCAAGTAAGACTGACATCATAGCTTTAAAATCTGATGGAACACTGTCATCTGGTGGCAGTTTGAACAGAGTACAGACTCTGAGCTTGTTTTAGTTGCACAACCTTCTTTCATTTGAAGAGGTTCATTTTAATAATCAGTTCATTTGCTTTGAATTACCTAGAACTCAGCCCAATGTCTGGACTGTTCACATAAATAAAAAGGAAGATTGGCACCACATATCTTGCTAGTTAATCCAGAAATGAGTTACCACAATTTACAATTTATATTGGAAACAATGCCTTAATATTTTGGTTCTGCAGACTGTCACAGGCTCCTGCAGCAACCCAGACAAAAGGTCCTATTGGACACAGAGCAACTTTGTGCAGAAAATTCAGAAGATGGAAGTGATTAGAAAATGAACAAAACTTTAAAATCCCATGCTACATGAAGGTTGCATTTTACATAGCAAACTGCTCAGCAGAGGTTTCTCTTAGCAATTCAACCACTAATTGTGACTAGGAGAACTCATAAAAATGTTTTTAATCATGACAAACCAGCTCCGACATTCAGATTTTCTAACAATAGGGAGACACTACTGTTGGAAGTATTTCTGGTTTCTAATTTCAGATAATTCTTTAATTTCAGAGAATTCTTTGTCAGAAGAAAATCGGTAAGTCTCAGTTAAGATCTCAGCATAGAAGTTTGTGACCAAATATATACATGAATACCTGTTGTTGAGAGAAACCTTAGGGCTATACAATGACCCATACCACAGTCTGAAATAATTATGTGTGAGCCTGGAAAAGCAGGTTTAAGTCCATAATGGGGACAGAAATATATATGGATTCTTACATATATGGTCTCATCAGCAACAGGATGCTACCTGTTGCTACCAGGAGCTCCTGATCCTTACTGAGTTCAGACCTAGAAAAGGCTCAGCTTCTCTTAAATCCTTCTCTAAGGTTGTCACTGTCCCTGGTGCACACCAGTCAAGGACCATGCAGCAAGCCATTTTGGAAACAAACAGTTTACTTCCCCCTGGGCAACTGCTAAAGCAACCCCAGCAAGCTGAGGGACCGGCTGATACCTTTTACCTGCTCCCTCCTGTTTACTGCAGGAACTCAGCAACTGAAAACAACTAATAACAGGGCAAGAGTCAGCAGCTGCCACTGAAATATTCAGGGTGATGCAAGTGCTTTGAATGCATCACAAGAGCAAAGCATGCTGCCAGCTCTGACACAATACAAATGCAGGTAAATTCAACTGTAAATAGAAAAAAAACCCACAAAAAATACTGAAGAGCTCCTTTGCATACCCAGGACAGCATGGAAACAGGGAGAAGCAGAATAAACAGGGCCAGACTCTCAGTTGTGCTGAGCAGGGAGATGGAGGTAAACCATGAAGATGGGTAACTTCAAGCCAACTAATTCTGTAATGTAAAACCAGTTGAAAACTTGAAGGATTAATACATTATTACTGCTATGCTTTTACCTGCAGATTTATGATAACAGGCTTCAGTTCTACACATTTGTAGTTCTCCCTTGCCACAACAGAATGGATAGGAGAAACAATTGTGATAGACTAGAAGAAGCATCGAAGTGTTAGTATCTACATTTTTATTGTGGTAGGACAAAAGCCTGGGTTCTTACTTTCCATTCAGGCAAAATTTTTCTGCCTGGAGTTAGAGGTTTGTGGGACAGACAGAAAGAAAACTAGATAAATTAGATTTACATTTGTTTTTTAGGTTTTTGTCCTTGACCAGGATTGTTTGCTGACAACTAAATCCCCTTTGGTAGAACTAGGTGGTTATCATTAATGGTTTAGTCACAGCAGGGAGATGGGAGGAGGGAGAATTATGTAGTTTATCATTTGATGTAGCTGTCTGGCAGGATGACCTCATTTTTCACTGCCAAGAATAGATTTAAGAATTTGTATTTAGCTTTCTCTGCTAATGATGAAGCTGGTAAAGTTTCAAATTAAGGCTAATTATACAGGCTACAACTTAGTTCTTATACATGACATATGATCAGGACTTCAAGACTGAAAGCAGTTGGTTAATATTTACTATTTCCTCTTTGTTTAAGCAAAGGATTAATTCCTTGTCTTTGCAATGAAGCTGTTGAGGCTGCCTGCAAATTAAATTCATCAATCTAAAAGAAGCAGTAACAACTGAACAACTACATCAAACTCAAATATAGCTGGCAAAATTAAATGCTAGGTGAGCTGCTGTTGAACATAACAGTAGTAGCCACCAGTTTAAGCTTACGAGGAAGGATTCCAGACATCTAAATTATGATTATGACAGGATAGGTTTTAGTTACTTTTGTCAACATCCTAAATGACAGTCTTGTCTCTCTGAAAACCACTGCACAACTGTGGGGTGTCTAAATCCATTAGCTGTCTTACTTGGAGACATTTGCCTCTTGCCCGAAACTCCTAGCAAACCAGTCCAAGGCAGACACCTGAGCAGCACTTCACTGTGTCCTGGTGATCAGGGCAGGTAGGATGGGTCCAGCTGGGCTTTCAAAACTCCAGTGATAGAGTCTACCCACCCCAATCCTTTACTGTTCCCATGGGATGTCTTGTATCCACTCAGCTAACGTCCCCACAGGCACTGTGGTTCTTCAGATGGCTCCCTCCGAAACTCCCTCCCCTCCAGGCTGAACAAGCTCTTGTCTGCCAGTCTCTTCTCCCAGGGCAAGTGCCCCTCATGACCAGTTTGGTGGCTCTCCCCTGGTCTCGTTCCAGCTTATTAACATTCTTTTCTGCATTGGCTGGGGAGCAGAAAGGAGAAACAAACCTAGATGTAGTGGCCAGATTTGGTCAATCAGGTGCTGAACAGAGGGAATAGTCCCCTTCCTGGGTTAGGCTATGTTCCCATTAATGCAGCCCAGGATGCTGATGCCCCTCTCTGCTGCTAGAGCACACTACTCCTCATGCCCAGCTTGCTCATCAGCTTTTGTAATTGTAAAAGTTTAGTCCTTCCCACAGTTATTTCCTT
>VZRQ01003568.1:1234524-1286894 GCA_013397975.1 Machaerirhynchus nigripectus | reverse complement strand
TTTTTTTTTTTTTTTGCCATTAAACTTATTATGGCTTGAATATCTAAACATCTTAAAAATCAACAACAACAAAATCCAAACAGACAAAAACCACCAAACAGCAAAAGCCTCCTATTATTTATCCAGTTAGGTCACTCAATAGTGCTGTTTGCATAAGAATAAGTTTTATATGTAGCCTTTTTTCTGAAAAATAACCATTTATGCAAGAACTCCAGTGACTGTAGATTCAAAACACAGGATGGACTTCAGTGGAAATTCTCCTGCTTCAGGCAGACATCCAGCTGCTCCTAGTACAAAGTGCTTTAGTACGAAGAGCTTCCACACCTTCAGCCTGAGTGGAAACCAAAGCTGTTCCAATATTCATTGCCTTGAGAACTGGTAAGCAAGAGCGCAGTACCTCCTTGATTTCATACCCCAAGAGGCCACACGTTCAGAGTGGCATAGGACCTTTTATTTTGCCTTTTTGCCACATTAAATGTACCATGTTGTATACACTCATAAGTACCTCTCAGCATCTTGTCTTAGGGAACTACCAGCTGGTCTGTAGCACTTCAGTTGTGGGGACAGTTCATCCATAACCCCAAGCTGAGGGGGAGCCTTGGTGATCCATCCCTCACACACTGAGACACCATGCAAAACCACTCACTTTTTGTATAGCCACAAATACGTCACTCCAGAGAAAAATCTTACATAAAATTCCTGGGCAAGTGTTTGTATTAAAAGGGGTACTAAGGTCCCCTAATTGTCACCCTTCTAGTGGGAAGAAGCCTATGACCTGATTCAGGCATGACCCCTCAGTGCTGTTATTGTAAGGCTGTAGAACCCACAGGTGAATGGCTTCTCCCCACCCTACCCTTACTTAAGGGTGACAGGTATGTCGTAGAAGACCCTAGCTGTCGGAAATAATTTTGTAGTCTGACAACCTGCTGCTCCTGGAGTGCTTCATATTAGGATGCTTGGGTCTGTCATGAAAGTACACCTGAACCAGTGGAGTTTCCAGCAGGAGCTGTGCCTCTGCATCTTAATGGCAGCGGGGACTGTGTTGGAAAACAGTCAGCTCACTTCAGGGAACTCTTCCTCCTACAGAATAAAAGTGCAGTGTCCTTAACCAAGGGTGCCATTTCACAGACAAGAGTGATAGTGTTTCCTCAAGCAGGGCAACCACATATTAAGACTAAACAAGCTACATCTGAAACCCGGATACGTTTGCAGGTTGACTAGATATGAAGGCAGCTGTAATCATCAATATAAACAGGCTTTCAAATAACCTTAATCAATGATGAAATAGGATTAAATAAGTAATTCAAAAGGCACTGGATAGAAGGAGCAGGGAGAAAGGAGTATCCTGATGCTCAGGAGGTCCTTTGTCATTTTTGATCTCTAGATACTGATCCAGCAGCATGAGATTCTGGCTCACTACATTTAGATCTCAGATGTTTGATGCTTTAGTTGCCATATGCCACGACTAGGGCTGGAAATTTCCAGAAATAATTTTTAAGTACAAAGGATATGTGCATTTAATCAGTTCTTCAACATCTGTTTCATAACATTGCATAATTTTTCTGCGTGGCTCCACAGTTTCGTTTCTCCTCGTTGCAGCAATTGATCAACCAAGACATTGACAAGTTAATAACTTTGTTTTCTTCTTACCCTACCCCATTTTTAGTGCTTTGTTTTGACTCCTGTGACTAAGCAAATTAATATTATGATTCTGCTTTGCCCCAGGAAAGTAACCGAGACCTGTAATTCCAGCTTTTGATGAGATTTGTACAAGATGTTTGCAGGAGTCTCCTAGAGAACTCTGCATCAGAATTAACTTTTCTATTAAGTTAGTCATGTTTCAGTTTGTCATTCCAAATACTCAAAATGAAAGAACCCCTCATTTTTTCACAAAGGCTGCATGCTTTGATGAGAACCAGCAACTCTTCACAGATACCAGAGCCATGCTCTAGCCAGAAGCCATAGGGCAGATGAGAATGGAACAGGACTAAGCAGAAATCTCCCTTTTCCAAGGGAGGGAAACCCAGGCAGACAGCTTGAAGAGAACCAGTCCCCAGGGAAGCAGAGCTCACTTACAGATGCTTGCAGCTTAAGAAATATTACCTTGTCTTTTGCAAAGCCAAGAATAATCCCAGAATCTAACAAAGGAAGATGTAACAAAAGCCACGCTGTCAGAAGATAAACTATTTCATAGAATATAATCACATCAGTATTATCAAGCAGTAACAAGTAGTTGAGAAGGCTGTTTCAGATTAAATTTGCATGTCATGCTTATTAACTTCATTAGTCACAAAATCTCCCTTGGATCTGCATGCAGTTTGACAGCCCATCTGAATGTCATTGGCTGAACAGACAGAGCCAGCCTTTCAAGACCCTGACAGATTATGACCACCCCTTCTTCCTGCCAGTGTCTGCTAACATTAAAGAGACAAAACACAAGATAAAGTTTCACTTGCCAGCAAAGCCCCATGAGACATTTCCTGTCATCTCAAAGTATGACCCTTAGGAAGCAGAAGCAGCACAGTAGTTACAGACAAGCATTAAAGCAGCTCCAGTATGTAGTCCAGCTGGATATCTCCAAAACAATCTTTCACACTAGGTATGCTTCAAACCCTCCTCTCCTCTTTCCTGCATCTTTATCACATCCTCTCTCCCCCACATCCCCAAAATGTACAACTCCAAGCATAATATCTCTGCAGGTTTGCAGTTGGGAAGTCCAACATACTGCCTGGGATATAGCATGAAAAGTGTTCTTGTACACTTCTAGGTTATTTCTCTGAGGGCTGCTAAAGAACATGTGTGAATAAAAGAACATGATGGCATTTCAGTCAAGTTAAATGACATAAATTTAAAAAAAACAAACAAGCCTGGTTCATATATTGCATAATTCAGCTTCAGAATTTGTGGCTGAGCAATTAGCAAGATTCAAGACGCTGGATATTTATATGAAGAGCCAGAACTTCCTTTATTTACTTATTTAGTTAGAGCCATTAAATGTTTTATACTATTACATTCTTCATTTCAAGATTTAAGCTAAATCTAAAATCCAAAACAGGCTTAAATAATGCACATCAGCACTTCAAACAGCTTTCAGTAAACCATTTGTATTGGCTTGATCCAGGGATGAAATACTGAATATTATGGACTTTTGGTATCATTAGTTCAGGCTTCAGGATCTGCCATGATCTTCTATCCATCAAAACATATGCACGATGTGGAAGGTAGAGGTATTCGTTACTTTTACATATAGAAAAATAATCCACCAAAGTGAAAGAACTTTCAGCTTCATACAAATAAGGAGCAGGACAGAGGATGAAGGATTTTATTTTCAAACCTCTACTCTAACTAGTTTTTAAAAGCAATTCAAAACCACAGTGCTGTGATGCACTTTCACACAGAAAATGGCTGACATGACCAATGGTCTATTTCCAGCGTGGTTTATGCTCAGTATGTCCTGAAGTCAGACTGCTACATTTCAATGTGCTTTGCTACACTTCACTGTGCTTTGCTACACACAGAATAAACTATCCATCTTATCTCTTAAGCCCTCTCTTTATGTTTTCTTCCAGTGTTACCTTCTAATATCAAATTAAAATACAGCTCCATTAGTAAGAGTTCCATGTTACGACAACATTTCTGCCAATCTTGTCCTCCAAAGGGGACAATATTCAGAAAATGCACTGTAAATGTGTTTCAAACATCACTCCTCTTAAGGCTTTCCAAACTTACCCGCAAGACATCATGTGAATCTTTCCTACCTGCACACTGGAAGAGCAGCAGCAAGACTTTGTGGCAGCCTGACAGAGAAGTGTTCAGGGTTTTTCAGCTCAACAAAACAGTTTGTTTGGTCAACCCTGCCCTAAGGAACTCATCCAAAGTATTTGATTCTGGTCTCTCTGATCTGGCCTTCAGTTCAGCAGGTCACTCTGCACCAGTACTGGATTACAGCTGTGGCACAATGTAATGGGCAGATCTGCTATTCAGGATCAAATGGTGTCCAGGTGTGCTTAGAGGTGACTGTAGAACAGTTGCTAACCAAAATAAATCCGCAGAGGTTTATTTCTCCAAAGAGTTATGCAGACTTTATCCACTAGAGTTACAGTTCAAAATTCAAAACCTCTGGTTTGTGAGAAATTATGAACCCTACTTAAAGAAGGGGTTAAATGCTACTAGATAAACCATAATTGCTTGCCTAGCAGCATCTAGAAATATTTCTGCTGCCAGCTGTCTGCAACACTAAGAATGAGAACTTAAAGGAGCAATCCTAAAGGATATGATGATCACAGCATTCTATTGTTATTGACAATAGTAAGGATAAACATACAGCTCTTAAAAAGGAACAAGAAGATTGGTAGATGTACCAGTGCTTTGAAAACAGATTCAGAAATGGATGATAGCTGGCAAACTCCAAGTCGGTTTGTGGTTTGTTCAGCAGGCATAAATCATTTTTTTTTTCTTCACCTTTTACAACTTCTAAAGAGCCACAGCTGGCTTCTGAAGCCTTCAAATTGATCCACTCCCTGAGAATTAAAGCCATTCAAAGTTAAGGTGTATGGACTCAAAGCTTTGATTTCATCTGGCTCAGATCAGGTGTCTTAGTACAGGTTTAATTTTTATGTGAGTTCCTAAGGGAAATAAGGCCCTTTATAGTTCTTATTTTGCTGAAAACTGCGTGCCAGATGCTATGGAAATCCAAATGATCTGTGCCAAAAATAGGAAAGGAGAATAGAAGAACAATAATAATAATTATTATTATTATTATAACAGGAGCTTCAATAGGATCCTGGAAATTTCTGCTCTTTGGTGATTTAAAAAAAAATAGGTATGCACACCCAGTTTCATAGTAATAACTAGTTACTTTTCACTAATTTAAAATCTTCTAGGGCTAAGGTTTGGCAAGGGCCCGAGCCAGACAGCCACACACCATACATAAGCTTCCAGGACACCATCACGAGGATCAAAGAAACTGTGTCGGAGTCTGTCAGCTGGCTCCATATTTCCATTTTGACTTGTAACAGACACTGTATATAGTGCTGAAGTACTCCTAGGTCCCCTGAGCAAGTCACACCATCCCGTTCATAGTCTAAGGGCTCACAAATCTGAAGCAAATAAGGCACTATCAGGCCACCTTGCCCTGCCTGAGAACACAAAGAGACAGAGAAGTCTCCCCTGTGTTGGAGACGTGGGCTATGGGACTGAGTGCACCCTCAGCAAATTTACTGATGACACCAAGCTGTGTGGTGTGGTCATCATGCCAGAGGAAAGGGATGCCATCCAGAGGAATCTTGACAGGCTTAAGAGGTGAGCTGGTAAACCCTCACGAACAACACCAAGTACAAAGTCCTACAACTGGCTCAGGGCAAACACAAATACAGACTGTGTGTAGAATGGATTGAGATCACTCCAGAGGAGAAAGACTTGTGGACGTACAAGAAGCTTGACATGACCCAGCAATGTGCACTTGCAGCCCAGAAAGCCAGCTGTATCCTGGGCGGCATCCAAAGCAACAAGGGCAGCAAGTCAAGAGAGGCTCTTCCTCTCTGCTATGGTGAGACCCCATCTGGAATAGTGCACCCATCTTTGGGGCCCCCAACATAAGAAGGACATAAACCTGTTGGAGTGTGTCCAGAGGAGGCCCACAAAATTATCAGACAACTGCAGCACCCCTCCTATGAAGACAGACCGAGAGCTGGGGCTCTTCAGCCTGGAGAAGAGACTACAAGGAGACCCTATACATCTTCCTGTGCCTAAAAGGGACCTACAAGAAAGCCAGAGAGGGACACTCTACAAGTTGTACTGATAGGACAATGGGGAATGGCTTTAAACCAAAAGCAAGTATGTCTAGATGGGATAGTAAAAAGATTTTCTTTACTGTGAGAGCAGTGAGGCATGGGCACAGGTTTCCCAGAGAAGCTGTGGATGCCCCATTCCTGAAACTGTTTATGGCCAAGTTGAGAGGGGCTCTGAGTAACCTGGTCTAGTGGAAGGTGCCCCAGCCCATGGAAGGGGGGTTGGAACCAGGTGATCTTTAAGGTCCCTTCCAACTTTCCTAATTAACACCTTTTTTCCCCTCCAAAGTGCTATTTCATTTGCAGCACAAAAGAGAAAGCCAGTATCAATTATTTCATATCACTGATCTGAGCAGGACAGGATGACCACACCTCTTTGCTTTCAATTCTACTGCCTTTATTAGCACTGGAGAGAGAATGGGTCAGAGCTTCACAGTATGTCATCCCTAACACTTCTTAATACTCTACTCATCAGCAACACACTTAGTAATTAATCTCCTTAGCTTTTCTCCAAGTACTTCCTACAGCACAGGACAATAATAGCTGAGCTCTTGTAACTCCTCAGATACTTACATCCATGACCAAATCTGGGAGTGCCCTTTTGTCCCACAGCAGGAAGACACTGAGACCTCACCTTTTAGGCCATTCAGCTACTCTCCACCTCAGGCTAATCACTCCTTTTCTCTCTTAGAAATTGGTTTAAGGACTATACTTACTCATAATAAGACAACCCTCTTCTCACATTATCCATATTCCCTTGCCTTCTTAATCCCACAGTTTCTCAATCCAGAACACTCTTTTCCTCCAAGAGGTGGAAACCCCAGGCAAACACACATAACAATCTTGTCCCACAAAATATCCTTTCCCTTGTACCCTCCCTAGCAGCTGCCTTTTATAGCCCCATTGTTGCATTAATTAGATTGTTGTGGTGCATGACTGTGGTGGACTAAAAGAGTCCCCAAGATTCTCAGCTGCTTGCTGAATCAGAAACCCCATCCTCACAATGCTGCAACTGCTAGACGAATTCAAGGGAAAGGGGCTAGTTGATAATAGACAACACTTGGATGTGGAATGGCTCTTTCATTCATTAGTTCTCTCACACTGAAAACCAGGTGTAGGGACTTTGTCCCAGAACTACCACAGCTGTCTCTCATCAGTATACTTCTTTTCCATAGTTTCAGAAAAAACTGTTTTCAAAAATTATCAGTGCAAGTGTGACTATGCCTGTGAAGGAACAGCAGTTCACAAGTTTACCTCAGCCGTGACAGGTGAATGATGGACAACTGTGATGCTCATGCTGAAGGTAAAGGACTGCCACAGCAACTATGGCACACCAAGTAAAACCATCCATGTCTGGAACACCAAATAGGAAAAAATCCCAGTTCTGTGGTGGCCATTACATTTAAAAGACAAAGCAAGAGCTTGGTTTGTACTTTATGAGCAGTCTTGTAGCACAAGAAATGAGATTTCCAGTTTGTTGGAAATTAAAATATCTTTTAAGTTTTCCTCCCTAACTAGAATGAAGACCCCAAATTTGTTAATTTCCTGCATAAGGGAGGTGTTGTTTCAGAAAGTACAAAAAAGTTCCTGCTGACCTTTTTGAAATCATAGTGATCCAGGATTCACCTTGTGTCCCTGAGAATTTACTCTGTCCCTGGGGAGATCCCCCCAGGCAGCCTCTCCTGGAGTGGTAGCTCAAAAACCTATTTTTGTTCTGGAAATTTCTGCCTCTCTTTGGAGAGCTGAGGTTGCCTCTGCAGAGCCATGCTCTCCTGCAGGCTCCTCCTATGAGTCACAGTCATTGCTCAAAAAATCAACATCCTCCTACACATTTATTTGAGCTCTAGCACTGTAGTTAAGAAAACCTGTTAAGGAGTTATGAGCTGTAACTATATGAATCCTCCTCTCTGCAGCACGCAAGGTTATAAATAGAATAGGAAATATATAAAAGTTTCATGTCTTACCCATGTCCTTTAGCTGGCCATATTCCATGTCCACAGAACATGTTTCTTCTTTAGTCTTTGACTCTTTCAGTGTGTAGCTGACATTTTGGCTCTTGTACTCTTTGTTCACATTGGCTGACAAGCTCCAAAATAGCCAGAGCCAACTTGATCGTATTTTGCTAAAAAAGCTTCCTGCCCAAGGCAATCAGGATGCTGATCACTTCCTCAGTTCATCTGGGTAAGCCAGAGGTGTCACAACTGCACTTCTCATCTAGCCAACTGTTCCTTCACAAATAAATGGTTTTATTGTGCCTGGAAGTATTTTATCAGGTCTTTCTGGGGAACCTCCAAAACCCAAAGCTCCTTCAGTCCTGTGAAGGCCTACTCCCCAGTACTAGCCTTAACTACTTTTGCAGTTTCAAATCATTCAAATGCTATTTCCATCCTTTAGATCTTCTTTGGCTGCTGCAAGCACTCCCGTTTTTTGTCTCACTTCATCTGACCAGGAATATCCCAGAAATATCCTAGTAAAATTTCCTTGTCCAATGTCTCCTCTTCCTCCATCAGTTTCGTTAGTTGCCCCTTTCTCCTTGTTTCCTTGGTCATTGTCCCATTGGGGAGGTGTTCTAGGCTTCAGCTCCGTTGGTCAGAGCATGGTGCTAATATCACCCAGGTTGTGGGTTTGATCCCCAAAAGGGCCATTTACTTAAGAACTGGACTCAATGATCCCTGTGGGACCCCTTCCAACTCAGAATATTCTGTGATTCTGTGAAAACCATCTCCAGACACAGCAATCTCCTGTCAATCACAGCAAGCCTCCTGTGCTTTCCACCTCTTGGCCAAAAAGATGGAAGATGCTGCATCACACTGGGGACTGCCCACTCTTTTGCTACCATCCTCAGAAAGCCTGTTCATGTACCCTTTCAGGAGACAAAGACGCCTCTTGGAGTGAGACTTCCCATCAACAGGTCTGTGCCAGGAAGGACATGCACACATCTGAACATTCTGCCTAACATATTTGCAGGTGCAACCAAGTGAGGGAAGAACAAAGGGGCTCTGCAGCCAAAGGGTTAGGGGCCAGCTCGCAGCTATTCTGAATCCCAGACCTCCCAGGTAATTCCCTAGTCTCTCAGAAGTTGCCTGCTTCCCACACAAACCTACCCATTTGCCCTTGGATATGTGAATATGCTGCCCATGCAGAGGCTGAACTCAGGTGAGTTGAACACCTTCAGTCCGTAGGCAATAAGGCCATAACACACCTAAACACAGGGCACTCACCTAGGGAACAGATACATGTTTTAAAGCACAAAAATACCTAATGCTGACTGCTGCAAGCACCTTTTCATGTTGCTAAATGAAAGCAGCCATAGAGGCCTTGCATACAGGCTGCTGGCAAAGCAGGAGTCCAGGCAGTCACTCCACACTTCCCAACTTCATGGGGACCACCTGCCTCAGAGACCAGGAAGCAAATGAGTGGGTGTCGGCCCTTGCACCAGGGCTACTGGTAAACAGCTGGTCCTGTGTACCGGAGCCAGGGCTCAAGGCATGGAGTCCTTGGCTGGAGTCACACTCATTCACCAAAGCCAGATTAGATGCAAATTTAAACACTGAGGTGATGTCTATACAGCTGGGCACATACGTTTACAGGAAGCTGCACTTATCTCTACTGGCCAAAAGAAATAAGGTACAGCCTGTCCCAGGGGTACACCCTTTTAGACAGACCTCTCCCACACTAGTGGGGCCACCTGGAACCCCTCAGAGTCTGTCACTCTTCAAGGACAAGGCTGAGGCAGATAAACTGGGGAAAGACAGCCTATGCAGTGATCTGGGATTTAAAGACAAAGAGGACCAGAAGGTGATGGCACAGTATCCCAGCCCCAAGGTGCCCTGCAGAATTTACAGCATAACAAAACTAGCACCAGTCCCCGGGGCTCACCACACGATTCGTCAAGTCTCTGTCATCACAGCATGTACAATTGTGGCTGTGACAGCACACCCCATAAAGGCAAAAGCAAAGAAAAAATAAAACACTGATAGGATCCCCTCTCAGCCTCCACATCCAGCAGCTTCTTCATTGCCCAGGTCCACCATTGCCAAGGGATTTCCTTGCGAGATAATCCTCCAGAAAGGCAGAGAACATTGTAGATGTTTCCTCATCCATCTGCTAAAGGTAAATCCATCTGTTGGAACAGCTTAAGAGCCAGTGAAATCAGGAGCAAGATGCCCAGCATGCCCAGATGGCTGTTTGGCAAAGACACGTCTGCTCGGTAGCTGACAATCCCACTGCACCCACAAGCTGCCGAGTGTGCTGATCCCATGCCAGGCACACTGCCCTGCAGACAGTCCTGAGGGTCCCCATTCCCATTTTCCTTCCAGGCAGAAGCCATCTTGACTCCTTTCTACAGCAGGAGGGAGGTTCTGGGTATTGCAGATATGTCATCTGCTCCTTTGCCCCACTCCCCAGGCCCATGCAGGAGGGAATGGCCAGCTTATTGCTCTCCTCCACGGGGAAACATTGAAGAGTGCCAGCTTTTCTGCCCAACAGAAACCATCCCCTCTGAGCTGATAGCATCCAGGTGGGCTTACAGGTAGGCACAGTTAGTTTCTGTATGCAGCCTGAGACAGACTGCAAGTCTGTGTGTTCTGTGTACAGACTACAAGTGGTGTGTGTTCAAGCAAAAGGGTTAATGCCGGGAAAGGGTGTTAGTACAAGCTTGAGAACAAAACCTGGTCCTAGCAGTGTGACTTCGGTTTGCCTCTCTCCTGTTTGGATGGCCGAAGGGCAGGACTCCAGTGGTCCCTCTAAAAATGTTGCAGCTTTTTCCTGCAGGTTTAGGAGATCTCAGTATTGACTCAGACAAACCACTCATTGTGTCAAGTCTCCCTCTGACAACATCAGTCTCTAGAATCACATCACCTACAAAATTCTTGACATATTGCATGCCTGCCACGCTAGCAAGGGGACATGACAGGGCTGACGAGCTGGCCACAGCACCATCCCCACACACAGCAGTGGCAGCCTGAGACATGCTCAGGAAGGTGACCTAAAGAGCAAACACCAGACATGGCCCCTAAGATTCCTGCCCCGGTGCTCTCACCAGCACTGGGACACTGGTGAAACCGGACCTCATGGACAAACAGGCACAGCTGAGGGCTGAGCTAAAATAACACTTGATTTAAGCCCAAGTTTATATAAATGAAGTCTCCTCATGCCTTTAAATGATAAAATATACTTTTTGTGCAGACTAAAAGCAAGGTTTAATTTTTTTTCTAAAGTGAAAGCCTTGAAATAACTTTTGCTATATTCATTTTGACCAGGAGATGAGTTGGCATAAGTTACTCAGAAGGAACATGTTTTAGGAAAGGAAACATATGTGCTTAGAAAATAAAAAGGCGTAGATAAAAACTTCATGATCTCATTTGGACCATCTTAAGTGAGTTACTGCCCTGGAAAGCAGAAAGTCTTTGCTACTGAATATAGGTGGAAAACATAATTTGCCAAAAAATCCTATTGAAAGATGAAATAAAATTCCTTAAGCTAAAAGAACTCAGATGTTAGAGAATTTGAATCCACTACTTATTTTGGCAACAATTATATAGCTGACTAAAGCTTTTAAACAAACATTGAAGAAAACAGGGTATGTCTTCATAATACTCACTTTCATGAAAAAAAGGGGGATTTGTTCCTATTTGGATCCCCAAATAAGCATTTGCCATTGTTTAGCAAGCACTTTTTTAGCTGCTTTTGAACAGCTAGGCATATCCAAGGCAGTTATCCCAGAATCACGGGATAAGCTGAGTTGAAAGGCACTCTCAAGGTTCATCAAGCCCAACTCCTGGCCCTGCATAGGACATCCTCAAGGGTCACACCATGTGCCTGAGAGGACTGTCCAAACACTTCTTGAACTCAGGCTTGGTGCTGTGACCACTTCCCTGGGAAGCCTGTCATGTTCCACTTGTCCAAGTTTGCCTCTGAAATATCTCCCCCCTCCATAAGTCTCATCATGAGAACTGCGATTTTCTCTACCTATCCTCCCCATTTTCTCATGGAACTAGCAGAGGTTAGTTTGATTGTAAGCTCCCAGGATCTATTCCCTGCACTGAGACATTGGAGGTTTCCCCAACACATGCAGAGAAAAGCACTGTAGGCTCTCGTCCTTGGGAACAGGAGATTAAGTCCATTGCCAGAGCAGCCAAATCAGAGAGCAGCACAGCTCAGGGCAGACAGGCCCTTGGTGGACGTCAGAGTCTAAGTGGGGCCTGTTTAGATGGTTAAGACCACTCATGAGATGGGACCAATATCCTATTTTTTCCAAAGTGATTTAACCAAAACCAAACATAAACAGGGGTATCTCCTCCTCTCAATCTCAGGCATTCTACAGAAGAAAAAAGTTGTCAGACTTTGTTTTATTTCAGTCATATATGACTCTTGATTTATTTCACAGCCTGAGTCATTCCTGATGACTATAAGGGGTCTTACGATAGAGAAAGACAAAAAAAGAAGAAAAAAATTTAAAATTTGAAATTCCAGTTAGGAAAATACTTTATTCTCATTTAATTTCAGGTTTTAAGATTGGTAAAGGAATTTTTGTTTCCACACTGTGATGATCATTTTTAATAATCAATCCAACAAACAATGAGGATTCAAAATACCATTGAGGTGGAATCTCTCTTGCTTAGGGAGTCACTGTGATATCTCAGTGATTTCATTAACTTGCCTCTTTCTCTATACTGCATGAAGCATGAGCATGTCAAATACCAGCCTCGCCACAATTTTAAACAGCAAAGAACCCCAGCATTGTCTACATCATACTGTACTATTCAAAATGAAACCTGAGCTACAGATTGCTGAACTTTTAACTTTTCTGGGTAAAGATTTTCCTATTTAATCTCTTCTCTTATCATAGAGGTCATTTATGTCTTCCTAGTGTCTCCTCTGCAAGACCGGAAAATAATTAACTCCGATTCCAATCACTGCATTTTCTTTATACTCTGTGAATGGAGACTTCCTGAGGGCTGCCCACAAGCTGATGTGTCTGCTCACAGTGGAGGCTCTCCTGAAGTAAGCAGGGCATTTCTGGCCATGCTCATCTTCTGCACAGAATACTTCCTTAATGATGTCCTGTCTCCCTTCAGGCAGAGTCTCACACCACATTTTCAGATGTTCACCCTTCCAACCCAAGACCAAACCCTCTGTGGAGAGACCACACAGACAGAAGCAGCAGAGGTTCCTCCACTTCCCATGCCAGGCACAGCTGGTAGACCCAAACTTGGCTACTAACCTGCAGCTGGGGATGTGATTAAAGCCAGATGCCCTGCCAAGCACGTTGTCTACCTTGAACTGTACTAACCCCCTTCTTGTCCACTTTCCTCTGCCCTCTTTCCAGACAGCAGCAGGAGCCTCTCATGGGCTTTCTCAGGAGGGATTTGCTGGCAAGGCACAGACTTCTCAGCTACACAAGGCTCCCTCCTTCTTTGATCAAAGGACACACAAGTCCACTGACCTCCAGAGGAAGCTGAAAACCCTACTGTTTCCTCCAGTTCTTCGTGATGGGGAACAGAGTACAGCCTGGGAGCCTGGGAGCTGACAAAGTATTTCTGGGTTTCAGCTTTCCAGCAATTCACTTTCTTTCAGGGGTTGTGGTAGTGAAGAACCCTGTATTTTGCTTTCTCGGTATTTATATTGGGTTTTGTGCTATCCAAAGAATCAATGATCTGATTCTTGAGAGCAGCGACCTCTCATGGCACTTGTGTTGCCTATCACCAGAGAAAATATAGCCACTTAAGTCTGTGGTAAGTTTTACTTTCAAACATTTTTCAGTCTAAAAGTATAAATAATAACCACTTCTGGAGTCCTCTGGCATCCACGTGGCCATCCATGAACTGCTTCTTGCATCTGGAGCATGTGAAAACCTGATTTCAAAAGAAGTTAGTACTCGTGCATGAACTGGGTTGCTGGTAACGGACTGGCCAATGGATCGCTTCCAGTCCACTTCAGCTAAAAATAAAGAACATCTTGAGGAAAATTTTCTTCCACTTGCTGTAGATTGCTGAGTAGATGTGCTGAAGAATTATGCCTTTCTCTGTAAGACTCACCTGAGCCCAGGTGGAGCATATATTAAGCCTTGAGACTGACACCAAAGCTCTAAATATCTTATCATTCTCTAGTTTGTTATAGGATCTTTGAATCCTATGACAACTATGAATCCACCTAACTACATCATTCCTTCCTATTCTGGGACACCTCTCCCCAGGTGAGACAGGCTCACAGCTTTTAGGTGTTAAACAGAGAGACAATCAATGTAGAATTAGAAGAAGAGACAAGAAACTTCTGAGTGTGAAGTTTATTTATCTTTATTAAAAATGCCTTACATAAACCAGATCTATGCCCAGAGCTGTGTCTCAATTTGTAGTAAGCCCTTAGGAAAGGATATGTGCAGCTAATGGAAAACAAATGTCTATTTTGGCAGGGCCTGCAGCTAATGTCAGTTTTTTCCCCCTTTGCTAAAGAAATAAAAAAATCGTCACAATGAAACAGGCTGACTGAAATATTTCAGTTTTCTCTTAACCGTTTGAGTGCTTCTCTGATACACAACATATGTGACAGACCTTATCTCTGCGGTTCATGAAGAGGAAAAAAATGCTGAAGAAATCATGTTCATTTTCATTAAAACATATAATGTCCTCAGGAAGGAAGTTCAGAGTTGAAAACACAGATATGCTTCATGGCTTGATAGCTCTCAGTAAAGACTGTTTTAATTAGAATGTAACTTCTAGACTTTGTTTTACTGGACTCTGGCCAGAAACAGAACAAGAGCACTACGCAATCGTTAAACTGTTTTCTAAAGAAAACAAAAGCCTAGAGAGGGCAGAATTATTAGTTGTGGCTAATACCTCAGAGCAAATTAACATAAAGTATAGATATTGTTCGTTTCTGGGACAAGAGCAGTACTGTCAACACAAGCACAGGAACCACCAGAAAACAATTCATCATCAGGGTTATGGTCACTAACTCATATAAACCATACCAAACCACAACCCAGAACACAAGAGTCTGACTTTGACTCAGTAATGATGTGAATTGAGGGTCACCAAACAGCCAGTAGGATGTTGGCTCATACCATGGTTGAGAAATTACTGATATGGAATCACCAGGGCTGGTAGGAAATTCTGTGAATTTTACCTTTCTTGAGCCTGAAGGGTCTAATCCCCAAAGCTTTGTCTCCTCTGGGACAGCAGATCCCAAGGGCTGCAAGGGTGTACAGAAGAAAAATCACTCCTCTACCATACTTCCTTTCCTTCGGCAGCTGCTGGAAGCATGGTTACAGGGAGACCAGACTGGCCTTGATTTCATCAGGCCATTGCAGTCTTCCACTCTCCCCCAAGCATGCAGCTGAGGAGGCTCACATGCTGAACCCAGGTGCAGCACCTTGCCCTTGGGCTTCCTAATCTCGTGAGATTTCCATGCACCCACTTCTTGAGCCTGTCCAAGATAACACAGGCAGAGTCACAGAGTCACTGGTATGTGACACGGGGAGTAAGCCACCAAAGAGCTTTTTGGGATAGGTGTTAGAAAATGTGCCTCCTGACTGTAATAAAAGAAACAGTCATCTGTTTTTTGACTACTTTCGTGTTAATGCCCCTAAGCCTCTTCGGCCCTTCAAAAAAAAAAAAAAGCCAGAGAAAGCAGAAGGCAAGTAGGCATTGTAGCTTTCCACATCTGAGGAAAAATTCAAACCACTGGCATGACCTAAGTTTTGAGAAACAGGCTTTTCAAGGAACAAAAGAGGCCAGGAGGTTTTAAACTGATCTGGAAGTTGCTAGCATGAGTCTTGCTGGAGTGACTGATACCTCAGGCAGCCATTTCTCTATCTTCAATACAAGGAGTAATCTTCCACAAAATAACAGCTCACAGCCAGCAATGACCAATTTAATCTTCTTGTAATCTCTCTGTCTGCCCAGACATTGTCTCTTTGCTCTGATCTTCCATCTTTGTGCTTCAGCCGAAATGCCTTTCTGCATCAGACTTTTCTGACTCCATTGACTGAAGCTTGGTTTAGCCTTTACTGCAAGGTCCAACAGTCTGGTCTTCAGTCTCAGTGGGCACCACCTCCCTGCACTGCCCCTGAGCTCATGTCTGTGCTGTCTCCTTGCTTCTGTCTTCACTACAAACTTAACCTCAGGTTGCCGGTCTGCTGGGCTTCTCTGCACGTATGCTGGCTAAGAGCTGACAATAAAATGATGGAGGTAAGAGATGTTAGAGCCTCAAAAAATCTAATGTTAAAGACTTCAGGCAAAAGTCACCAGCTGGGTAGCGAATTGGACCCACCAGAGAACTTAGCTACAACAGGGATTTCACTACTTTTTTGGAGCTGATACAGATTCAGGACATGGAGTTCAGATTGTTTCAGTTCAAATAAGGAAAACGTCTGCTAGTTTAGGAGGACCATTTGCTAAGAAGCCTTTTCCTCTCTGTTAGTTATCCAGCCACATAAATTGTTGGGAAGATGAACAAAAAGGTGGCTCTATCTTGAAGATAGAGAACTTGAAGCCAATTCTTAAAGACATAAAACAATAAAGAATATCCTAGGCTAGAAGTTCCCTGCATTTATTTGGATACAATTTGGTTCAGCATGGAGTCGATCTTAAATTAATGCCTTCAACACAGCTTGAAGATTTTATCTAGGAACTGTCCTGATCTCAGATGTTATCAATCACAGAGCATCGGTCCAAAAAAGACTGATGCAGAGGGAAGGGGGTCTAGAAACAACCACCTCATCATTTGGTAATTGCAAAGGACAAAGTCATCTTACAAACCATTAAGGATTGTTCAGACTTTGGCCATCATTTAGGAAAAGAAAATGACATCAGAGACAATCTAGAGCTGGCCACAGAGAAGTTACCAAAGTCACCATGAAGGAATATCGTATTCTGCACCACACACAGATGTTACCTTTGGGGGCAGGAGTGGACCCACTTCTTTTTCTGTGCTGGATTTTAAAAGCCAAATGGACCCAGAAGACTGGGGAAAGCTGACAGCACAGGCTCTGAGTCAACAGAAAAGGCTGTGGTTGTAACAGCTTGTAGAACACAGATGATCTTGGAATAGCTGGCAGACCTCTCTAACCATCTTGGCTAAATCTAAATTCCAATATGTTGCTTGCTAAAAAAAACCCAAACCAACAGAGAAGCATAATGAGCAAGGCTGGAAATTCCATCAACAAAAGCAAAATAAGGCTGTGCAAAACCAGCCAAATTTCCAGCTTTACAGATGTGCAGAGTTCTGTAGGGCTCTGCCATGACAGGAACTACATTTGGGGCTTCTACAGGATCCTGGAAAAACTCCACACACTTAGTGGAAATGGGAGAATATTTCCCTGGTCAGCTGAATGCAATGAAACTTTCCTGGAATTTTAAGAAACCCTCATGACCCGTCATCTTGGTTTTCTTGTATCTCGAAATTCCTAATACTGGACAGAAATGCTACTGCATGTGGTTTGGGGACAGCATTATGACACAAGTACACAAAAAATACCCCATGAAATAATGCTGGTCTGGTACAATAAAACTTAAGACCTTGCAGATAAACAATTATGTCACCCATGAGATACATCTGAATATAAATTATCCTTGGCACAGCTCAAGTGTCTTCTAGCAATCACAGCTACTTCAGAAACAAAGACTCAAACACACAAATTGGGAAATGGAGACCCTGTCAGCAGCCAAACTTCTCCTCAGTTGATGCTGTGCCTATCCCAGGGTCTTCCATGCATTCTCCCTTGGACAATGCATATGCTTTGCATTGAATACAACCATAGTGATTCAGAAGATCTCACCATTTCTTTTTCCTCTAATCATTTTGACCCAGAATCCTACTAATGTGCCCATAATCCAATGGGAAGTCATTGGAATTCAAATTGGAGTTTTAACTTCCTATAATAGTGTTTCGCAGGGATTTAGCTCTCCAGCCAACATCCCTGTGCCACTGGCTTGCAATGGATTTTCAAAATGGTAACACCAGGACCCCTTCTGGCTCAGCAAGGACCAAGACCTGATCACCTGAATAGTTTTATTTCCTGGAACCTCATGGAGCTTGTTAGGAAACAACAAGGTTCTTGGGAGCTCATGCTCCCCAATCAGCATCTTCCTGGGCTTCTATTAGTCTTCCTAAAGCACACGGCAAGTGGGTGATTCCAGATGTTCTGCAGACCTCAAGGCTGTGAGCCGTGTAACCCCGGCATGAAGTGGGTCCCAGTGGGAGCACAAGGCAAAATTGCACCCAACCATGACTGACAGGACTGCTGAGACACCCCCTCAGTAGCACTTCTGGCTACACCAGACCACCTATTCTGCTGGCATTAGCCAAGTTTTTCAGTGTCAACCCAGATTTCTTGCAAACACTACCCTTGGGCTGCTACCTCTCCTTCCATGCCCAAGTGCAAGCAGGTAGAAAGGGGACAGAGCTTTTGCTCAGAGAAGAAAAACACTGGGAAGGAAAAGGTGCTTGAATTTTCTGACTAAGCAAGCAACCCTATTCTTCTCAAAGATAAGAGATGGGAACTTTTTTAATGGGGAAAAGCAGATGATTAAAAAACTACATGCCTCTTCATTCTTTAATCTGGAAAGTTTTATGGAAAAGACAAAATCACTTTTTTCATGTTGCTGAAACCAAAAGGTCTTTGTTCTTTTACTCCCCTGCCAAAGACAGGATAGAATATGCCAAAAGATCTTTCCATCTTGTCTTCTGTCTCCCACATCTTTCCCTGCTTCTGTGTCTGTGGCCATGAGGAATCCTGCTAATCCAGACTTTGCACAGAGGTGAAGAGATCATTCATAACTGTGCACTTATAGCAGCTCTCCCAGAAATTTTCAAGCAAGCCATTCACTATAGTCCTCTGAAAGAGATGTATGAAATAATCTCTCCATGTTAGTATTACATTATTTATGCTTCATTCCAGCTATCTCCTTATTTCCTGTGGACAGCATGCTGATTTATTCATGCTGTCAGCCAGCCTCCTCTGACTGTGTTTTCAGTAAAAAACTGAAAGGGAGATTTAGCCACCTACTCCCCAGATGTGCAGTGGCTCCAGCTCTATGGCATCTGTGTAAACATCAGCAATAAACTTCTAACTTAGAGATTAAATATGGAGAGTTTTCCTTTTACCTCACATTCAGGCCCTTTGCACAGAAATCTTTTAAAGGCATCTCTGGCTTTTTTTGTTATGAAAGCATTTTTCATGCTATTCTTCAAGGAATTATGCCCCCAGAAAACCATCCACCACTGGGAGACATCAAGTCGTAGGACAACCCCAGTGTCAAGGCTGTGATGTTCCCACCAGGGAATATGCCAAGGAAGAGCACAGCTCTGAGCTGTGCAGGTGTTAAACAGGAATGCCAAGGTCTGGTTGAGCTGTGGAGGTGTCGCTGCTGTCACATAAATGAGGATGTTATAAGACGGGTTGTCCTAGGGTATTTAAATATTATCAAGTTAATCATGCTGTTTAACTAACGGTACTTACTTCTGTGTAGAAAGAAAAACAAATAGACAAAAAAAATTAAAATATCAGCGACTTGCTGCTTATCAGCACAGTGATTAATTCCCTGAAATTCAGTGATCTGTTTGAGTATCTTATAGGATTCAAAGCAATGCTTGTATTTAGCAATATACTACAGAAATGGCCTGGAGGAAGGGCACCAGTGGAGCATAGCTGCCTTGAGAAGTGCACGGTCTGGAAAGCTCCTTTGCACATGAGACAGGTCCAGCTCATTACCCTAATGACATTTCTTTGTTGTACTCAGCTTGTACAAAACATGCCACTGTACTTGGGCCCACAACTTGCTGGGGGTAGAAGAACCCCCAGAACAGAAGGGACCAGCAGTGGTACGGGGCAGCCAGTAGGGCTGGATGAGGACAGAGCAGCCTGGTTCACACCAACACCACCATTTTCTTAATTGCAGCTTACTACAGTAGTAGATTTTGACCTGCAGGACTCTGAAAGGGAAGGGCCCTCTGTTACCTTCCACATCACTTTTGACTAGGTTTACAATTGCTGGCAAAAGGGACGCTGGCTGGGGGCTACCTTGATTTTCCTGATGCTTCAGTGCTTGACTTCTCAAACATGGAAATATTTTTAATATATTTTAATATGAGAACTGGAGCAGTTTGTCATTGAAACCCACTTAAATTGTCCTGTTCAATTATGAGTTTAATCCTTGAATTATTAATACCCACCAATGAAAGACAGGAGATTGATGTTATTTCCCTGAATTGGGAATGTTGCTAGAAGAAGAAGGCACTACACTAACAGACAACAGACAGACAAAGGGCTGTAGACTTAGCCTGTGTGGCTGGTTTTTCAGTTCAACAACAGCTGATTTCAATCACTTCTAAACAAACTTCTGAAGAATTTTGTACAACCAGCTAATGCCTCTATAAATATCTTCTGTTTAACTATAGACAAATTATCTCCCAGCTTGAAAAGCTGGCCAGGATTTGTTGAGGGGGGTGTCTCCTTCATCTGTTTATGACAAATACTTATCAATAAGAGACAAACTGTTGCTTTGGAGCTCACACAGCTGAATCCTGCCATGTGTTCTGTGTAGCTACAGAACCATGTGTTCTGTGTAGATACAGAACCACTGTATCCTATTCATCTTTGTAACTCTGGAAAACTCCAGCAGCCTTACAATTGAACCCCCTGCCTTGATAGGGGTTACTTTCTGAGTCAAAAATTGAAACCCAAGAGTGCCCCAAACGTCAGCTTAATGAGGGGAGTCTTTTGTCCTTATTTCACTTTAGAGTGGAGTCTAAGATCCCGTGCAATGCATGGTCTCCTTCGGCCAGAGCATGACTTTGGGCAGTGGACTGTCCCTCAGAAGGAGCTGCTGACAATCTGCATCCTATCAAAACCCATTGGAAATTGCACAAGATAATGTCCTTCTGAGTTAACCTCAGCTTTGTGGAGCTGTCCAGAGAGCTGGGCTAAAGCACAGGCTTCTGGGAGCATTGGACATTATTTGTCCCGAGGATGTTTTCTGCCTGTCTGTGTGTCCATCCCACGTGTCACCCCCAGCACCAGGTGAGCCGTGGACAGGAGTTTCCCCTCAAAGCATACAACAGGCAAGCCAAAGACAGGACTTAGCTGGCTGATGCAGGGCGGGGCTCAGTGGAAAACAGCAGTGGTCGGGGATCTCTCACTTTTCACAGCTTGAAACCTGCTGCTTGTACCACCCTCAGAGGAAGATTCCCACTGGGAAAGGGAAGACGGTATAACACAGGCGATGTTGTCCTGCAACCCCTTTACATTTCGTCTTGGCCCCCTCTGTCCCCTCCTGTGCCAACAGGCATAAGAACCTAGGTTGTGTTTTCTGACTCAAACACACATATCTTGACATGTTTTGTTGTAAGCAGGGCATTTAAAACTATTTTCATAAAAGCTGATGTGGCCGTGAGAATCATTATATGTTATGTTTGAGTGAAAGCCATGTGTTCCTTTGGTAAACAAAAACCTTCTTAAATATCCTGATGGGAACTACTCCAAGGAAGCTGGTGCATTGCACATACCAGCCAAGGCAGAGAGAACTCGAACAAGCCCAGCTCTGAAAAAATGACTTCAAATTTTCCACTAGGAACTGTGGGTTTGCCATACAACATGGCTCCTGACAAAGAAAATCGTCATTTGAAAAAAAACCCAAAACACTACTGGGGCTTAGGTATGAGACAAAATGAAAACGTTTATATTTCTGTCTTTCATGAATTCAAAATACGTGGTGTTTTGAAAATGCCGTACCAAAATTTAAAGCAATTGTTAAAATCTCGATTTATGCTAGGGTTAAACCCAGCTTTGGAACATCTGCTTGTCAGTGACTGTATCATTATGAGCAGATGCTGTCTTCAAAGACTCAGAGAACACAGGGGAGGAGATACTTCTTTTTTTTCTCTCTCCTGTCTATAAGTATGTACACCCATATACAACAATCCAGAGAAATTGCACTTGATAAAAATATGGAGCTATGCCACAGCACCCTGGCATAATAAACATATACAGCCATCCATTACACATGAGCACTATGGCATAGATCCGTAATTTTATCACCCTTGATTATACTGACAGCCCTAATATGTTCCAAAGAGTTTGGCTTCCATTATATCCTGCAGCTGAAAAAGCTTGGCAAGCAATAACTTAGCAGTAAACTTCAATTTTCCCCTACCTTTAAAAAAAAATTAAAGAAAGAATAGAAAGAAGGAAAAGGAAAACTTTGGCATAATATCCAGGTGTAAAAATAATAGCACGGGGGTAGTGAAACCATTTTGCTGTTATCTGCTGGCAATCAGAGAAGTAGCAAAAATACAGTCTGTGTATGTATCACCATTTTCCTCCTTTTAAAGACGTGTAAGACAAGCTTCCTAGTGAGCTAGTAAAGAAAAAAATACCTGAACCTCCTTCTTTTCAAGCAGGAAATTCTTACATACTTGAAAGCTCCTGTGAACATCTATTACTATAATTTTGCTAATATTATAATTATCACAGAGTTATCTGGGGAATGCAGTGATTACCAAGCAGCAAGGAACACATCCGGAGTATGTCTACATAAAGGGTCCAAAAAACACATATGTTGATGCTCTGTGTCCAGAAGAAAACCTTCACTGTTACTGTTCATTAACCAACCTTTTATGAAAGGCACAGTTAGGGGGGTTCACCTATGAGCTCCTCACCAGGCTGTGATTTGTGCATGACATCTAGCTCCCCAGCAGTATTTACATCACCACAAGTAATCAGGGGCCATGGAAAAGGCTGCCAGCACCACGCACAAGAAAACTGAGTTTGGAGTTTGACATTGTGACTCAGATTTGGTACAACAGGAATGTAGAAGACTATTTACACAAGAAGGGAAAAAACTACCCAGACGGGATCTCAAAATCACCTACAAATGAGACAAAGAAATGATTGCTGTTGCTGGCAAGGGGCAAACTGACTCACACTTCATTCGTGTGGCTGCACTCTCTTCTGTAGGATCTGGGTTTCCCATGAGAAATAACTGAGTAAGGGAACAGATAAATACAGCTCAGGAGGTTCTGGTTTTACCAATCTATTGTGTGAATTACTATGCCTCTGTCCTTCATTAATGAACCTGCTCTCTCCAAATGACACAGGTCTGCTTTTTTCCAATGTAACCTGATTTAATGTTATTACTGTGATTTCCACTATGTTGCCACAAGACAAGGCATTCAATTTTAGAAAAAAAGCCACTTCCTCAACTGTACACAGAACTTGAATACTCACCATTAATACAAGTGCACAGGCAGAATGGTTTATCATTACAAGGCAATTTAAAGATTGACTCAATTATTTTCTGAATTAAAGTACCTAGAATGCACCTTTTGGTGTCCCCTTTACAGAACAAAAGGGCTCAAGTCAGTGGGGTCCTCTGTGAAGCCAGGTGCAAGCACATGTGGCATATTCTCCTTTGCACCCCTTTTTAAGAATAATCTACCAAGTGTCACTTTTTCAACATCCCTGGAGAATGGCTTTTGTCTTCATATAAGTTTTTCATCTCTAGGCTTTTTGCACTCCATGAGTCTGCATGATACAAAATTTGGTGATCAGATGTAAAAATGTCTTCTGCTGTCTGAACTGCCCTGGCCTCTAGAGCAACAGGAAAACGCCATAAGCCAGGCTGCAAATCAGTCCCTGGTGACACTCTTCAAATGTTGACCAAATTCACGCATAATCCAGTATTACAATTTTAACAATCATTTCCTAGGAAAGTGTTCACATTTTGTTCCAATCCATTGCAAGAGGCATCATTAAACCCCTTAAGAGTCTATGCAATAATAGAGTAATATTATTGCTTCTGTCTGACTAATTTTTTCTGTCCACAGTGAAAAGTAGTCTTGCTAAAAAGCCACCCAGAGGGTTCCAATGGCTTCATCTTCTACACAAAGAGGTTAAAAATCCTCTACCAGATTCTGATGGTTTTCAGCCAGCTATTAGTATCATTTTGTCTGTTTGTAACAGCAACATAAAGAAACAGAAATTCCTGTTTCCAAGAGTCACCATGACACCTATAAAACTGGAAAGGCTGAAAGACTAAAACAAAAGCCTAAAAAAAGATGCATTTCCTATCCAAAAATACTTTAAAGGTGGTTTCATAAAATGTCAACACATCCACATTTTTAGAAAATGATGAAAAGGTAAGTATCTAAAATAATTTGATTTATACTGACTGCATGGCTGTTCTCATGCCAAAACTGGATAGTACTCATAAAAACAAGAATAAAAAAATCTTCCATATTGTTAAAGCAAGATAATGTTTTATCTATAGTCATCCTCCCTTCCAAAAGCAAGTTATACTGCAATGCATTGTGCTGAGAGACATTAAACCAGGAAAACCTATCAAATGGCTACAACATATTTTAAAAAATAATCAGTGATAATGCTCTGCAGAGAGCAGTAAAAAATAATGACATAAAACCAAATACATAACCCATGCAGTTAATACATCTCTGTGTGCTCGCTTTGTACACAGTAAAGAGCACAAACAATAAAGAATGAAGCAAACAACAACAAAACCCATGAAAAATCTCAGTTAAACAGACCCTGAATCAAAATTGCAGATCTGAATGCTCTGAGTGTCCACGAAAAAAACCAAACAGTCTAATCAATGCAGATGAAATAAAATTTCACTTTTCACTCAGTGACAGTCACTAGAAAAAACAACAAACCAAAACGAATTTGATATCAGTTTTACATCCACCCGAATCACTCTATGGCGATCAAACATGACTGTGTAGGGTTTGATGTAACTCTATGTCTTGGTCTTGTTACAGCCTTCTGTGGGAGATGCTTTCCTGCATCGTGTGCCAGATGGACCTCAAATAACACTGAATCCCAACAGCTCAATTTCAATGTGTTCTGCACAATGGTAATAGACACAAGTATGTTTATCTGACTAGAAATAAAAAACTATTATTCTGTTTGAGGTCAAGTTTGTTTTGAAAGAATCATTTCCTTCCAAATCACTGGGTGACAACAAAGAGGGCATGTTAAAAACCCCATGTCAATAGTCCCTTTGGACAAGGAATGTGTTTGAAGGAATCTCAGCCCATGGGCTGAAATCTCTCCTCTAGACAAATTGCAAAAGATAATTTGGGACTTTTAGGCAAAAGCAATCATCATCACCCCAAAATCACTAAGGCAATACAGCAAGAGATAAATCGTGGCTTCAGCATAGAATAGCTGATCTTTATTGAAAGGCAAAAGGTTTAAGGAAACCAGGCGGACCATATTTTATACACACTGTGGCCAATGCTGGCTGCCTGCTACCAGATAAGATTTTCAGTCACGCAATAGTTCAGCAGAGAAACTGGAAACACTGAAATCTAAATTAGACAGGAAAGCTCACAATCTAAATCCTCCTGATGTCTCTCCAGCTTCAGACAAACTTAAGGTCTCTGTTAGAAGGGGAAGGTTAAACAGACTGACACCTCCTGAATGAGCACAGGATTTTACCATTCCTCCATCTTGGCCCAGTCCTAGAGATTTCCTTCCCCTTCCTCTTTGTTTTGGGCAGAATGCCTTCTGCTTGCATCACCTCACCATCTGGGCCAGCCCAAAGGTACATCCCTGCTTTATCAGTTCAGCACCTCTTTTCACATTTCACTTGAAAATGCACATGCCAGATGAGGAGTAATTTCTTCCAGATGTCAGAAACTGAACATGAACTTATCCGTATACAGAGGGAGGTGGTATTATGTGATGAGAACAGTGTGGGATAATTAGAAATAGAAAAACGTCTTCTTTTAGAGGTCAGTGTTTAGCTGTCTGTCAAGACATTGTAAGTATTTTGTGTGTCCACAGAATTCCCCACTCTAACTATGCCATCCAGAATTCACCTCAATAAAGACTTGGGAACATTTCAGAAATATAGTCTATGTATTGAAGAAAAAAACCTGGAAAGATGATACAGAGAAATCTCCCTTAAATCCAGCTTGGTCCTAGAATCTGTCCTATCCAGCTCCAAGGGAGTGCCTTTCACGCCTGCACCTTCCCTAGGGGAACTGGGTGCACCTCACCATGAGATATCAACTCAGCATTCCCACCTGTGGGGACAGAAGTGAAGGGATACCCTTTGTCTTGTAGCTACAAACTCCAGGTTACAGAAGTGGGGCATTTTCTAGATGCAAGGCAAGTTTTTTCAGCTCCTCACCGCTACAACTTTCCTTTTACAATGGGAACAAAACAAATGCACCCCTTGTGCCAAAATCCAAGTGCGGTACATTCACATGATTGAATGCTTGCTGCCATAGTAGTGGTTTATGACTTACTACATTTAGCCTGGTTCCTTGTAGCTGCGTTAATATATATTATTTTGCTTCACATGAGACTAAGTCTGGTTTTGATTAGGCTTGTAGAGAGCTGTCAGAAAGTCAGACTCGAGCAAATAAGCCCCTGTAGGTTGTCTTGGAAAAGCCTATAAAATGTCTGCTGTTCATTTAAATTAGGCTCAGAAAGAAACACAAACCTGAAAGCTGCCAATGTTTATACATTTGTTTAAGATTTTTTTTCTTGTGGGGCAGAGGAGGCTGGGAGAGAAGTTATTCTGGGAATAAGCCTAGTCAGAGAGCAGCCATGGACCCAGACCCTCATTACTGCACACAAAGCAAAGGAAAAATAGGCTTATGTAGGCACGCTGAGATGCAGTATAAATCCCTCCCATGAATTTAAGCCCAGCAGTGGAGGAGCAGCACGACTACTTTGCAGTCATTTCTGAAACCATTAGGTTGTGGCAGTGGCTAAAGTGAGTTCTGAGAATACTCTCCTGTACATGGCTTGCTTAATCACAGTTTTTCTACACATCTCTGAGCCTCGGTTGAGGAAATCTCTGCCACAACCCAGATGGCAAGGCAAGATTTCCCATGGCACCTGAGCCCCTCCTCATCTAGCTCAGGCCTTTCCACGGGGCTGCCATCCCCAGAATGTGGTCCCTGTCCTACACTTAAATGCCCCTACACGCAGTAACATTTTGCCCTGTTTAGAGTGGCTATGTCAGTCAGCCCCTTTATCTTGTACTGTACTTCTGTTTTCCTAAGTGCTCACTGGGTTATATATCCATGCTTTAGCTGCCAGGAGTGAGGTCTGCAGAGCCAGCTGAGATGATGTCGTTGCTCTGTCATCTTCAACTCTCACTCTGTGCTGTCTGAAACTCTCCTTACAGTTGGGTTTACTTTGGAGGCATTGCTTGAGCGCCTGTCTCTACTGTTTCTGAGCCAAGCAGGCTGGCTGCTCCCTGCCCCTCTCCCTTTCATGCATGAACATGTTGATCCTCAGCTCTCCCACACCCCTGACTCACACATTCTCCATGTGTGATAATAGGCTCAAAACTTCATTTCTTTGCTCTGTCTCATCTGGGTCCCACAGGCTCCAGCGCGTCCCTTCCCCATGTGCGGAACCATGGCTGTCCTCCAGAGCCTTCCTCCAGGTGCCTGCCTGCACATTTTCCCGCCCAGCACAGTCTCTCAGGTTTTGGGGTCACATCTCCTACTGCTGGGCTGCCATAAACCCAGGATTGCCTTCTGAAGCCTCCGACTGTGTGTTTTTTTCTGAGGGATTCACCTGACCACTGTAAACATGTGCACACACTTGTTTTGTCTGCTGCTCCTGCTCAGCGCTTTCTCAATATGTTTTTGGCCTCCCAAGCTGGGGCAGAGGACAGGAACAACCTCTGAGGTCCCTGAGGGTTCAGAGCCTCCCCCAGGACCTCCACCAGCTGCTAGTCCCAAACTCTTCAGGGGTTAAATGAGCCCCCTCCCTGTACAAGTGTCCTGGCCTTGGGGTTGCCACTCTAGGGGGGCAGAGAGGGCAGATTTCCTCAGGATTTTCATGACTGCTAATTATTTAACAGTCTGAGAAATAAGTAGATCTAAACACAATTTGCAGGTCCTGCACACCTGTCTTTGACCACTCTGGATCAGCATTTAAGTCCCCAGCAGGGAAATTCATACCTTGAACCCCAGAGGGAGAGAATTTCTCTTTCCTTTCTCTTTTTTCTCTCTGGCCATCCACTCAAAAGCTTACAGAGATGTAGTAGCTTCTGCATCTAAGCTACCAGAACAAAGTCCCTTGATGTCCACTGCAGGGTCCTGGGGACCGTTTGGGAGTCTCTCAGTATTGAAACTTTCTATTGATTTTTCTGATTTTTGTTGCAGGAAGGTGGGAAGGCACCAGTTAGCTCAGCAGGGCAAGTGACAGGTGCTGCCCTCCATTCAATCCAAACCTCTTCTTCCTACCACATCAGGGTCAGGCTGCATTTGGCTGAACACACACATGCTAATTGTAGAAAGCAGTTAATAGGCACAAAGCATTATCTGTATCTTATCTAGTGCAGGCATTTGATTAATTGTTCCCAAAGACTGAGGCTTTTCAGACTTTCATTTTAATTAGGAGGAACAGTTGCCAAAAGCAATTTCTCTCAGGCAACTTTCACCATTTGCTGAAGTATTCATTTATCTGATATTATTCCAAGGCCGGGTTAAAACAACAACAACAACAAGAAGGAAAACCACCCTATAAGAACAGCCCATCTATTCAAATTTAAGAAGTCTCCTGGACAGCAGCAAGGGGGGAAGAGCTCGCCTTGTGAATTATCTCCTGTCCTTGGCCCAGCCGAATCTCCCAAGCAGCTTTGTTCCCTGTGTGCGCTCCATGCTTCAGGGAGATAAGGAGGAAGCTCCGTTTAAGCCTGTTCAAAAATAAGGGAAAAGCGTACAATTACCTTCAAGAATGTTTAAAGGCCCACATATTTCAGGGGTGACTTAGGAAGGCCCTCAGTGTAAGAGGCAATCTGCCTTTTGATCATATTCCCTCTAATCCTTCCTCCCTGCCTTTATTACTTATAGGAATTTGTGGATGTAAACACTCATCCAGATGCCGGGGTTGTTTTTATTTATATTAGATGATGGAGCTGTTCTAAGTGCACAATACTCGGGCACAGAGAGTGATTGATGCTGTGCAAGAGGAGGGTGGATGGGTCCACAGCCGACTTCTGGCACTAGGGGAGCACGTTGCACCAAGCAGAGATAATGCTAAGGCTGCATCTGCTTTGCAGACACATCACCTGTGAAAATCCAGCCCTGCTGCACAAAAGGTAAGAAACTGTTTCTGACCCAAAGATTTCAGTCTGAAAGCTGCACAGGAGATGAACTGTAGAGGAAGAACCATGAGAACAGTAACCACATCCGGTGGGTGCACAGAGATTTAGGTACATTAACAGGATATTTCAGTGACAGAGGCAGCCCCGTACATGTTGACTGCTTGCCTGTTACAGGTTGCATGATTCAGACAAGAAGTGATGGCACCAAATAGCCTGGGGAAAGTGCCATCCAACCAAGGGAACAGACTTCAAATCTCTGGATGACCCAGGACTTACAGATAACACAAATCCAGAATCGTGGCAGAAAATATTTTTAGAAGGGTATTTTATCTGTGACAAATGCCATACATATATTGTGGAGATGCCTATGAAGGCCCTTGGCAAATTTTAGAGGTAGGCAAATACAACTAAGAAAAAAAGCGTGTCTTAAGAAATGAGAGTCATGTCATCAATAAATCAAAAGGCAAGATTAGATGACTTATAAAATATTTCAATATTATTTAAAGCTCTTGCTGCAAACCATCAGGTACATAAGTTCCATTCTTTCCACGAGGAATTTCTAGTGTTTCATTCTGTTAATACTGACAGAAACCTGTGCATTGAATGGTCTCTTATATTTCAACAAGTTTATAATGATACTCCTCACGTTTATTTCTTCTCTTAGTAAAGTGGACATAAAAAAGAGCTAAGTAAGATATTTTCCTTTGCATCATCATGCTCCAGGAAGCTACTTTGAAAATTTGTAAGGATGGTTACTAAACTCTGTTCAGGCAGCTTAATGCAAAGCATCACCCTGCAGTAAGTTTTAGCAATAGGGGAACACACCATGATGCACTACGGCATTCACAGACACCATTGTCATGGTATGCGTGCAAATGGATGTCCAAAGTTCAGCATTTCTAAAAAAACCATGGCATTCCTATGAGAAGCGTTTAGACATCAAGAGTTCACCAAAAAATGCGTGGGGGAAAAAGACTCATCAGTTTGAAACAACTGAGGGTAATAAAGCTTATTAACTGATCATAGATATTGAGCCACTTCCCACAGAGACATTACAATGGTACAATGAAACTGATAAATGTATGATACAAAGCTCTTGTCAGGCCTTATCCTGAATACTGTGCACCATTTCTAGTCATCTGTGCTCAACAAAGATGGACTGAACCAGAAATATACCCAGAGCCACCCAGAAAGGCAATGAAAAACCTCTCTTCAGAGGAGATGGAAAAAATTGGTGGTTTTAGTCCAGAGAAACAAAAACTAGGAGAAAAGATGATTGCTCTCGTCAGTGGGGCAAATACCAAAGGCAGGAACAAGGACTTCTGAAGATAATCACACTGGCAGAAGAACAAAGAGGTATAGCCTGGAAATTAATAGATTTGGGCTGGATTCAGAAGAAAACTTCCAAGCATTAGAGAAATTACATTCTGGAACAACACTGCAATAAAAGATAGAGCATGGTGCAAAACAAACTTTTAGAACAGTAATTAATAAGTTGAAGAACATAATTATCCTAACCAGTTGCTGTGACAGCAGCGTTCCCTCCAGCTGTATCCTGAGGGTTCAGCAGGTGCAACTGACTCTGTCTTTGATTAGAAAATGACCAGAAGGTGCAGCTAAAAGCAGGAAGTACTCTCCTGATCCAGACTTTGCAGAATTCATTAGAAAAAAACCTCTATTTCAGTCATGGACAAAGGGAATAATGGAGCAACTTGCCAGTCAGCCATCGCAACTGACCAATCACCCAGAATATAACAATCTTGAAAGCTGCCATTTTCTTGAACTAGGTAAGGACTAGAAATAATTTTAAAAGGACAGATTTTAAGAGTAGTTCATTTTCAGTCTGAATTTCAGTTTGGGATTTGTTTTTATATCTGTTCTTCAAGAAGATTGGTCAGAATATAAACAGATAAATATCATTCACTTTGGAAAGACTCATTAATTTATTTTGGAAAAATTCACCCCCCCGCAAAAGACTAAATTCAAACTTTCTCCAATAATGGATTGATAGTGATGTTCATCTTACAACCCATATGTCAGGATTTTCACATTCTTATCAGGCAGAAAACTTCAATAGTTCAACCAGAAAACTAATTCTCCATTCGACATCTGTTGATACTGCTCTGATCTGTGACTATTATACATTTATTTGCAAACCTCACTTTGGCAACTCAATTTTAAAGCAGCAGTTGAAGTGAAAACCCGATTCTTCTGTTCCTAAGGCAATAGTGCCATCTCGTGGGAAATATTCGGCTTTGTGTCCTACGCTGGGCAAATGAGCCCGGAGCCTTTCTTAGACAAACAATTCCTCAAGAAAATGAGATGTAAATTTTTTTTCCTAAGTTGGCTCCCTCGGGTTAACACACAAACTTTCATCTAAAATGCCCACTAGCCCTTTCTAGTCACTATGGTAAGGTTTCGTAAGGTTTTTGCTCTGCTCCAAGGTGTTCTACAAACCACAGCCCCTGTTTGGATACAGCCCAAGGGAGCACAGGTCCTGTGTCCCGCCAGGAGGGCCCCATGGGCAGGAGGGAGAGCTCCCAGCCCAACTGCAAGCAATGCTATTCCGCGTTGTCCAGCAAGATCAGCCTCACTGAACAAGTCCTCGTGAGCCCTCAGCTCTGCTGCACGAGTTACACACACGTGCAATTGCCAGTCATATCTTAACACTGCTTCTCCTCTCAACATTTTTGGACCATTTTATCTGATTTTGTGCCTCTTCTCCTTTTGATGGCTTTTTCCCTCAGCTTCTGCAGAGTCAAAACACAAAAAACATCTCACAAGCCAGAGAGCACCAGACACCTTTTTACATTTAAAATGCTGTCTGTCCTGCAGAGTGAAAACAATGAAGTTGCATCTGTTTTTTCCACAAGCAGTGCAAGAAGTGTGCCAGAAAAAAGGCCCTTTCATCTAGAGATTTCCATGTGCATGGCTCCTTGGTAAAGATGAAAACTAATGGACCCAAATCAGCTTGCTTTTACACAAGGCAGGTTTAAACAGGAACATGTTGCCTGCTTTAGACTCCAGCATTTGCTGCAAGGCTTCCCCTACCAGTGTGCTGGTGGTTTTTGACTCCTCAAAGGCTTTAAGGGCTCTCCCACCAAAATCACAGCAGGCTGTAACCCCATCTGGGCGCCAGTCAACCTTCTTCTTTGTAAGCAAATAATGGTAAATCTCAGCACACTTCTTTTTGCTAGTTCCCTGATAAAGATGGTGAGTTATGGAGCCATCAGATAGATTTAACCAGAAATAGGAATTAAATAGGATCATGTATTCACAGCAAGTTTCTTTTTGCAGTCTGCATTCACTGGTTCAAGACATGCTCAAGAATGAATCCTAGGCTGGTACTTCCATGATGCTCTTTGTTCAGCATTACCAATGAAACCAAGCCAGGAAACACTGTAAGCTGTTACCTTCACTTATACTACTGGCAAGAGCACACAAGATTTGTATTTATATTTTATAATACCAGTATTATAAAATGGAACTGTCACACCTATCTATTTCTGTCTTCCTGTAGGAGGCTGTAGCCTGTTTCTCTGAAATGTTATGTATGTGGTATAAGACAAACATGCACTCCCAAGCTTAACATTCTTGTGGTGGAAAATTTATCACAACTTTCAATAAATTGTGCCACTATAGTTACAGAATCATTAACAAAACAAGAATAGAAATCAAAAAAGAAAAGTTTACAAAGAATAGATGTCACCTTGAAGTTTGGCATCAAAACTAAATTCAGAGCGGGTCAGGTGCAGATACTGTAAGATACAAAGAGCTTAGGCTTGGTATTTTATTAATTCTTAAAAACACCCCCAAAACAATTTACAATACAGTTTTGAGGTACTAGTTTAAAACGCATTGTTTATTCAGACTAATCAAAATGTTATTCAGATTGCAGCTAGCGATTACTGAACTCTCCATCTCAGTGAGAAAAACAGGTTACTAACTGGTATTAATCAACTGAAAACAGTTACATTCAAAATTTCATACACATTTCACGCATTTAATAGCTGAATTATTTGAAGACAGTACTACTTTTAAACCACAAGTTTCTCAGGTTGAACAGTACACCATAGAGTGACTGGAAATTTAAATATCAATTGTACTTCTATATTAAAGGACTGGCACAGCTCTAAGTGTGTCTGGGTTTAGTTGGGTACATTCCTGCCCAAATTACAGCAGCATGAAGAAATAATCAAGTTTCCTTTTCTGAGCACAGGTGTAACATTCAGGTTAATGTTGAAGGCTTAACAGTGTGCCTTGGGGAGGACTTCGCACTGAACCAGCTGATACTTCGCATGCCCTCATGTGAGCAACTCACCTCAGTCTGAGGAGTAAATAATTCACTTACTTGCAACATGTAAAGGACTTTCAAAGAAAAAAACATTCAGTTTATGATTAAGACATAATATCACACAAAAAGGTTTGTGAAAAGGAAGTCTATCTGCAAGCTCTAACAAACAGGTTTTCATTTCTTTAATACAAAGTTAGACTGTTTAATACGACAGTAAGAAATTCATTGTGTAGTTAACACCATTCAAAAATGGCAGACTAAATTGAAAGAGTATTTAATTCTGATGGCACTTTCATGGGATTATAAACATTTGCAGTACACAAATGCATGTTAGTATAAAGTTAAAAGGATCCAGTCCTGGTGGATGTACAGGCATATGTCTTCCAGAGAGCATTTTGATCATTTTTGGCCTTCACATTTACTTTCTTCAGGTGGTGGAGTATTTTTGCCTTAACTTACTACTCATGTGTAAAGCTTCCTACAAGAAAACCAGCATCCCAGCTCACTGCCAGCTGATACTAGGTGGCAGGACTCCACCAACCTGCTGCTCTCAACTTTGTCTCCTATGCCAAGAAAATCTAGCTAAGATAATTTTTGAATTTAAATCTTCATTGTGCAGTAGCAAATTTAGCTGAGCCATTTATCTTCAGCATCTGCTGGCGCTGCACAAGTCTCTATAATTTTAAGCTGTCAACATTGTAGAACAAAGACTGCAGATATTTTGACATTTTATTTTCTCTGAAATAAGTGATAAAATACCCACGTTTACACTGGCTCTGAGAGAGCCTTAGCATTGAGACAGACAACATCAGCATTCAAAAGGCTGACATGCAAAAGAAATTTTTCAAATTTCAAAGCAATCTCAAAATCCCTCATTAAAATGTTCTACATTAACGCCTTGGCCCAAAGGTGGTGCTTCTTTTACATTCTGTGCAGTTTCATTTCTGCCAGTCCAATCTGCAAAGAGCTTAAATTGGCTCAAAATCTAGCCTTCTCTTTCCTGATAGTAACACTTTGACCATGATCATACTGCTCTAAAATTATCTTCTAGTTGAAGTCCAACTGGCTTTTTGGCACCTATTAGAATTCACCCTCATTGTTTCTACTTTGCTGTACTTAAAAGTGTGGCATTATCCACATTTGTGATTTAGAGAAGGGGAAAAAAAATCTTACTTAAGATGTTAAAAACTCTTATTAAAATAGCAGGTCATCAATTTCACATTCATGATCCATTCTTTTATTGTCTTACAAGCCACTACAGACTCCCCTTTTTATAAGTCATTTTGCATTTTTTGGTTAATGCCATGTAATCTTTATTCTCATTCTCTGCACTGTGGATAAAAAGCAGCATAGGAGCTATTAGAGTCTGACTTGACAACAAAAGCAAGCTTCTACCTGATAAATAGATTTAATTAGCTATAAATAAGCAGTGCGGGCAATCAGTACAAAACAGTATATTGCCAAAAAAAAGACTGTGGGCTGCCAAGTACAACTGAGTAGAATAAAGTTTGTTTAGCTGTTACCATGCTGTAGACTGACTTTCTATTTTTCTGAAAATGGTTTGCTCAGCTCTGAAACATTATGAAAAAAAGATAATCCTAGAGTTGTTTTTTTCACTACCAAACAAGTCATTGGCTGTCATTTCATTGGTTTTCTCTTTTACTTTGAGACGAAGTAGTTCTCAGGTACTTGTTGGGGCAGTAAGATGAAATCATCCACCAACCACTGTGAATTTGTCTTACAGCAATTTTAGATCTTTGGGAATACTAGCTTCTAGTGGCATCACACGTGTATGCAAGTCTGGAACTACCCTGCCTTTCATGTTTGTCAAGAAAAACATATGTTCTTCCATGTAGTCTTAGCTTTCTCACAATTGGTATGGAAACTGGTATTCATAACACAGACATGTCTTGATAATTCTATGCAGAAGACAAACACACACCTAATTTTTAAAAAAACTACATCTCTTTAGCTCTTGGTAGTTACAAGGTTTTGAGAAAATCTTCATTTTTTTTTTCTTGAAACCATACTCAGGATACCTAATTGTCTTCTCTTGCCACACGGGTTGCAGTTGCTCCGTTTTTCCAGAACTGTGGTGATTTTGAGTTATGAGATCATTGCTGAAACATGCAGGTTTCCAAGATACAGAGTTGTGAACAACAATCAGGCTCTTAAAAGAGAACATATATTGCTTTTTCTCTTTTGACTTTCTTAGACAACGAAAAAGCACACCACATATGTGCATGTGCCATTGTGCCCCCTGAGTTCATTCAAAGTGGGTCTGTGAATGACTCCCTATGTACAGGACCTCATTTTGCTTTTGTTGGTCACTAATGGGCCTAATTCCAATGAAAATACGTCTGTAGACTAGAGTCAACTCATGGGAACCAATGCTGAAGTCTGCCTGAAATCTGATCCTGTGCCAATGAGCCTTGTGCCAAAGTCTTAAGCCACACAAGTAGAGAGAAAGTGCACGGATGTGTAAATGTGCATAAAATCCTTGGAAAGGGATCACAAAATCTATTCCTGTAACTTAATTTCAAGGACTAAACAGCTTCAGAACTAACAAAAATATATTTGTTCATATTACTACAGTAGTATTAATGAGCAGTCCTGTTCCAGGGCAGAGGGTAAATAAGAAAAGAATTTTCCCTCCTTATATTCCAAAATTTTGGGGACCAGTTTGGGGAAAGCTCCACATACCTTTGAAGCATCAGGTATTGACTGGAATGGGACAGTGGAGTTGGTGAATTACATATCAGCTCTATTATGACATTTCTGTGTAAAAGCACAAAGATCCAAGCAGTCACTTGTGTGGCTTGTACTAAAGGCTGGTTCTACAGATCATATTCTGAGAGAGAGACATTATCGGATCTCATAAACAAAAATGCTGATAATAAAATAAACACTTACAATGGGAACAAACTATTTTAAAGTACCAGAATAAAATATAGAATCACAGAATGGTTTGGGTTGTAAGGGACATTAAAGATTGTCTAGTTCCACCCCCCCTCCCACGAGCAGGGACACCACCTTTCACTAGACCAGGTTGCTCAAAGCCCCATCCAACTTGTCCTTGAACACTTCCAGGGATGGGTGTCAACAACTTCAGTGAACAACTTGTTTCAGTACCTCACCACCCTCACAGGAAAGAATTTCTTCCTAAAATCTAATCTAAACCTATCCTCTTTCAGTTTAAGGCCATTCTACCCCATTATATCACGTGCCCTTGTAAAAAGTTCATCTCCAGCTCTCTTGTAGGCCCCTTTTAGGTACTGGAAGGTGCTATAAGGACTCCCCAGAGCCTTCTCTTCTCCAGGCTGAACAACCCCAATTCTCTGAGACTGTCTTCATAGGAGAAGTGCTCCAGCCCTCTGATTATCTTGATGGCCCTCCTCTAGACCCACTCCAGCAGGTCAACATCTTTCTTGTGTTGAAGCCCCTTCAGTAATCCAGGCAGGGTCTCAAGAGCAGAGGGATCAAATCACCTCCCTCAGCCTACTGGTCACATGTCTTTTGATGCAGCCTAGGATGTGGTTGGCAAGCACATTTCTGAGTCATTGCTGCCCTTCAGCTTTTTGTCCATAAACACCTCCAAGTCCTTCTTCCCAGGGCTAGTCTTGATCCATTCTCCACCCAGCCTGTATTTGTGCTTGGGAGTGCCCCAGTCCAGGTGCAAGACTTTATACTTGACCTTGTTGAACCTCAAGAGGTTCACACAGGGCCACTTCTCAAATCTGTCCAGGTCCCTATGGATGGCACCCTTTCCCTCCAGCATATCGACCACACTGCCCAGTTTTGTGTCACCAGTGAACTTGCTGAGTTCCACAGTCCATGTTTCCAAAAGAGTTATTAAAAAGTGGCAGTTCCAATACCAACCCCTGAAGGACACCACTCATCAGTGGTCTCCACATAGATGTTGAGCCATTGAAAGAAACTCTGAGTACAACCATCTGGGCTGGTTTTCTGCCCACTTTGAGTCCATCCATCAAATCCGTGTCTCTCCAGTTTAGAGACAAGGATGTCATGCAGGACAGTGTCAAATGCTTTGCACAAGTCCAGGTAGATGACATCTGTTGCCCTTCCCTCACCACTGCTGTAGCCCCATTGTAGAAGGCCACAAATTCTCTCAGGCATGATTTGCCTTTAGTGAAGTCATGTTGGCTGTCATCAATCACCTCATCATTTTACACATGCTTTAGCATAATTTCCAAGAGGATCTGCTCCATGATCTTGCCAGGCACTGAGGTGAGACTGACCAGCATGTAGTTCCCTAGGTCTTCTTTATTTCCCTTTTTAATAATGGGGGTTATGTTTTCCTTTTTCTGGTCAATGGGAACTTGATGGGACTGCCATGACTTCTCAGATATGATGGATAGTGGCTTAGCCACTTCCTTGGCCAGTTCCTGTGGATGTTACTCGTCAGATGTTATGGACCTGTGCACCTTCAGGCTCCTTACATGTCCTCAAACTCGTTCTCCTCCTACAGCAGACAGTTTTTCATTCTACAAGTCCTCAGATTCACCTTCTACAACTATGGCAATGTGGCTGGAGCACTTGTTGGTGAAGACTGAGGCAAAAAAGTCATTGAACACCTCAGTCTTCTCCATGTCCTGGGTAACTAAGTCTCCCGTATCCTTCCTGACAGGACCCCTGTTTTTCCGTAGTCTTTCTTTTATTGCTGATGCACCTGAAGGAGCTTTCTTTGTTGGTCAGATTTACTTCTGCCCCTGCTTTTGCTTTCCTAAACAGATCCTTGGCTGTTGGGACGATTTCTCTGTGTTCATCCCAGGCTACCTTCCCCTGTTTCCACCCTCTGTAAGCTACCTGCTTAAGTCTGTCCAGGAGTTTCTTGTTAATCCATGCAGGTCCCCTGGTGTTCTTCCCTGATTTCATCTTTGTAGGAATACATTGGTTTTGAGCCTGGAGGAGACAACCCTTGAATATCATGCACTCTTGGGCCCCTCTACCCTCCAGAGCTCTATCCCACAGCACTCGATGAAGGAGATCCTTGAAGAGACCAAAGTCTGCTTTCCTGAAGCGCAGGGTAGTGAGCTTGCCTCTCACTCTTCTCATTGCCTCAAGGATCTCAAACTACACCACTTTGTGGTCACTGCAGCCCAGGCTGTCCTTGAGCTTCACACTCCCCACCAGCTGTTCCTTGTTGGTGAGAATGAGGTCTGGCATACATCCCCCCTCATTGGCTCTTCTGTCACTTAGAGAAGGAAGCTGTCATCAGTGCATTTCTGGAACCTCCTGAACTGCCTGTGCCCTGCTGTGTTGTCCCTTCAGCAGGTATCAGGGTGGTTGAAGTCCCTCATGAAGACCAGGGCTTGTGAACATGAGGCTGCTCCTACCTGTCTGTAGTGTGCCTCATTGGCTCAGTCTTTCTGGCCAGGTGGCCTGTAGCAGTTCCCCACTTATCATGTCACCTGTTCCTGCCCTTCCTTTATTCCTTACCCATAAGCTCTCAGTCAGCTCCTCATCCATGCCCAGGCAGAGCTCCATGCACTCCAGTTGGTCAACAGAGAGGGCAACACCACTCGTCTCCCCTGCCTTTCCTTCCTAAGAGCCTTTGCCCTTCCATTACAGCACTGCAGACATGGGAGCCATCCCACCACTTCTCAGGATGGCAATAAAGTCATAGCGCTGCAGGCATGTACCCGTCTCTAGTTTCTCCTATTTACTCCCCATGCTGCCTGCTTTTTTTGGAATAGAGGAATTTAAGCTGGGCCCCTGGTGAAGCTGACTTTCTGCCTGGAGTGGCTGGAACTCCTTTGTGCTGTTGCTTCAGGTGTTCTCCACTGACCTGCATACCCTCTCCAGGTTCTGGCCATCTCTTTCTGGCTTGGACACCTAAATGGTATGAGTGGGATGGCATGTCATCCCACATCTTATCACTGTTAAATCTCTTCAGGTGTCTCTAATTTTTACACTTAAAGTGCAATAAATGCCCACAGTAAGAGATAATCGGACAGGATTTTTTCACTGGATTCACAACAATTACCGATCTATCAATATGGTATGAAAGCCTATTAAGTGTGACACTGAAGAGGCCCCAGTCAAATATTTCAAGCCTACAAATACTCAGTGGCACACTTTCAAAGTACTTTTAGTGTCAAACTACAAATTTTTATTATAATAATTTCTATGTCACAGTGTATTTAAACAGGGATTATTACTGCCTTGCTTTAGCACATATGCATGCAATCATACAGAAATATCAATAAAGCCCTGGGGATTGCTGGAGTATTGGCAGTTTATGACTGTTCTGTGCAGCTTTTGCATTGTAGTTAGAAAATTCAGTTTATCACAAGGATATATTTAAATGGCTGCTGTGTGAGACTGGCACATCCAAAGATTATCACTATTTTCTAAATAAGCACCAATTAATTACATTGTTTTCAAGTAACAGCTAACCTCAGCATTCGGCAACATTCACCATTTAGATTATAATAAACATCCTATCAAGATAAATTGCATAATTTGGAATCTGTGGAAAGCAAACATTCTAGATGCAATAATTCTATCCCCACATGCAAGACTACATCATGGGTTCTTGAGAGCTTTGCAAATTTTGCCAAATGATCCTGTACTACCTGCACTTTTTTTTTAAATCAAAAGAGTTTTGTTTCTAAAATTATAAATAAGCCTTCTATAATTCTAAAAAACACACTGAACACAAATTCCATTTGAAGTGACAATTGCCATTCACATTATTGAGAGATTTGAGGTATTTCCGAAGAGAAAAGGCACCAGCGAAGTTGTTGAATCCAGGTGCACTGCACCACAGGAACATGTTCAGTTAGTATCCTATGGAAGAGAAAGGTACATTTCAGTATAACTGTATTTTCTAAATCTCTAAATTGGGTTAGCTTCAAGATAGGCATACATTCATACTGCCTGAAATCCCTTACTTCACTGTCACCACTTAGCTATCTCTTTGGAATTTAAAAGGCAGAGAGCCAGCAGGTGTGCAGCAGCAAACCGTCTCTTGTGTAGGGAAGGAGCAAGTTTTACTTACTACAGCACTGGCCAGAGTGAAGGAAACCAGCAGAGAGAAACCACGACAATGGTCCAAGTAGAGTGAAAAAAAAAAGCTCTCCTCCAAGTCAGAAATCTCAGCCTTTTTCCACACATAAAAAAGGGCTACCCAATTTAAAAATAAGACTTGGGCAAGTATTTTAGACTCAAAGATGTTCAACATGTTATTTTGTTTCTTTGTTCAATCATTCAAGGGCTTAATGTGAAAACCATGAGTTGTTAGGAACCAACATGCCCACTTACTTGGAGCTTTGACCCTCACTCTTGAAAGACTGCGGCTTCGAGTCACCTGCAAGACAAACAGAAAAAGAAAATCAGGAGTGCTAAAGAACTGTACCCAAGAAAACTACCTGCGGACCCATCAACATTCAGAAAATTTGCTCGTGTCTATCAGTGCAGCTCTACTGTGACAAAATCAAGTTCAACAGCCTTCTAGGGTTTTTTTTCACAGCCTGCACACATACAAAAAAGTGAGCCCTATCCAAAGCCTCTCACATTTTCAATATTCACATTTAAGTTGAGGGCACCTATGTCCATTCAGTAAGATGGGCTGACAATTAGAAAAATAAACACGTTTTTTACAGAAATAATTTAAAATGTTGTGTAACTATAGCATATGCAGAACTCTGCTAAGGTTTCACATCTCTTATTTCTATCACCTCAGTTCTTCCCTTCCTGCTCACCCTACACTTATTTTCTGCTCCTTTGATGCACTTAGTAAATCAGGAGTGTATTTAGGTTACTAATTCCAGGAGGCAGGAACTACGTGTTGCATATGTACTCCAAGATAACTAAAACACTTCCAGAGGATGTAATTATTTATTCAGAAGGGCACTAAAGCAAGGGTAGTAGGGGGAAAGCATTCCAAGATACACAGTTGATACTTCTGAGAATTCCTACTTCTCATACAGTATCTCTACTGATCATTATACCAAGCAACTATCTGTCAGTTCAGCTTCACCTCATTTGAGAGCTTCAAGCAAAGGCATTTATTCCCGGTGTTAAAATGCACATGTGGCACATCAGCATTTTTAATAGGTTGCCTACATTCCTAGTTAAAACACTTGATGCTGTTAACAGTACAAACATTCAGCTGAGGCTTACTTGACCAGGCAGGAGACGACGGCCACAGCTGCAGCTTCTGCTTCTAATTCTATGTCTGCGAGGACACTACAAGAGAAGAGTTTGACAAACCTCTTTTGAGAGAAAAGGTTTAATAAAGACAGACTCTGCAAGCAGACTTGCCATGATGGAGACAAGGTTTGAGGACAGGGAAGAAACACAGTAAGCTTTCTCCATAGAACAGGCTCTGCCAACAACCACACATCTGCATAATTAATACATTAAGGAAAATTGAACTATTCATCCTAAATACAGGATGAGGCACTAAAACCTAATTGACATTTCATATACTATTCCATCCATAAAGGGAACAGTTAAAAACTTATCTTTTTAAATTTTAAAAACAGCGTTGAAACCCACTGATTTCCCTTAACATAATACGTACCCGAACGATTCTTTTAGTGACTACCTCTCCCTTCACAATTACAGTGCGATCTTCCATCAGAGCAGGCCAGACGTGATAGGCCACAAAGGGAGCCGTGAAATCTGAGTCACAACTACGATAGTACCTGTTGAAATGCACAGTATGAAAAATGTCTGCATATAAGTGCCAAAAGATAAATACGTTTCAAATCATCAATGCTGATAAAAAGCAGCTACAGCTGATAGCTTTCTTGGCAATTTTTCCACATCACAAAAATAAGTACTCTTTAGGTGATCCTGTAAAAGAAATGCACTTGGAAGACAGACTAAGCAGAACATACTGTTTATTTATACTGACAGACATTCCAGTAAAGCCATCTAACACTTCAGAAGGCCACTAGACCTTAATTTTTGCATAAGCCCCACACAAGCTAGGGCTCCTGTGTCCACTGACAGGTTAAACCTTCTGAGCAGCAATTTCGCAGGCACACTCATCCCCTCTTCCTGAAATATCTTGCTAAAACAAGTCCACTATAAAGGATATTACAGAAATAGTCAACTATAAAGTTACATCCTAGTATCTTATGAGACATGATTAGCAAGATCCTCATATACTGATAATGAAACAGTGGCATTTTAGCTATGAAAAATTAATGCAAAGGTATGTATGTATACTACCTCTCTAAGTCTGGAATACTGGCCAACTAACACATCTGGCTTTATGGATACAAACTCAGAACAAATACCAAATAACAGAATTTTTTAAAAAGCAATGCATTTATACTTTGGTAATGTATTACAACAGCAAGTTATATAAAACAATGTCCTAACCAGAGGCGTGAAACAAGGCATAGGATACTATGATGTTTGGCTAGCCCTTTATAGAATAGTACCATACATAACAGAGATAACACGTAAACATACATATGCCACATTTATCTAGATAGATAGACAGACAGATGTATGTGTCTCCCACAGCAGCACACAAAAACATATTACATATCATTTTTTAAGGCCATACACACCAAGTAGGTGGAGAAAGTATTCCAAGACTGTACCACAGTGTTGCTGCTTCTTAATTTAGCTGATAGGTTTGAGTGTCAAAAGCTAACTGCCCAGTATTTGGATAGGATTATTGAGTAGCCCTGTATAACTTTGCACTCTCCTGTTGAGTCTACTTCCATCTTTATTTCTCTTCTTGACTTCTCAAGCTCTTCACCACCTGGATTCCATTCTATTATAGAATGGAATTTTTATTCTGTTACTAGAAACAGCCTTAGTGATGTAATTTTTCTTTTGAAAGCAATTTTTTATGACCTGTCAATACCATTAATTTTCTAGACAACATGGAAGCACCCTACAGTTCTCTGCCTGCTAAAAAAGCAGCCTGACCCCATAGAAAAAAGAAAAATTATGTCATGATGGGAATTTTTTTAACAAAATTCCCATTTTTAAGAGGCAGTTTTGGTTTTGCTCAGCTCTAAACCAGAAGAGATGGGACCATATTAATACTCGTGTGTTGTACAGCAGCCACAGCCTGGAGGTTGCAGCAAACACGTTGATGACCCTGGTAAGAGACGCCAACTGCCAGATCTCAGTAAACATGACTTTTACAGAACAGGCCAGTAAAGAGGAAAAAAGCTGCAAAAAATTTTAAAAATCCTGACAGGAACTAAACAGGGAAAGCTGATTATAATTTTCTTTTTAAATGATAAATTAAATATGTCCTTGAGATTGAGGCTTATCCAGAAAATTGCTCTGCTGTTCACAAAAAAAAAATTGTTGATATTTTTCTACATGCTGGTATTTACACACTATCATAAACCTTAAAGACATACCAAATTCACTACAGGCCAGGGTTTTTTGCCCCACTTAATGTTTAGCAATATCAAACTTTTATACTAATTAGGAAATAAGTAGACTACACAACCTTTAATCGTAAGAGTCTTACTGAATATAAAGATTTCTTACATGGTCCTGTTGAAAAGTTCTCCATCAACACCATGGGCAATATCAAGAGGAGGAATGAGTGTCTGCATTGAAAAAGCCAAACAGCACAACTCTCTAATCAAAGTGCGGATCATACAGAAATCAACTTCTGGTGGATATGGAAGCTTTGGGTGCACGTTCATGGAGCAAATTACATTCTGAAAATAAACATACATGAGTAATTTGCACTCACTAACAATTTTATTCACAAGCAAGTATAGAAATCCCCCCTAAATATGCCTCTCAGCTTTCTACATTTAAAAATCAGTATAAAAAGCTCGTAGTAATACTGCCCTAGACTATTCCAGAAAACAGTATCTTTAGAAAGAATGTGCTACTATAAACAAATAAAACAAGCTATTACTAAGTCATACATATACTAGTTCTAGCAATATTGTTTTGGAAAGTAAGCTGCTGCAAGTCCATAAAGTAACTTTTTTCTCCTTCAGGTTACAGTGCATTTCTAGTTTACATATTCTGAATTTTCTAGCTCCTGAAAGAGATCACTACCTCACTTCCCCACTGCCCTTGACTTACCTGGACACTCTGACAAACGTCATACAGATCCTTGTGGCAAGCTATATAATCCAGGGCAGCAATTTCAAGTGGCTGAGGTCCGACGTGACCTATAGCCAAAGTCTCTTTTACACGTAATTTGAGCTTCCAGAAGGCCATCTTTGCTGCACGAAAAGATTCCTGCAAACATAAAGTACATCTAGTTAAATACAGGAGACTGAGATTAATTTTTTATCAGTTACCTGAGAAAATTAATTTAACCCACTATCATCATAATAAGGAGGAATATAATATACTGATGGAAAGGAGAAAGTTAACTCACCGGGACGGAATTCTCTGATTGAGTGTAATTTACTTGCAGAAGATGAGATTGAAAAGTTTCCCACCTAACCTTCTATATTTGCATAGGATTCCATCACACACCCATGATCAATGCAATCACATTCAAAGATATCATGAGTAATAGTATTTTATGTGCCACATTAGACAGGAACACCTCGTTTTTTGGGAAAAGAGGTTGAACTGGAGAGCGTAAACTGAATGACAGTTGAAAGAAAAAACCTTCAGTAAGTTGAATGTGCTTGGGATCACACACATCAAGAGATGCTGCCTCTCTGACACAGGTATGTGTTACATCATTTTTATAGAAAAGAAGATTCAATATAGAAAAAAATGAAAACAACTTTCTTCAAACTGAGCTCATGGTAAATGCAAGGCATCTAGGTGGTTTCAAGGGACCCAATTAAACTAAAAAAGCAGATAACTACAAGCAAAATGAAAGCATGATATGGAAAGCTTTTTAGCTTTGTAGTGTTGTACTATTTAATGCAGCATTCCTAAAAGCATTTTTCTAAACAAGGCAATGTTGATCACTGCAGGCATCATCTACTTTTCAGACCAAATCAGTCTTCTTTTAGCACCTGTACTATAAATCACTGATCCTGTTCCAATCTTGGGACACATTAGGTAGAACACTACATTGATTGTTCAATATAGAAGTGTGAGGGGAAGAAAAAAAATCAAAATAAATAAAGGAGGAAAGCTTTTCTTCTCTGCACTTGACAGAAATGCTCATTTACCCACAATTTAATCCAACGCAGACGTAGTATTTTACAAAACACTTCTGGCCTGTAAAATAAGAAATACTATTTCTTTCTTACCACAGCTGCAATGTAGATTATCCTCTGCACCGTCTCTATGTCACAGATTACTGTCCTCAAAAGGGCCTCTGCATCCAAGCGTTCTTGAGCATAAATGAAGCCGAAGCGAGCTATGAGGCAGGCGCGGTGCGAGGCGTTGACCCGCCCGGCGCGCGCGGGCGACCAGGTCCTCACGGAAACGCTGCTGCACGGCTTGCTCACACCGCACTTGCAGGGACAGCGGCTCCGCGCAAGCCTATGGCAGACGTGCAAAGAAGCTTCGTGTCACTGTACCAGCCTCAGATGTTTTTCCCTAGGACGGGTTTTTTGTCAATTGAATCTTTACAAGGGGAAGTTGAGATTTTGAGCCAACGTAATTAAAGAAGATGCAGTTGGTTAGTCTAATATGAAGGCATTTGCGTCAATCTGTTTTATGGGCTAAAGCCTAAATGGTAAAAGTAAAGTAATTCCTGAAGCATGTGTAGCCAAGCACTTTGTTCCTAGGAAACACATTTTTAACTATTAATATTTCGAGATTTGTTCCTCTTTCAGTACCACTGAAGAGTACAGCTGAAAGTCGAACAAGTGAAAATTGAACACTGTACAATTACAGGGCAGAACTTGCAACAAGAGGATTCAAAAACAAAAAGACCATCTCTTTTTATTCCGTACAGTTGCTCTCAATGTATTTAGTGAAACTGCATTATTTGCTGTTTTGTCTGAAACTTAACATAGCTGCTTTAAAGTAAAGTATTTGGGCACTAGAAGAAATCGTCTAAAGAGTTTGTGTTCCTTCATAACAAAGTAAAAAAGCTTAGTTTTTGTTTATACTACAGTTTCAAATGAGGAGGAAATTCATGCTACCTAACATGACTGATTTCTATGATTCAGTGACTTCTCTGAGTAAGGCCTCTACCTGCTCTGGAGAACAGACTTTTGGGCATCCAGGAGAGCAATCTCATGCCGCAGTGCTTGAATCTGCTGCTCATAGTCTTTCATTTCCTGTAACTTCCTGAAGGTTTTGCACTCTTCAACACGGGAAGCCCTCAGACTTAATCACAGAACAGTCAGTCACAAGGTGTCCTTCTATCAATGTAAACTATCTATCAATTAATCCTCATCATCAAGCAACAGGAGCAGAAAAAAGAGGAAAATTATTGAGCAAGTTTCTTATGCTGAAATACAGGAAAAATCAGGAGTTTAAAAAAGCATAAAACAAAGCAGACCCTTAATCTTACTTTAAATTGTGTGTGTTGTGGCAGGAGAGTGGATACACTACGCTCAGTGCTACAGGAAAAATCACCTGTTAACATTTGGTGTCCTTATGCTAGCTCAGATGATGAGGTCTAAAAGAAACTGATTTCTTTCTCATATTTAAGATGTTAACTAAACTAGCTCAGTTTTCTTTTCTACATGTTAAGAACCTAGGCATTTTCTTCTATCAGGTTCTTGGGCTCTTTTCTTTGCTGTAATATATTAGTCAGTCAAAGGATATCACAGATGTTATTCAACTAATACCAAAAGCTAATAGTTCCTCTCCTGCTGTCCCCCAAAAAAGGAGTGTTTCTTAAAAATTGGCAGACAAGCAAGTTTATCTTCTGTCCTTTACTCTTACTTAATATTAAAAACTACCCCAACATCTCTGCTTTCCCTCTAAACACTGGTATTACTGTTGCTTTCTCCTTACCAAAAGTGGAAGGAAAAAATAAAAATATGTTTTCTATTTATTTTGAAGGTATTCAGTCTGTCCTTCCTTTTCTTTACTGGAGGACCCTGGTGAGATTTTTGAGGATCTGAACCAACGAAAGCTCTAACACTTATCAATTGACAAGATTCTTGTTCCACCTTTTTAAGGAGCAGGCTGATTGAGATAACCACAGGTAATAAGGCCAGCAACATCTGCTAAGAGGAAAGACTGCCCAGTTCCATCCTTAGTCAGCTCCTTCAGGAAGGACTTCTGGCAGAATAGTAGTAAAAGAGGGCTAAAGAATTCTACTATAAAGGACAACTGGGAAAGAAAAGCAGATTTGGGAAGATGAGTTCTAGAAATAGGCATGGGGGAAAATCCAAACTGATATTCTTAGAATCACTTAGTAAGGGCATGCAATTATATCATTTAATGTACTGACTCAAGACTTGTGAACATTCATTGATCTAATGCTAACAGGATGCATGAGAATGTGTCTGCCATTTGGAGCTGCCTCTTAAATGACTCTCAGACTAGTAATAACTGCACAAATTTGTATCTGAAGCAATTTAGTAATTTTTATATTACAGTGCTCCACAAAATATGATTTATGCAACTAGGCAAAAATTGTTCAGGTCTAGTCACTTTTCTGGAAATCCAACTCTCTTCCTCCATCTTACGACAGTGGCTTTTATCTTCTCGGATATTTACATATCAATTACATAGCATAATTAACTGTGACATTTTGTAGGTCCCTCAATAAATGTTACACTATAGCCACTCAATTGATTTGTTATTTAGGTTTGCTCAGCATCCAACATTTCATAGACTATAACTCCACGTGGGATTGTCATGGACTATACAAAATCTTTTTATGTAGATTATTGGCATGTTTTCCAACACCTTTGCCAGAAGCAAAACCTACCAAATCAATTTATGAATGTGGGTGTGACTGTATCATTTGTACCCCACTTTGGATACATACACACAATACAGAGCCTAGATGCATTTTGAAACTCTGGTTTTAGGCCAGAAATGAAACATTTTACAAAACTTTATCAGTCTTTAGCTGTCAAGGGAAAAATGTGGCTTGTTGAAAAACAAAAAGCAAACAAAAAGAATTGCAGTTAATTTCCCTACTCTTGTTCCATCTGCTTGATCTGCATACGAGTTTCATACAGTTTGTCCTCCAGCTCTTGCAGTTGACATGGATTGCTGGCCATATCTCTCAGCGGTAGCTGTGTCACAAGTGAACCCTACCAGGAAATGAAGTCACACTGCTTGAATGTTCTATCTTACAGATTCCCTCAGCAATGTCCTATAGCATTATTGGCTGATATATTTCTAAATACTTCAGTAATAACCATTTCTAAAGAAACTGAGAACAAAAACAATTGCATTCTCTCTGAGACATAAGCAATACCTTTCAGGCACACCAAACGAAGGCTCAATATTATCAAGAAAAATATTCACTTATTTTATACCTCATAGTAGAAATTATGGAAGGTCTACATATGCAGATTTACTGCCTGAATCATCAGAACAGAGCATTATGCAGATGTGTTGCACACTTGGGTTTTTAAGTTAGTCAACTTCTGATTGACTACATCACCAACTCAAGTAATCTTTTTGGGAATTCATGTACACAAAACAACAGAAAAACATATTAGAACTGAGGAGACAAGTATTGTCATTCCAGAAAGCACATTACTACACATGCAGCTGTCTTTAACAACCCATAAAATGGCCTGATAGTACTGGAATTAAATAAGTAACTGTGCAACAGGCTTTTATTTAAATTTTGAACGTCACACAAAATGACAAATCTGTAACTGGTATGCCTGGTGTTCTGTCATTTAATAACATCATTATTTTATACTTTGGGGGGGTTTTGGCAGAAGGCTGCTCCTGCATTATACTAGAATCTGACTCTTAAAGGTAATAAAATACTTTTTATTTGTCCTATTTTAATTGTGATTTTGACAGAGCAGGTGTAAAAATGAGAAACCAAAGAATATGGAGACATCACTGTCAAATCTCAGGATCTTGAAGATCTTCCCCTAGTCTGAATTAGCCAACTCTCTTGTTTTCTTTCAAAGCAGAAAGCCACAACAGATCTGTCTTTTCTGCCGAACTGTTAGTATTACGGCCCCTTCAGTAAATATCAAATACATACTAACTCCAAATATCACGGCAGGAGCATGATGGTATCAAAACATGCATAAGCGCTTATTTTTTTTAACTCTTCAGGAAATAATATAATGTTAAGACAGTCTTAGAGTTTTTTCCTTCAAAAAAAAATAAAAGGAGCTCACAGATTAATGCACAGAATTTATGCATACCTTCAGCTTACACATGTATTTTCACATAGTGTTATTTTTTCTAAAAGACTTATGACATAAATACTTCTATGATGTCTCTGCAAATGTAAGCATAGCAAATTGTTGCCTAGAAAAGGAAAGCAGTATAATAACATAGACTTCTTATACAATGCAAATTCCTCCACAATAGCATGGTTGTCTCCATAGGTGTCCCCATGAGCAACTAAGGACATATTTCATTAAGTAAAATCTCAGAGGGAGGCTAATATTAACAGGAAGTCATTAAAGCTCTTCTGCAGGTATAAATTCATGTTTCTATTCCCTTAAAATAAGTTTCTTACACACCTCAGAGATAGTGAGGCTGTTTTCACCTCCTGAATCTAGGTTTGGCTGGAGACGGAATTTTACTGTGTCTGCCCTTTTGTTAGGAGCATCTAAGAAAACACACACATTAAGAAATGGTGAGAACACTTACAGAAAGAGCCAGAGTTGGAAAAATTTCACATGTGAAACGTGTTAGTAATTAGACAAGGCACTGATTTACCTGGTTGATTTACTGATGCTTCATTGAGAATTGAGAAGAGCTGCTTTTGAATTGCAGTGTTCAAGTCTATTATTTCACAGCATCGGTTCAGATTTTCACCAGCAGAATTAGCCTGTAAATAACGTGCTTTACTACATCTGTGTAATCTTTCTTACCTAAAGTTATTCCTGTTACAATCATGGCATTTTTCTCCCCCTATAATTACATCTTCCCAACCTTTTCCTACTGGATCCATTAGAATACTTATTTTTTAAGGTTCACAATTTCAATAGGCAAATGAACAAGACATCAGGACTTTTATGACCCAGTTAATTCACTGCTTGGGAAAACATACTCCTTTTGCATTATAAAGAGGCTGCAGCCACAAGCGTCTCTAGAATAAGAATCATAGTAATTGTGAATCTGAGTTACAATCTTTCAACAGTTACTAAAATAACAATCCAGCAGATTGTTGGATTAAAAAAATATAGTCCAAAATCTGGTTTTCCATATTAGCTGAAATAATACATATAAGGCTCTTATCGTGCTTTGTCAGCAGTCACACAAAGCCTCCATGCAATTTCACCTGATTTTTAAGAGCTACAAACTGAAACAAATACTACCAAAGGAGAAAAAACCAGCATTAGGCCCAGAAAAGAGAAAAATTATATCACTTTCAGCAAATGCAGTTTTGAAAAGGAGTTGATGGGGTTAATCTGTCCAGAATACTACTGCACCTGCCAGGAAAATACACACTTTGTACCTGCTTCCTTAATCTTTATCTGTAACCTGTGTATCACCTTCCACATAGATCACCCTCTAGGTCTTTTGGTTTTAATGACTGCATACGGTTTTTACAATCTTCCAAAACAGCTGAAATTCCCACCCATGCCCAATCAGCTTGTGTTTTGATTGCTGCAACATGCTTTCCTCAGGCCTTGGGGAGCATAGTCAACCTGCTCACCTCCACAAGAACACGGTTGCAAGGTGCATTTTGCCAGCTCATTACAGACATAACACCCACGGTGTTTCCATCTGCCAGCTCCTCTTTTTCTGAAACAGCAGCCTGAAACTGTTCATTTTCATTTCCCAAGACCTGAAAGACTATTCCCAATTCACTTATCACGGAGAGGTCAGCCCCCACTACTGCTCACCCCTCCTAAGGTCTACCTCCACCATGCATTTGCAAGATTTTAAAATGCATGGCACTGTTACTCCTCTGGCATCCTTTGTGATAGCTCCACCAGGTACTCTCAAGAATCCTGCAGAGTTACACTGGCTATGTAACTGTAACTCCTATCCACCATGAAGTTAAAAAAAAACCAAAAAAAAAACCTGACTTCCCCTGAAAACGCTGCATCTCTGCTCAGTACCTTTTCTCACCAACCATAGCACACAGTAGGTGGTTACACGCTCGTGACCAACTATCTGCATCCTGAAGCTACAGAAACCTGGGGATGCAGGAGTGAAAGCTCTATTCAGATTTTCCACTGAGTAAAGTCACAGCTGTCAAGTCTCATGTTCCTTCACCTCATCTTTCCCTAATTTTACACCTTCTCTACTGCTTCCACCGTTTCACCTCCTCAGTTTCCTGTTCCTCCTCCAAGGATACCACGACACCCATCTGCAGCCTTCTCATACCCGAAACTCTTCCCTCACACCCGCTTCCCCCGTTCTGAAGCCCTCCGGCGGCCGTGCTGCCTTGCAGCAGCCTCTCAACTCTAACAGGTTTCCCCACCCAGAAGAGCTGGGATGCTGGATAACCCGTTCTCACTTTCAGCACCCTTTTTCCTCACCTTCTCCTGACTGTTCCTGGGCTACAGCCGATTGCCTCTCAGCACAACCCCACCCGTGGTCCTTCCACCTGCCGGTCTTTTACTCCAACGCTCTCTTCTGTTCTAAACACAGCCAGTGCCGCTCAAACCTCACTTTTAACCTCCAACCCTTGTTTTCAGGGAACCTTGTCAAGGGCAAAAAGTCAAACAGCTGAAGCTGTGAGTTCTTTAAAGGTGTTAAAACTGCGGTAACTGGATGCGCGTGCGGGGCAGTGTCCCAAACCGGCCTGTGGAACGCCGAGCGGGGGCCCCGAGGAGCCGCAGGACCCACCTCGTACTCCCGTTGCCATTTCTCCAGTTTCTCCTGCAGCTCCAGGGCGCTCCCCGTGCTCACCAGACTCCTTAAGTCCTGGGCCATGGCCAGGTGTCAGCTCGCTCTCGGGGGCACTGTACTGACTCACCCGTTCCTCCGGGAGCGCTTCTCGGGCGGCGCAGGTGTAACGGAGATGGTACAGCCAGCCCGGACCCCCTGCCCAGGGCTGCGCCGCGTCCGAGGGCCTTTACAGCCGCGGTGGTGACGCGAGGGCCGGCGCGGCGGCGGTGCCACGGTAAACCGGCGGCGGGGGAGCGCGGCGCCTACCGGGGAGCGGGGACGGCCCGCGGCCGCCAGGCGGCGCTGCCGGGTAACGCCGGTGGGCGCGGGCCGCAGGGA
>VZRQ01003568.1:1183258-1234428 GCA_013397975.1 Machaerirhynchus nigripectus | reverse complement strand
GGCGCTTCCCGCCCCGTGCCCGGCGGTGTCCGGGCGGGACGGGCTTGGCCGTGCCGGGGAGAGGCGGCCCGAGCCCGCTGTCCGGGCGGGGCGGCCCGGAGCGGCGCCGTCGTGCCCGCAAGCGTGGGTGTGTGACAGACAAATACTTTGTGCCCTGGGAGTGAGGCGCCTGGCATTTGAGCATTGCAGGGATGCCGCTGCCGCGCGTAACGAGGCGCTTGGCGCTGACGAGGGGCGGGAGGCGGCGGTGGGTGCCTGCGGGGCCCCGCAGTTCGTGTGGGTTGTGCAGGGTCACAGTGGGTCCGGAACATCTCCTTCATAAACTCGTCCAGGTCCTTTCTCAACACCATCTCTTATCAGTTCTTCAGCAGCAGAGGAGAACACGGTGTTGTTACTTGTTACATCAGTGTAGACATGTGCAAGTGCAGTTACTTAAGATGTAGCTTTAGGATTCATTTCAAATGAACAAATTTAATTCCATCCAAAAGATCGAGCTCCTTCTTTGAAGATGTGAATCCCTAAATAACAAAGTGTTCCATTCAAGGGAAGTGGAACAATTTTTGGACAGCTATGAAAATACATTAAAGGTTTATTTTCACTATGAATATGTACAAGAGTTTCCTCTATTAATTTGTTATATTGACAGGATATCCTTTACAATCTCATAACTTCAGATTATTACATGAAAGCTATGCTGGCCAAGTTCCCCATGCCAGGTTTGAAGCCACACAGTTATCTTTCTCAATGCTGCGTGCAAGCAACAGGAGTTGAATGCAAACCCTGTGCTATCAAACTAATTTAAAAACTGTATCCACCACACTCTTTTTGAATAGTCGCTGAGAGTTTATCACACATGAGCATGGAGGGAACTAAAACCCTGTGTATTGGCAGATGACCTGCAGGATTATGTCCTGTATCATCCCTGAGAGGTAAAAACTTGATTAAGTTCTTTGTAGCTGGTTTGTTTTCGTTTTTTAACACTAAGAATGTAATTAATAATTCCAATCTGCCATGATAAAAATGAGATACAAAGCCATATATTGTCTGAAAGCATCTGGATTTTAAATTTAGTCATTGTGTTAGCAGAGGTTGCTGTGGTTCTAAGTGTATATTCTGACTGCTGGGTGGCGACTGAAATTTAATACTGAACATAATATCCAATATATTCCACTAGTCAATTCAGATTTACATTTTTGCATTCATATGTGCGTGTCATTGTGGTTAACTTACATTCCTCTTGAAGCTAACCCATGCTTTGTGTTACAGCAAAGTTCTAACGGCCCGGTGAAGAAGTCTATGCGAGAGAAGGCTGTGGAACGCAGGAACGTTAACAAGGAGCACAACAGTAACTTCAAAGCAGGATACATTCCAATTGATGAAGATCGTCTCCATAAGACAGGGTTACGTGGCAGGAAAGGCAACTTGGCCATATGTGTGATTGTTGTTCTTTTTATTTTGGCCGTCATCAATCTGATTGTGAGTATAATAGCTATAGTGTAAGCAACATTAGGTCATATTTCATTTTGACATTTAAGTAAAGAAAACAAAACTTTTCCAGTACTGCTGAGGACTTTAAATGTACTGAAGGAGATTCTCATTTTTCTCCTTTCTTTTTAGTTCTTTTGTAGTCTGAGCAAGATTAGATGGAAGAATGGTCTAAGTTCAGGCATGGTTATTTTAGTTATCATGGTTCCAACAAGGAACCTACTGTTCGTGCAAGAAAAAATTAGGAACCTTCAAAATGCCACCCCATGAGAAGTGTTATTAGTACAAATGCATTCAGGATATATGGCAGGAGTATTTTACATAACAGAGCTGTATGTGAACATTCAGAATTAACCAGCCACTGCACTTTAAAGCTTCATTATTCTAATTACCACATTTTTATTGCTTGGTCAATGAGAAGTAATACATTATTTTTCATAATTTGCTCATCCATCTGTGAGGGTGCATTCTTGTAGTTCAGTGTTAAGTATATACCAAGCTGAACTGTTCAGGAAATTTGCTGAGTCAATGATTACCCTTAAACAGAAAAAAGATGTAATTATGGACATGATTTAATATTTTGTATATATATAAATCATTTTAGTTACTATTTCAAATAAGCCTAAAAGTAATTTAAGATGTTTTTCATCATTAAATATGTTATGAAGTTTTCAGTAGGAACAGACTAAAGTAAACTCACACTTAAAGCTCACTTAAACACTAGCATTAATAATTGTTCAAATAAAACATCTAATTAATACAATAATCGTGGTAGGAAGAACTGAACAATCAACATAATCTTTGAAAATGTGTCTCTCTTTCAGATTACCCTGGTTATCTGGGCAGTGATAAGAATTGGTCCCAATGGTTGTGACAGTATGGAATTCCATGAGAGCGGCTTGCTGCGGTTTAAGCAAGTGTCTGACATGGGTGTTATACACCCCTTACATAAAAGCACTGTAGGAGGGAGACGGAATGAAGACTTGGTGATCACTGGGAATAATCAGCCTGTAAGTTATACCATGAATTGAAAGTTGGTGAGCAACACTAGAGAATTACATTCACATTGCTAATAAATGTTACATTTGAAACATCATTAAGTTCATGACTTTGTTTCTGAAGATTGTATTTCAGCAAGGAACAACCAAGCTTAGCGTGGAAAAAGACAAAACTTCTATTACCAGCGATATTGGCATGGAATTTGTTGACCCACGAACACAAAACACTTTGTTCAGCACCGACTATGAAACTCATGAGTTTCATCTGCCAAATGGAGTTAAAATCTTGAATGTACAAAAGGCCTCTACGGAGAGGGTATGTCTCTCTTATTTTTTGTAAGGAATAAGAATACCTCCCATTGTTTGTTTGTGTAACAGTAGAGTAGGGTTAGTGGTTTTATAGAAGGTTGAGTGTGCCTTTGGAAGCACCGAGCAATCCTGTTGCAGAAAAATCACCCACAACTACAAATACATAGGCGGAACAGATCAAGTGAAAATGGAAGGGTAAGTTTACATAATCTGTCCTAACAGGAAGCCTGTATTTGCTAGAAGTGTTAGCTGTGTATCCCATAGAATTGTCATATGAATTGTTATTTTTATTGCAAAATTAATTTTACATACCTTCCAAAATTTAGTAATCCTGTTTTGAAATGCAAACATGGAAAATAACAAATATACAGAAAGTAATGGCAGAAGGGCAAGGAGTACATTCAAATTTTTTATTAAATTGCGTAGCACTACTTTTAAGGTAACTGAAGTTACTCAGACAAACACGAGTGGCACATTTTCACTGATCTGTAATACACTTTTTTTGGTTATGTTCTTAGATTACCAGCAATGCAACCAGTGATCTAAACATAAAGGTCGATGGCCGTGCCATTGTCCGTGGAAATGAAGGTGTTTTCATCACAGGCAAGACAATTGAGTTTCGAATGGGCGGAAACATGGAGCTTAAAGCAGTAAGTATTTCAAATCAAAGCATTTTTTTAACAGCTTAGTTTCAAATTTAGGCTGATAGTAAACTGATACAGCTTTATATAGTTTATATAGTTTTTATATAGTAAATTTTATACAGATTAGTCATGCATAGAAGTTTACTCTGTATATTTAGTAGGATTTAAATGGGTGGTTTATTACTTTGCTGTTAATTAGTGGTTGAGTAGTTTTCAGGTAACACTGATTTACTACTGTTAAGACACAAAAAACCTACTATGCAGTTAAAGCGAAGCTATTTGCCTCTGCACTACAATGAATACCAAAAGGAATTAATCTTCTCCTCTGGAAGCTTTACCAGGGTCGGCAACCTTTCCCAGAAGAACAGAGCATATAGTTAGGAGCACTACCTTCTGTGCTGTTGCTCTAAGACTCACTAGCATTCCTTTCAAATTTTTGGAGATTAAGATGTCAGTATATATAGAACGATGGAAAAGAAGGATAAAAATAAAAGTATATGCACTTTCAAGTGTGAATGACTTTCATGTATGAATTCAAACGCTGTTTCCTGTGTCATGTCCATATTTTTACATTTACTGCATTTGCTAATAAGTCTGTAAAGTGAAAAGTCACCCTACTGCTGTCTCTCTCAATATCAATCCACCACTGGAATAGCAAAGTACATTGCTGACTATAGTCAAGAAATCCACAGGCATTGCTATAATTTTCATTAAAAAATTAAACATTTTTATACATACCTTTTTTATTATGTTGATTCTACTGCCATCCTAGAGATGTTATTTATCCATTAAACCAGCTTGTCGTTCTCAAAAATAATCTGCCTTATTTACATTAGAAGTTGTACCTTTTTTTTTTTCCTCCTTAATAGGAAAACAGCATTATCCTGAACGGAACTGTGATGGTCAGCCCATCACGACTGCCCAGTTCTTCCTACGGGGAACAGTTCAGTAATGGCAACTGGCTGCGCTTCAAGCTCTGCATGTGTGCGGATGGGACACTGTTCAAGGTTCAGGTGACAGGGCATAACATGGGCTGTCAGACCTCTGTCAACCCCTGTGGAGCCACGCACTAAAACAAACCACTGCTGGGACAGGTCTCGTTTGTGTTTACATATATTTGTATGAAGTAATTGCATGCCTTCAAGGGTTTCTTTTTTTTTACAGCAGTTTTTACTAACATTTCTTATGTAGTGTTTTTAAGGAAAGGCTGTTACTGTCAGCAGTATGAGGTCATCATCCTTTTAGCTGCAGTAGTGGCACTGAGTCAGTAAGCTTTCAGTGTACTGAAATACTGTTACTGATCCCAATTCAAGAAGCACCTTCTTGAATTGGGATCAGTAGAATATATGTAAAGAACATGATCTTGACAACAACTCTACTGCCTTCAGTTGTCTCTAGAGGAGGTTTCTGTCCTACATCCCAAGACCTTGAGGACTGCTGAGAACACAACTGCAATCTGAAGTACTTCAAGAGGAATGTCAATTTTTTGTTGGAAATAGATTTTCCTAGGACAGCTGAAGTGGCAGACTTTTGTCTTCTTTCTTGTTCATACATTGATTTCCCCCAAACTTAGGTGGTTTACCAGATATGTACAGAGAGGGGTAATGGCAGATCAGTTAAAAATATCACATTGTTCCTGCCATATATTCTCATATTGTTAAAATTTATGCTATCATAAATAATATTTGCGAAGTAATACTGAGTATGGAAATATAACTTGAATTTTGAAGTAGTCTTGCAGTTATTGAAGTGTTGCTTGAGCTTCCATTCTATCTGAGCAGTTAATGCATTCTGCAGTTGCTTAATTTATGTGAAGTACTTATAAAATATGTTTATATTAGAAGTACATTTTTAAAGATGTACTAATAACTTGCTTGCCGCCCAAAAATAGTGTTTTCCTGGGTGCTCTAATGTGAACAATGTCCGAGTCCATTACTCGATAGCTAATAATCTAAAGCATAACTGTTGCAGCAGTGTCTGAGGTCAGATCTCTCCTTCCCCATCAATGTCAGTACTGATGCATTACTGAGAACCTCAGAATTAAATCCTAAAGTTAAACTGCAGGACTGTAATTCTAAATGTGATGGTAGGACATCAGGATAAATACATGTGTATCAGAATTTGTCAGCAGAGAAACTGTGCTGAACTGGGGCCTATTACAGCCTTGCAAATCCTTTTGCAGCAGTGAGGTGTTTTGTGATAAAAATAGACCAGCTATTTATAAGATTCCTTCTTTCCCCACCCCATGTATTTCTTCAGTTTAAAATAGCTTTGTTTTGCAGTAGCATCAAGTAACCTTAATATTGGAGGCCTCAAAGTGACTTTGCAACAGCTTTTTGACAAGTTTTTGATCAGCACGCACTTTTTTACCTAAAAGTTGTGCTAATTTTACACATTAATTTCAGAATTAGTTACTTGTTACAGGAAGGCAGACTATCTACCCTTGTTTTACAGCACTCAAAGTACATAGGATTCCATAAAATACAAATCAGGTCCTGCTGTAACAAAAAAATTCATATCTCAGGTCCCAATTTCTGAATTTACGGGAAGGCAGTAAGCCCTCATGCAGAATGTGTATGGGTGGAAGTGATTTCTGGAAGGGTATTCATAAGTCAGCCATTACAGCACAGGGGGGAGGTCAGAGGAGTTGTATTTCCCTCACTGCTCCAAGGCAAAGCCACATCATGATGCTCAGTAGCTTCTGGGATTTTGGGGCTGGACAGCAGTGGAGCTGTTCTGACAAAATCAGAGTAAGCTGAATATAATGTAGCAAAAACATTGAGTTCTCACATTAAAGATTATGGGGAAGTACTACCATTTTGCATACTGCCTTCATGGACCTCATAATTTTACTAGAGTTAATAATTACTAAACACGTTATCACACATTTTGCTGCTTTGCACCCATCTTTGCTGCTAAGCAGTGCCTCAGTATCTGTTATAGTTAAGAGGAGGAAATAAACTAACAGTTTTAGAATTTTCACTCTCATGCTAATGGAAATTTGTCACTTTATTTTTATGTATACAAATGCATACACATTAAAAAAATTAAAGAACAGTATCCTCAAAGGTAAAATACATCTTGAAAATGACAGATACTGCCCTGGTCAAGTAGGTTACACACATACTAAAGCTCTTCTCTGATTAATACTGACATGCCTGTATGCTAGTACTGGATTCTCATAATTATCAAGAGTTCTTTTAAAAATACTGTGTGCAATATACAGCTGAAAGATTTGTCACAAAGGTACTCTTAAATCATGATCTGTAGAACTGTTTGTGAAGTGTGGATATTTTTTTGTCAAAATGTAGCAAAACCAATCATAAAAATACCAAATGAAATAAATTATCAAATTTGCTAGCCACTCTCTATGTATTGGTAATATATTTTATATTTATATTACACGGTTTGACAAATGTTGGCACCACACATGCCTTCTGTTGAGCATTTACTTGTTTATCTTCTAACTGCCTAGGGTACATTTTTCTATATGTACTTGCAATATTGAGTGGAACACTGTTTATTTCAGTCCCACAGATGCACATAAGATTCTGTGTGTATAAAGTGCAGTCTCCGTGCCTCTGTAAAATGCCGTACTGGGTACGCTGAAACAATTTGCATGTAAAGAGTTCTCACCATCTGTAAATGTGGTGGTTGTTCCAATGGGTGAAAGACAATTGAATATCAAATGTTTGCTTTTAAATTAAACAATAAATTCTAAGTTGCAGCTGCAGTTCAGAAGTGTTATTTGTAAGAATATAGTTTTTCATTAAAAATTCATTGTTGTGTTATCGATGCGGAAACTGGAAGTATGAAAATTGTTCCACACCTGTCTGTTATAGACTATGTGGTGGACTTTGCTCAGTGTAATTGTGTGCAATACCTGAAGCAGAGTTCAAAAGTCTCCACTGTTGTTAGGTCTCAAGCTCCTGAGAAGTTGTTTCTCGACCAAAGGGCTGGAAAAGAAAAAANCAAAAGTGAATGTTTAAGGCAGAATGTTGGTAATACTGTGGTTATTTGGTGTTGATTTTTTTTAATGTCAAACTATTTTCGCTTTCTATTCTTGTTATGCTGAACTTAACCATAATTCTACATTTTACACATAGATATTATGGATAACCTTCACTTGCGTGTCTTCACCGTAGTCCTTTACTTCAATTTTCCTGGATCAGTGGGAACCAAGTCACAGTGGATTCTTCCTGCTGCACCTCACCATTCAGAGTGCCGGTGGAATGGGCAGTTCCTTCTGAATTGCTCTTTTACCAGAATATCTACTATTCCAGAATATGTATCACAAACAGCAGTAACAGCTGATCTGAGTTACAATAATATTAAAACTTTTGTGTGCTCTGATGGAAGAAACGAACAGTGGATGCTAAAACACCTGAACCTCAGTAACAACCTGATTTCTGAACTTACTTTAAGTACTTGTACAAATTTACCCATTTTAGAAACTCTAAACCTCAATGGTAATGCCATCCGTACCCTCACACTGGACATGCATACACCTGCACATGGGTATAAGAAGTACAGCATTGTTGATCGTCTCCTGCCTGCTTTGAAAGTACTGTCAGTTGAAAGAAATAATCTTAACACAGTTCCAAGAGGTAAGCATTTTTGAAATCTTTAAGGACTTGACTCCCAAGGGGTAAGTTGGTTTTGGATATAATTTGCACATCTTACTGAATCCAGAATGTGAGCTTCTCATTTTATTATACTTAAGGTGAGGGAAAGTTCCACCTGCAAACAGAGAGGCTGACATAAATCGGTTGTTTCATTTTACGTCATTAAGTTTTTTTTATACAGCCTTAGCAACTGTACTGCCTTAATAGCAGTCAAATATAACCAGATTTATCCTCCAAGAGCCCAAGCACCATTCTTGCTTGTTGTTTAGAAGCGGGGAGTCAGGATCTTCGGAAAAACACCAGCCTCCACATCCCAGTCAGGAACCTCAAAGTCAAGAAAATTACAGATTATGAATTTCTTACTACCCTTCAAAAGGAAGTCAACACTCTTAAATAAAACTTGCTGCAATTTCAGTATTTCACAGAGACAGAAAAATATCTTTTGTTGAGTCCAAACAGGTTTGCTCAGTGCTGTTTAATAATCACAGCGACACTTTGGTGTAACAGGAGAGGGCTGCAAGGTTTTGAGAGACTTTGAGAAAGAGACTTTGACTTTCTGGTCACTGAACTATGGTGGGCAGCTTAGCCTTTCTCCAGGTTTGATTCACAGGGGCCAAACTGTTTAAATGAAGCAGAAGCTGCCAGATGGGTGGCCCTATCCTATACAACATGTTGAATTTATTGATCGCTGATAACACCATCAGATTCATTAGAGTTTGAAAACACAGGAGGACATGTCATGACAAACAGAAATACCACTCACCCCACAAAGTCAGACAAAGATAATCTATTTGCCCCTACACAGGGTCATGAAAGTTCAATTTTTCTCCTTTAATGCTATTAAATAATTCTCTGGCATACAGGAAATGCATTTCATGTAATGATTTTGTAGTGTCTGTAAGGTATCTGTACAGACAGTATAGAAAAGCTTACAGTATAAACTATACCGATGAAGATTTGATTTGATAGATAAATATGACTGCCCATTATAGGATGCCTCAGAGGGTCAGACAGATCAATCCTCTTCTGTAAGAGATATTTTTAGTTGTCAGATACATATCCATAAGAGAATTTTTAGATGTTAAAGTTCAAATTGCTGTGCGTGGTACCACTACACTTTCAAGTTATACTTAAATCCTATATTCATTTAAATACATGTTCAGAACTTTATTCTCCTTATCCAAAATACTTCCCTAAAATTCTGGGGTTTAAGCTCTGGAAAGAAAACACGAACTGCAATTCTATAGCAGAGGTTTCCCACAGAGAAATCCTTCTCCCAGCCAGCCCCCGCCCAGGAGTAAGACTGCTGCCCACTGCTGCCACACCAGTGTATATTTTTGGCACAAGCTTACATTCAGGGAAGTATCCACAGTACAATTCCTCATGGAAGGGAACTAGTGAATTTATGAACCACTGGAACGTCTGTATCTTGCCTTTCCTATCACCTACCTCTAGTTTTACAGCAGGAATGAATCATTCCCTCTGCTTTTCACAATAAACCCAAAGATCAATTACTCAGCAAACAGAACTGCTAGCTGAGAAAAGAGGTTTCTGGTAAACACGGTGACACCAAAGGCAAAATTTTTAAGAACTAGTAGCTTCCCAACAATGCTGTATGATCAAAAATCACTTCAGAATGATATTGTGGTGTTGAACTCGGCATCAGTGGGGATGCTGAGTGTTCAGGTGCCTGCCTTCCCACTGGAACTTGGAGGTTGGAGCTTCAGGGGCTGCCTACACAGCACCTTAGAAAAATTAGGTGTCTCCAACAATCAAAAGTGTTCCTTATGTAAGGTGGATGTTATTGTAACTAGGATACACTGGAGAATATATTGTCATGCTTCATAATTCACAGGCAGACAAGCATAAGCAACAACATGTTTTTGTTTTCATTTGGTTTTACATCCTATGAATATTTTACATCCTATGAACAGTTCAAATAATTCCACATACAAAAAGCTCCCATGAGATTGTCCATGGCAATGGATAGATGATACTAGATCACCTTTTGGATCTCCATCTTTTACTTACAATTAAAATATTTGCATCTTGTAAACTTAATATATTCCACCCTTTTCACACTCCTTTCCTACCTCCAGTTCTCCAGAGAAGCTTCCTCAAAGTACAGAGATCACAGAATCATTTTGATAGCACAAAGAAATGTTAGTGCTTTTATGAAAGTGTCAATTTTTAAGACATTCACTGACTGTGAATGTTTTAATGTGCCAGCTGTTGATGCATGCAGCTTTTAAAACGGGATGACCCCTGACTAGGAAAGGCATAACACAAAGGCTGCAGCCATTCATTGCAACAGAGAGGAATGGAAGGAATTTTGTTGCAAAGAATATTTTAAAGGCACTTGATACAATTGTGAAAACAAGAATATGAAATGTGAAATAGGTTTTTTTCTTCCTAGGACTAGGCCTCCTGCAGTCCTTACAAACTGTCCATATGTCATCCAATGACATACAACAGATTGACCCAAAGGATTTTCAAAACTGTTCACAGCTGAAGGACGTTGACCTGCGAAACAACAAGATAACTAAAATTCATCCAGATGCATTCAGAGATCTCAACAAATTACAGGTTGTAAAGCAATAAAACTGTTTCAATATTTTATGTTAATCATTAAAGATATTAATTATCAACTGTTGAGCATGATTATATGGTTCTGATTATAATACTAGTGTACAATTTAAAAACTAGAGCAAATGTTGAAAATAATATTTTTATATATTTTCTTTTTATATGTAGGAAAACACACATGCTGAAATGTACAAGATATAACCATAAATTCACAATTTCTCTATGCCACAAACCAATCCATAACTGCCTTAAACACACACATGTCCCTTTCTACCCCCATCCCTTCCATGGCAAGAGCCCTGCAGCTCCCTATTCACACAGAGGTAAGTCAACAATGGGAGAATTCTAAACATACCACAATTTAAACTTTTCATCTACATTAAAAAGCTTAAAACATTATTGAAGTCTTAAACAGATGTATTGTTCACAGAACTACAGAAGTGCTTGTACGCTAAAACACTGTTATAGGATGTTGCAATAAGGATTCCACTGTCAGCCTTATCAAATTAGTTCTGTATTACTTCCAAATAGGTCGTGGATCTCCGTGAAAATGCTCTGACAATCCCTCTACCACAGATACTACTCAGTTTGAACTTTTTTCAACTTGAAGTCTATTTGTCAAAGAATGCCTGGATATTTAACTGCAAGCTAAATGCTTTTAAGCATTTATTTCACTTTGTCTTTGACTCCACAAGGAAAAAATGGAGCCTTTCATACAATACGTCTGACAACAACTCCCAGAAACCTCTTCTGTATCTTTCAAGTTTCCATTTAAACTGCAGGGACAATGTTTTTCTCAAAAGGGCTACAGTCCCAACAGGGAACACATCAGTGCTGACCTGTAATTTGGACAACATAAGGGGTATGTACATCAGGCACTCCATCCAAATGCTACTACAATCCAAATGAATGCAGAATGATCAAATAAATCTGGTTTTAAAAGTGTATGTCTAAAGACACTGTTTAAAAATAACTGAGCAACAATTTAATGTGCAAAAATATTTCATTAGAAAGTAGTATTCTGCTTAGAATATTTGAAAGTTAGGTTTCCAAAGTCTTCATCTCCTTCCTTACATTAAAGGAGTAGGTGATGTCAAATTCTACACAAATAAATTTCAATAAGTACTGCATTGCAAATGTATTGGTTCATTTTGGACTGAAACAAAGGACCAGATAGTGGGGTGCACTTCTGGGGCATGTAGAAAACTGAGAAGGATGCAATAGTCTTCAGTATTCAATTACAGCAAAATGAAATGAAGGTGTTTTTGCAGGGGAAAAGATTTCTATTTCTTCTAAAAAAATACAGCTACTGTAGCACACACTTCACTTAGATTTGCAATTAATAGAGAACATTGAAGGTACAAGCAACAAAACCTCCAGAGCAAAGACCTACCATGCAGATGGAAAAATAAGACCATACTTAGAGCAGAATGTGTATTTGTCATGTGTCCTAAGGCAAAATGGTTTAACTCTAATGGACTAACAGCACGTGGGGGTGATAAGGCTTTCCCCTGGGAATATGTCATCCCCAAATGAAAATATGCAGGAACTATCAGAAATGCCGCCTGCTTTGTCTATTTACAAGAAAAGTCACAAAACCTGGATTAAAATCAACACACTGGATTGCAGAAAAACTCAGCTGGGAACGAAAGCTGATCCACAGACAAAGCTGAAAATACGACCTTGAAACAAATTGCTAAGAGCCAACAACCAGCTATGGCCCACACTAGCTCAAGTTTGGAACAATTGCTCAATCAGTATAAATACCCTTGATTTACAGACTTTTTTGCTGCAGTCAGATCAGCAATTACGGGAAAAACAGTGGTTGAAACAGTGACAGTTAAAGGGGTCATGTTTTATCCCACAGCTGCACACAGTGACCATGTCCAGGCTGCAGAGCAGCTGGCTATAGATGTGTCTCTTCCACAAGGATGATCAGCAGGTGTTTCTAGTACAACCCTGAACTTGCTTAGATGATTTCAGTGACCTCCTCCCTCACACTACCATTTTTCTTGTAAAGTCTGGTATTAAGACCCCACATGTACGGTGGTTTTAGATGGGAGGCAGTAGGCAGCAGCATGTAATACAGTTTAACAGACTTCATACCATGTTAAATTACTTAGGATGGATAAAAGGAAAATGGGGTTTATAATAAACGGTTAAAATTATCAGAGGTAGTCCAGAGTATATTCTTAAAAACATCACTGGACACTGCAAACCAAGTATACTATGCTTTTAACAAAGACTGAGTTTGCATTTTCTTTCATTTCAGGTAATGGAGTCTCTTGGTGGACACCTAAGGGCAGAATTTCAAAAAATCACCTTTTTCCTCATATGACACTGGATAAAATGAATAATTTAGTGATATACAATGCTAAGAAAACTGCTGAAGGATTATATTTGTGTGCTTTTAATACAACACAGGAGAAATATCTCATTTACAATATACACGTGAAAGAAAGAGTTTCAGCATTTTTGGTTAGAAAAGCCCGGGACACTAACACTGGTTTTAGAGAGAAAGAAATGGAGCCAAACTTTGCACTGGCTGTCTCCCTCTCTGTGCTCATTACATTTGTTTGTGCTTTTTGTCTGGGTGCTTTTGCTAGACCCTACCTGGAGAACCTGTGGAGACTCATGCGCAGGAATAAAAATTCAAGTTCAGAACATACTTACTCTAATCAAGCTTTTTCAGATGAAACCTTGAGCAGAGAGTCTTCTGCAAGCAAGCCAACAAACATGCCGTGTAATGTGTTGTTTTGTGATAAGAATCCTTTAAGAAACACACACATTTTTCCTACAGAAACTTCAACTTTGTACGAAAATGTCACTGGTAGTGGCGTACATCCACCAAATCCCAAAGCAGAGTACCAGAAACAAAGCAATACCGAGATCAACATGAAGAAAATGCCAGTGTTTTCAGAAGTCCAAACTAGTATTGACAGTAATGAAAGTATAAATGTTTATGATAATGGACTATGTTCTGTAAGGACAGATTACCAGAACAGCAATGAAGTAAGACCTAACAGCAAAGTAAGCAACCGCTCTGGTCTGCTGCAGTCTGAGATCACAAAAGCTACACCAGATTCTCCAGAAAGAAAAGGTATTGTTTCACATAATGAACCCAGACACACTACTAAATTTATGCAGGGAAGGCAAAGCTGTGAAGAACAATTTAGTCTAAACAGCAACAAAAATATACCTAGTGATGCTGGAGATTTTATTTCACCCAGTAGCTCCAGAAGAGATGCAGATATTGGGAATGTAAGCAGCTATGAAACAACAGAAAACTCTGCCCTTACAGAGCATGACTGTAAAAGGATACAATCAGATGAAAAAGATGCTTCAGCCGATATATTTGGTGACAGTTCTTCAGCCGAAGGGACTCCATTCACAATGAGTGACTGTAGCTCTTTAGCAGACTTTGAACTGGAACAACCTGATGTTAGTGACAGCCTGCCAGTCTGTCAGTCATCGCTAGAGGAAGCCAACACAGACAGTGGAACTGAAAAGCTCTCAACACTGCCAGAGTCTCCAAACATTACTGCTGAACTTCAACAGATTGGGAAAAATGCAGATGAGAACAGTGCCTATTTTGAAACCACTAATAATTATGGATCAGATACCACCATGCGTGAAACAGCATCCCCTTATGCTTATAAATGCAATGGCCAAATAAGCATGTCAGATCCAGATACGGTTAGTTCTTCAAGTCAAGAAGTTCCAGATACATTTGATTATTTTAGTAATGCAGAGTCAACAGTACAAAACCCTATTTCTGATTCTCTCTACAGTCAAAGTACAGATTTTGGTAACACCGTACCTAAGTTAAAACAATTTCCCACATATGACACAGAGAACACCTCTGAAGAGGCTGAACTGCAGCTGTCTCTGCTTCCCAGAGAACCACAGCATTCCCTCAGCTTCAGTCACACAGAACAAAAAGAAAATGCACCAGCAGGAAGTACAGATGAGCATATAGCGTGGAACTCCCCTGAAAAGAATCACGGTGGAGCAGACATTACATTAAGAAGAAACATGAGCACATCTCAGGACAATGGCTTTATTTTTGCTCCCATTGATACTGGTTTGAATGAGGCTGTTAAAAAAACATCACTGCTGCATTCCAGCAAAGAATCATCTCTTCAACTGCTGCCTGAACACATAGTTGAAAAACATTTCATGTTTATTACACAACAAGATGACTTGCTACCACAGGGGAAGCAGGCTTGTGCAGATAAAATGCAAGGAGGTTCTGATGAGAAAAATTCTGATGGATACACAGAATTACAGGATACCAGCAATTGCAGTCTGCCTGAAGAAACACAGTCTTGTAATCCTACGGCAGTTCTGCTGCATCTTCATAGTTCTGGGAAAACACAGTCAGACTTCACAACAGATGATCATTTCCAACTGGATCAGAGTGACGAGGATGCATATTCCTTCTCAATCCCAAAAGGTTTCTTCAATGAAAGCACACCATACAGTTCATGTTCCTTCCCACAAAAGCCTGCAGGAAATACAATCTCTGAAAGCACTGATTCCAGCAAGACAAAGGATCACACTACTTTGACAGAAATGGAGAACCATTCTGCAACAGCAGTAGAACACCTCCAAAATTCCAGTGAAAATCTCAGCCAAAAAAGTCAGACAAATTCAGGACAGGACCAGTTTTTTGTAAAGAAGAAAAGAGCATTTGATGGATTTGTGAATATTTTGCAAAGCAAGAGAACAAACTTCAGTAGTTGAAACATAAAATGGTAATACTAAGCTCCCACAGTGTTTGTGTCATTACAGCAGGTGCAAAAATTATTGTCTCAAAGTGAAATTACTTTGATTTAGAAGGGTACTTGTAAAAAAGCCAGTAATAGACTTCATAAAAAGCTACTCCAGAATATTAATAAAGCTTTTCCTAAATTATATTTACTTTCTCATTATTGGTAGCTGATACTAATATATTATTTCCCTTGCAGTTTGCTTCAGATACTCACTGTTTTGTGTCTCTTTGTCTAAAATAAATGCAACACTGAAGTTTACATTATTACTATTATTGTGTTTTCTTATGGGATTCAACCTATACAGTGAAATAGTACATACTACCGTCTTCTGCTTTTTGAGCTAGATTTGTGGATTATCTCTGAATTCACAGTTCTGCAAAGATAAATGAAGTCCAAGCAGCATTCAAGTACATTTCAAATATTACTTTTTAACTTGGCAAGAGAGAGAAAACCACATTTCTCAAAGAAACAATAGAATTCAATTCTTGCAGAAATATCAGTTATAGAAATGCAGTTATAATGGGACATTGCCCAAAGTTTGCAGACGTGATGACACAGGCAGGCTAATTTAAAAAAAGACAAAGGATCCCATACCCACTTGAGAATTTTACTTAAGAGTGGAAAATCAAGAGCAGTTCAAAACTGCTATTTTAGAACATCAGTAGCCAAAAGATAGCAAATGTAAGGTAAAATTACCTCTAAATATAGCCCAAGGCCCTTTCAACAGACTCAGTACCACTGATGCAGTCCTGGAAAGGGAAACGTCATCATGAAGGGGAGCAGACCCAGTTCTCGGAAAATGCAGGTAACTGGCTACAACTCTGGGAAAACTCTTTCATGAAGACACAATCAACTCCTAAAAACTCCAAACAGAAGGAACAGATTTCAATTCCATCACATGAGGAGCAAGTCCTGTGGCACACTACATCATACCCACTGACAGAACGAGAGAGGAGGGTCTTAAGCTGCACCAGGGGAAGTTTAGGTTAGACGTCAGAAAAAAATTCTTCACTGAAAGAGTGAGTGGGGAACAGTCTGCCCAGGGAGGCGGTGGAGTCACCATCTCTGGATGTGTAAAAAAAAAGACTGGACATGGCATTCCGTGCCATGGTTTAGTTGACGAGAATGTGTTAGGTTAGACATAGGTTGGACTTGATGACCTCAAAGGCCTTTTCCAACCCAGTTCATTCTGTGATTCTGTGATCATTGAAACTACTTTTAAAGAAAAAACTAAGAACAAAAAAGCCACTGCCAGCTTTCAGTAGAGCTCATTATCCACCCAAGTTCTTTGTGGCCAAACCAACTTTGAAAATGCAATGCCTGAAAAAAGCACTGTCTTGCTCTTTTTGCCAACACTGTTAACACCTCTCCAAGGCCTGTGACCTTTTGGCTGTAGCAGCTGCTAACACATTAACAGATCTAACTATACAGCCAAGGCAATTTTGTGAATCGTGGGGAGAAAAACCCACTTGAGTGCTCTATGGATGTCTCATACACTGAAATGTTTTGCCATTTGCTTGTGCAACAGTCCAATAAGATTTCAAAATATACACTGGAAAATTATTTTCTCGTCTTTTTTTCTGACCATGAGAATGGTGCAGTGGTGAGGCAAGACAGTCCACTACTTGTGAGAAGCTGCAGGATTTCTAAGACTCCCTTTATGCCATAAAGTTGCAGAAAAGTTTCTGTTCTTGTCAAAGTCAATTCGCTCCTTTATCATGGGATTTTAAGATGTGGCAAAGCATTCATTCTGCCAAATATTGTTTCATCTTGAACCTACCTTCGTATTTCTGCCTAATCTTGCCACTGTCCTTTGCTACTCATTGCTCCCCTCTTATTATCACTTCTTCATTCAAATCCAAACACGCAGCTGCTTCTCCTTCATATTAGTTCATTTCATTAGCAACTGCTCCTTCATTCAAAACCTTTCTATTTTCTGTGACTTCCACACAGTACTCATCATACTCTGCTCCTTTCTACCCACCCCCTGTTAGCATGCCCTTCTGTATACAGTTGGTTACACAGTCCAACACACACTGACCCCAAGATTGTATCCTCACCTTTCTTTACAATTCATCTCCTGTATCTTGCTCACAAAGCAAGATACAGGAGATTAAAACTATTTAGCTTCTTTGGCCTCTGAGAATTTTCTAGGACACCTATGCTAGTAGGAAGCCAGTTGCTGTTACTATCCCAGTTGACTGTGGGTAATCAGACAAAGTCACAGAATAAGCCCAATAAAAAGGTGTCTGAGTGTATGCTGTATGAATTTGTAAATGAAGCATGAGGAGTCAGCCAAGAGGCTGTTGGCAATAGCCTGGTCACACCTGTCCCACAGGGCAGTGGAGTGCTGAGCTCCGCAATTGACAGGACACAGAATCCATCAGACAGTGAATCAGGACAGGAAAAAATACTGACGTTTTAAGAGCAGATCAAGAACTTCAAATGCAGTTATCAGAATGAAATAAAACTCTCATTTTTGAACATATACTTATGATAGTTGGATAATTATCAAGTTATTTGCTGTATGTACAAAGCATTTCAATCTTTCTTGAGTCCACCTATCTGCTCAGCCAGTCCATACATCAACAGTTTTTCTATGAGGACCTCATGGGTCGAAAGGCTGGACCAAGATGAGTGGGTAACAATCATGCTTCTGTAAAACTGTCTTGAGACATTTCTGCTCAAATTGACTTACTATTGAAAACTTCCGTATTACAGTACTGTTTTACACTCACACACTCCATATGAACCATAACCTTTTAGCAACACATACCTGTTTCCCATTAGTTTTAAATACTGATTTGCTCTACTACTAGAAACAAGGGTGACAAGATCCTACACACAAGTTCTCTGCTTAAACTTGATAAAGGTTGCCTGCTGATGTATGTTCAGATATGAGAATTTCCGAAGTATGAATCACAGAAAAATCTGAAGTCAGTTGCTGAAACCAACACAAATACTGTTTATTTGTGGGATGCCATTTTACATCAACACCATGAAAAGACCTAAAAATCAACCAGATTAACTTATGTTAGGTGGCATAATAGTATTTTCATCATATTGTGATTCACAGGAGTTTAGCACACCTTATTTAGGCAAATCCAAGTAACTAAGACATAAAGCATTCACAGTTACAGGTTAACTGCTGTTCCTGCAACAGCAGTGTCAGTAGGTGCTATTTTGACACACGTACACATGCACACACACAGAGGGGGGGAATGGGCGAAGATTTTAAAAATAAAAGCAAACAAAAAAAAAATCAAGCTGAATTTTGGTCTCAATTACAGAAAACAAACTATTTAGTTTGTGGATGGATTCTATATACTTTTACAACAATATGAAAAGACAAAATATAAGGCCTAGAAAGAGGTTTGTTAGCAGCTATAATTAAAACCAGGGCACAAGCTAACCTTTAAAGCTGTCTATGTGAATTCCAAGAGTCTAAAACAATTTGTTAGACTTGTGACCAAGGGTCAACAGAAATCTGGGAAAACCTTAACACAACTGAAGTCCATTTCTTGTCCTTCTAAATAGTAATTTGGGAACATCAACAAAGTAGCAATAAGCTGTAATTAATTTTGATTGTGTGAGCATATTTGTGATGAAATAAAACTCATGTGTTTGTGGTAAAATGGGAGAAGCCTCTACAGAATTAGAAATGGTTACACAAAGATAACCCAAATATTTATTGTAGCTTAAAGACAACCTTAAAGAGGTTTTAACTGAAAACTCAAGTACATAAATAATTCCTACTATTTCTATGTTCTTCAGCTTCCTTTCCTTGGAAAAGACAAAAAGTAAAAAACCAACAGTAATAGAGAATTATATTAATACTTTAAATACTTAATATCACTTTGCTTAACAAAGAAATTTAATTCATGGACTGTTTTGGTTACTAATATTAATAGAATCATTTAGGTTGAAAAAGATCCTTAAGATTACTGAGTTCAAAGAGCTCCAAATGTTTGTCATCTATCAAAGAATGTCAGCTTCTACAGTCTCTGGACACTGTTTTCCTTTCACTAACTGTCTTTCCAATTTACATCTCCCAAATACCAAAAATGTACCTTGATCATCAAAGTTCTGCTAGAAGTTCAATAATAGTACACCAGAAAGATTAGCACAAGACCCATGCCACTTCTTCAGGAATGACCTCTCAGTGTCTTGTCCCAGAAATCAGCATATTCTGTACATTAAGTTTCAAAAGTGGAAGGGGGGAAGCCCACAATCAAACAAAAAAAAAATAGACATCAGCTATTTGATGGCATAATAAACAAAAAAGCAAATGCCACGCTTGTACTAAATACAAGATCAACTGAGTAGTTAGTTAAGTTTCCACAACTATTAAAAATTTCTCAAATATACAGGAGTAGGCAATGTTAGGATCTTCTGCTTATCAGCATATACAGCAAAACCAGCAGGATGGATAGCACAAGCTCATCAAGCCACACAGGTCCATTTCAGTCCATCTGTCCACTATAAATGTCAGCTGTAATTATTAATCATTACTAGCTGTAATTGAATCTGTGGTTTACTTTATGAAGATGCATGTTTATAAACCTGCTGATGGCTACAGATTCATCCTGTTTCAAATGGAAGAAAAAATTTGCAGCATCTGATTCATTTCCAAACATGTTCTTCCTTTCCATCACTCCCAACTACTTTTACCCAAATTAAAAAACAAGTTTGCTTACACAGCACAAGTACTTTCTGAGGTTTCTCTTCCTGTTTCTTTGCTTTTAAATAAATTTTGTATTCTGATAAACATTTGCAAAACTGCCAACACCTGGCTGAACAGATTTCTGTCAACCCTGTTATATAAAAGCTATACCTGTAACAGTAATAGATTAGAAGTGTCTTTGGCTCCTGCTTCCATTATTGGAAGCTCAGTTATTTGTGACATACAAAACCTTTTATACAAACTTATATTTGTTGGAGGATTCACGCCAGTTTGTGCTGAACAGTTTCCTAGAGTCAACAGCTAGCCTAATGTTTTAAGAACAATTACAGCTATTTCACTTAAAATCTTGGCAATCACAATTTGGCCTAATGTTAAAAGTTGTATTGCTTCTAAGTTAATTCTTTTAAGAACTAAACCAGCAGCCCCACTGGTATTTCATTACAGTAATACTATGGTAATATACACATTTACATCCGAAGTCTTAATAAAACGTGTGTTTTCTTAAGAGGCTTATTGTAAACATTAAATACCACACTCCACTCAATTAATTTCTTGTGCAAACTGGCATCAAATATGGAATTAAGGTTATGTGCTATAGTACATGAGAAAGCACTGTGTATGTTTTACCACTACTAACTTTAAAAAGCATTATTTAGTGTTATGGAAATCCAAATGTAGCTATTTCATGGGAAAGGTAGTATTTTCTTCTTATCATCATGAAATTCTACATTTTGTATATGCATATATATTGTATATTTATGTATATACAAATACACACAAACAGATACAAACATTTTTTGTCTTTGGCAGCTGAGCTTGAAAAACAAAAACCAACGACAACAACAAACAGATCTGAACACAACTGACCACTTGTAGCACCACAATTACAACCTCCTGGTCCAGGGCAGCCATGTGCTTTTGCTAAACTAGGATTAATCCTTAAAGGAGTCAAGTCAATGGCAGTTGTTCCTGACTTGACAGCAAGGATAGAACCTTCAACACAGATGAAAATTTCACTTTCAATGTAGAACACTTTCCTCCTGTTCCCGTGGATCAAATTCTAGGGAAATAACAAAACCGCCAATATCTTGTAAAATATTTCTATAGAAAAGCAATGTTATTTGTTGTTCAAAAACACCCACTGGCCCCTTGTTGTTAAATGCTCCATGAATCGATTATCCATTTTAATAAATCCTTAGGGATCAAAGTTTAATAGCACCGGATACTTCAAGGACCTATTTATAAATATCAACACTAACATTACTCAATAAACAAGGGTAAGGCAAAGACAACACGACAAAATTACAGAACTTAAACAGTACTCCATTCACTCATTTTTTTTCCCAAAATAATCACCAGAACCATCCTATACAGGCAAACAAATTACTGAAACAGGCAGTGGTCCCTACTAAAAAGTACTGTCATCTAATGCTGGTGTATTACATGCCCATTGCCTGCAATGGACGTTCTGCGAGGAAACTTTAACCCCCAAAAGGAAAGAAAAAGTAATGTTTTGACTATTCCACATCATATTTTTACTGATACTATATTTTTAAGTACTTAGAAACATGAAGCTGGAGGCCCTTGGAAAGACTAGTGTTACAAACAAAAAAATCCCCAAAATCTTTATTATGTATGTGCTAGGGGTGAGCATACTTCATTCCCCAAACCACTAATTGCAGCTAGAACTTTCAGTGTCATTGGGTCACTAGATCACAGCATAGACCAAACACTCTTGGTACACCAAAAATTAAAAGGAGTATGCCAAAGGCAACTTACAAAAGTCTAAAACCCATTTTTAAAAGGTACTTTAATTTGTTCATTTGTACCTGTAATGACTACTGCAGTCTTAACATTAAAAAGTCAGTACTTTTTTCTTCAAATGGAAATCATCTGTGGCATATACAACTATTACAGTGTTTAAATATTTATATGTATATATATTTTTTAAGACACCAATGTTTCATTCCTATAAAGCATTAGGTCAGGTTTGGCGAATTCTGGTGAAGGAAGTCACAGCATGTCTTCTCTTCTCAGAAATTGGCATCTCAAAGAGTAACATTGAAACTGACAATAGTTCTTCACAAAACTACCTTCAGAAAGTCTGAAATGCTACATTTGAGACCAAAAGAAAAACAAAATAACTAAAGTTTCAACAGACATGTAAGTGATGATTAGAAATATGCCACAAAATTATTTTTACAATACATTTCTGCAGAAATAATCCCTAGGTGAAGCCTTTTTTTATACACATATACAAAATTTAGACAGCAATATACACATAATCACAGTGAAGACTCTGGGAAGTTCACCAATTTGTAGTGTAAATACAAAATGCAAAGCAGCCTTCAAAGAGAACAATGCTAAACAGCAAGCATAGCTAGCTTGTTAAATAGCAAACATCAAAAGTTCCCTGCCAAAGGGATGCAGTGCAAGAAAAGCAGCATGCACTTTGATACAAATAGCAGTTTATGGCTAATGGTTGACATAACTGTGGTAATAGTGACTCTTGAGTGGCTGTGCATAGTTAAACTCCTATGTCATCTGTTTTCCTTTATACCATTCCACAAACTCATCCAACAACACCGGCCCTGTAGAGAGATCAAATAACTGTATTTTACACAATTTTGTAAAAGGACACTGAATGATTAAGCTCAGAGAAATAGATTATTTTAGAACATCAGCATATGGTAGTACTTACAGGCTCCATCTTCATCATAGTTACTGAGGTCAAGGTTAATTGTTCTGCTGAATTCAAGAACGTTACACCATTGGTCCTTATTGATAACTTTGTATTTCGACTGCTGCTTGAGGCAAGAAACAGAAATTACTAAAATGTATTTTCAGCTGTCTCAAGCTCAGATTTTCTTACAGAAAATTTAAACTTTGTGATGCATTATTATTTTAATCTGTATGCCATCTAAAACTAACAAGGATTAAACCAACAAGTATTTAAACTAGTGTTGAACCACGCTTCTGATTAAGACATCTTTTAGAGGGCAAACATAAAGTAATAAAATAAAGCCCAAAAGCAAATTATTAACATTCTATACTTTGGTCTGCATTACACAAACCTTAACAGCATAGGAATTTGGGAAAAAGTAAGAAAGGATAGATAACCAGTTGCATGTGCTGCTTTGGTGGTTACTATATCCTAAATCACAACACAGCATTCTTAGCTGTTCATTCTACCTCTAGTGAAACGTATCAGAGAAGACAGATTAAAAAAACCCCTGTCATTCTGTTTCCAATTCCATACCTCTAGAAACTGATGGAATACTGGAAAAAGGGACCACGCTTTTCCTAAAAGAAGGCCCAACATACACTTGGCAGTATTGATATCTAGGCTGCGCTGGTCCTTTTCCTGCATGAAAAGGTCAAAAAGGAAAACAGAGCATGAATTCAGGATTTTTCACTTCCCTCACAGCTCACCCATGCACAAAATAAAATAACAAATAAATAATATATAGAAGTATCTAACAGTGTTTTTTAATACACAACTTTGCAGTAAAATTAAAGCTTGTTATACAGACATGTTGCTTTCTACAGATGTTCCCAAAAAAAAAATCACTGTTGAGGCAGATGGGGCATAAGGTCATTTCTGATTTCAGACCTCCCTCGTATGCAATGGCCATCAGATCCCCAGCCATGTTTGCACGTATCCTCTGCACAGCCACACCTCTCAGAATAGCAGTGCTGCTCCTGCCACATGGTTTCTTGCCATATCATTACAACTATGTGGACTGGCAACAGACACTCAGTGCTACTTGACAGCTCCTTAACTCTGCAAGAGTGAGCCAAGGAGGATCTTTGTTCTGTTATTCTAACTGATTGCATAAAATTCAGATTAAATTTTCAAATGAGCAGAAAGAACATAATACACTAGCACACCAAGACACCTCTCTGGACTGTCCAGTTTTAGTTCAATGTAACAGCAGCGTATTAAGGCTTAAGGGTTGATTTTTGTTTTGTTTCTGGTAAGTAAACGCAGCAGCACCTGTACCCAGCACTTGCTAATCAGTGGCAAAGTTAATATATTTAGTAACATAACTTCTGCACATCACAAAGTAGCGTGTATGTGCATGATTCCATTTTGTTAAGTAGTTTATCCATCTACATTTGCTGTCACGAAATAAAACCAATTTTGCTGAGAAATGAGACATAAGTTCACAAGTTAATGAAACCACTAAAAATAAATTTCCATATTAGCTAATGTAGACCTTGTTCTCTGTACGTATTCATGACTGCACACTGCAAAGTCTAAATTAAGAAAATACAGGGTATCACAGAATCATGGAATGGGTAAGTGGAAGGGACCACAGTCGGTCATCTGGTCCAACCCCCCTGCTCAAGCAGGGTCATCGTAGAGCACACGGCTCAGGATTGCACCCAAGTGGTTCTTGACTATCTCCAGTGGGGGAGACTCCACAGCCTCTCTGGACAATCTGTTCCAGTCCTCAGTCACCTGCAGAGTAAAGAAGTTCTTCCTCATATTCAGGTGGAACATCCTGTCCCTCGGTTTCTGCCCACTGCCTCTTGTCCTATTGCTTGGCACTACTGAGAAGGGCCTGGATCCATTCTCTGACACCCTCCCTGCAGATACTGATAGTGGTTAAGCTCTTATCCTTTAACCATCCTCACTGCCCTCCACTGGAACTCCTCCAGAAGCTCCATGCCCCTCTTATCCTGAGGAGCCCACAGATGCACACAGCTCTCCCGATGTGGCCTCACCAGGGCTGAGCAGAGGGGCAGGATCACTTCCCTCAATCTCCTGGCAATGCCCTTCCTAATGCACCCCAGAATACCGTTGGCCTTCCTGGCCACAAGAGCACACTGCTGACTCATGGACAGCTTGTTCTCCAACAGGACATACCCCATATAGGAATATTCTGGATACAGGGAGTGTCTAACAGATCGCTGCAAGACAGCTAGCTGCCTGTGACAAACAGAATTGAGCCGTGTCTCACCTGTACAAATGCAGTTCTATGTATTACAGAATATGCATCTTCATTAAAAAAAAAAACAAAACAGGCTCAAATCATAACTGAATTGTCTTCTATTACATAGAAAGGATGTGACTGAGCAAGATCCCAGTTCTCAGTCAACAACTGAATGCCCTAGTCACAAGGTTATGTTCATTTCATACTAAACACTCCTCAATTCTAAAATTGTGTAGACAAAATTTAATGCAGATTTGTTTTGAAAGTGGGGAGACCAGCAACTTTGAAAACATGAGAAACTGTTTTGTATTCTGGGCACTAAATCCAAGAGGGATTTAGAGAAATAAAATAAATTGCAGGATGAACAAAGCTTTTCAATTAGTAATCAAGATGAAAAAGGCATTTTTGTACCAGTATGATATAAATCTTTTAATTTATTTCCAACATCAAAAAGGTCTAAAAACTAATTTTCTTTCCAAAGCCCATCTACACTTCTGTCACAAACACCTTTAAGCGGAAATCATACTGCTGTCAGAATACATTTTATTTTACATACTGTTTGTACTCTGAATTCTTCCCACACACTCAAGTCTCAATGAAATCAGGCTCTATTGCCTTCACTTTGGCCACACTGGTTTTTCATGCCTTATATATTTACATTCTTACATTCTCTGACTACTGATCAGAACTAATTGTTCAGATAAACCCTTTCTACCCACCTCCAACTGCCTAATGGCACATCTGCCATGACAGATGATCCCACTGCATTCCTAGCATACATTCCAGACACTTACATTCCTTGGATACAGTTGAAGGAGTATATTAACGAACTCTGTTAAATCTGAGTATTTGTTTTACACTGATGATAGACAGTCTTCCTGAGATTTTCCCCGGTAATATTACAGATTAAAGATCTATTTAAGCCATGTAACACGTGTCTGTATGTTCTCAAACTTGGCACTGACGAGGGCAAACATGGATTGAGGAATATATTTATGTTTAGTATCAACATAGGGTGTTGTAAATTATTTCCTCAAATCTATGCTGACTTAAATCATGCATGCCACATGAAACCTTGATGATACATTTTTATTCACAAACGAAATGCCGAATCAACAGACTCTTTCCAAAAAATTTCTTAAAACTTGGGAAGTTTAGACAAGTGGTTTTTTGCCATGGAGCACTTCCTTGAAAGAATTATCCTTAGGATAGAAATTATACAATCTCCCGAATCTGAAATCATCACCTTTTTTTTGTCAATCACTCCAATGACCCTGAAAAAAACGCCCAGTTTAATCTGGCATCTATAAATATATCCGCCTTTGTCAACGTTCTTTTCTATTCTTACTGGATGCCATTCTCCTATAGACTTTCCCCAAGTTTGTAGTATCAAAAGTTCAATAATCATATTAAGCCTAATATTGTTTTGGTAATTCCCCAGTTTATATGGCTTTGACTCAAAGTTCCATAATCTGCAGGGTTTTTTTGTCATAAATGAAGTCACAGCACCTGTGTCTCAAAGTTTAAATTCTTCTCCAAGACCACCGTTTGTCACATCAGTTTGGTACCTCTTGAAAAGAACCCACACACTGTCCACCTTTTAAGTTTCTGCACTTACTTTTGACAGGCCATCAGCTGGTGCAGGTTTGCCCTCTATTCCAAATATTTCATCAGTATCTTGAACTTCTCAGGCAATGCCTTTGCATTTTACATTGAGCAAAACTGGCAGAATAAATCTTCATACAGCAAAGGAGGAATTGAGAGGTTGATACAGCTTTTTTTTTCCCCTCTCATACTAACTAATGCCATGCATTTTTTTATATTCAACTGCAAGTTTCCTGGTTTAAAGTGAACTACCATAAATCTGAATGCTGAGACGCAGAAAGCACTGAGGTACCAAAAATTTGAGTTGCTAAATAGAGACTATCATAACTGCTATCAGTTCAATTTCTTCGTATTTTTCTCATGCTACTTTTTTTGCTGCAGAATTTCTTAGTATTTTTAGTTCTCTTGCACTGAAATCTGAGGTTTGCTTTTACCTTTTTATGTTAAATCTTCTGTATGTTCCATCACATTAGCAAAATGGATGTCCAAATTCTATTTCAAAATGTTATTTCAGAAAATAAACTTCTCTTATTACTCCCTCCAAGTAGGAATAGTCTTTTGTATATTATGGGTTCCATTACAGGTAAAATTTCATCAAAGCATGTTTTATAGCAGGAAGACTTATACCAGGGTACTGTTAAATAAATACTGAAAACATCATTAAAGCCATTCCAACAATCTTCTGAATCAGTATTTGTATCGTATCCAGCTTTTATCATGTTATCCATTTTTACCAGCTACTGAAATGTGTGAAGTGTCTTCCTGTTTTAAATATGTTTATGCTCACAAAATTCAGAGTAAGAAAAACCACAGTAATTAAAAAGTCAGGGGAACTCATTGGTAAAGTTCCAATATATAACAGAATGGGGCCTAAATGATTTCCCTGGAGTCATAAAATGGCTGGAAGCAGAGACGTAACAAAACATGTCACTAAACCACTAAACATTACACATCCTATATACTTTTCAGGTTTTGACATCTTGCATATACTGTTTTAGAACACAAATGGTTCCATTCATTAAAAGCAATCCTGAGTGGCACCTTAAGAGAAACAAATTTAGAAGTATAGTCTTTCAATTATTATTTATGACTGTAAAGTTTTTAATTTCAAATGCACAGTACTTACCCGTGCAAAGTCAAAGGCATATCTATAAATAAGTTTAAAATTGGCAGGCTCGTTTAATAAAGATCTCAAGTAATCCAGAGAGTTTCTCAATTTTTCTGTAGTATCACACCTATAAAACAAGCACCAAGTGAGTTTAGAGTCTGCATTCTTATAGAGATGTCTGATGTTCCAGGAAAGAATCTCTAACATGTATCCCCATTAACCTGTTCAAAACACATCACTCTGTATGGAAGCACATTTTTGAGTCTGCCTGCATAAAATGTCTTATTAAACCCACGGTGTGAAACAAATAAATAAAGTAGCAAAGTCTTACACTGGGACTGACTGGCTTCATAAAAAATGCACTCTCCAACAGATTAAACTAAGAGCTTGTCCATGCATGGCAAACAACCAGTTTGCAGTGAAATCAAAGCAGTGAAAAATACTTCTTAAGTCTTGCTGAAACGACAGAACTTCCTACACAGTTTTAGTAATTCTCTTCTGGAAGTCCAAACACAGTTCTTTCTTTCTTTCTCCAACTTTCTATGAAACATGATTATTCATCTATATTGATGTTAATTCTGACATAAAAATAAGCTCTTAACCAGAGAAAGCAACTCTTAGAAAGAAAGTGCAGAGTTACTGAAGGGCTTTGTATTATTCAGCATTTTAAACCAGTCTAACAACATACCAATATCTGAAAGATTCATGCAACCCAACAACAAAGACTGGTGTCCTTGGAGACAGAAAGACTGTCAGACCTCACGACATTTCTCTTTTATTGAGACTGTAGACATTTTAATCCAACTGTATTTACATGTTCAACTTCAGGTTTCAAGTTGTCTCTAAGTGACCATATTATCATAAATCAGGCCAAAAACTTACGACTTCTACTCCATTGTAGAGCTCTCTGCTTTAGGTGTTTTGAGTCAAAACACTGAAGTGTGTTTTTCTGAGCTGTGTTTACTATAACAAACTTAAGAGAATTTTCAAGGCACTCACTGTAGTGATGTCATTCCTTTTAACCATTCTTGTAATGTAAAGTAGCCCATGTTTTGTGCATCCAACTTCCACGCTAGCACAAGCATAACTACCTGTTTCAAAGAGAAAAAAAACAGAGACTGAAGAGTTAACAAAAAGATCCATGTTTTTCAAATAACCACTGTTTAGTAGGCTACAAATGCTTTTACTTGTATAAGTGTAGTTCAAACAAACTACAAGTTCAGAACTTTGTTACACTGTTTTAGAAGTTAAAAAAACCCTGTAAGTGACAAATCTGTACACAATCCAAAGGAAGAGAAGGTAACAGTGCAAACATAGAATGAACATCCACCCGAGCTATCAGTAGGGACTTCAAGGGAGTTTGCACAATCATCTCATGAGCAATACAATGAAGAAGGTAAGTTGGTGCAGAAGCTACAGAAAAGGTTCCCCAAAGGAACTACAAAATTTCAGTAGCAGTTTGACAAGTTGTATCTGACATTTTTTAAACCCTTGTCTCAATTAACATCAGTTGCAATCCACAAAATTCAATTATTTGAAAGCTAATAATGATCCCACAATTCAAGCAGGTGTTAAGTAAAGCTAGATGAACTAACATTAACACACATTCTAACAGAGGCTGATACATAAATACTTCAGTTTTGGCTGAAAGGAGACAGTTTCTTTCACATCTCACACAGAAGACCAAAGCAATAAAGAATTTAGATAAAGCAATACCGTAAGATTATTATTATCTTAATCATCAACTTAAGAAAACACTTTTGACAAATACATGAAAGAAAAACTTGCAGGATAACTGACCCTGCCAACTAGGAGAAAAAAATTAAATAATTAAATAATTTGAATTTGCAACTCAGCCATTAACTAACATTAGTGCAGCTCTATACAGCTTTTAATGCGAAATCAGAATACCTTCTTATATATCCAAATGCCTGCATAAATCACATTTATTACTCTCAAACTCTGAAATTAGCAAATTACATCTTATTCTTCCATTACATCTTTCACAGCCACAATTCTCATTTACTTATATGATGCTCCATGAATTCTGCAAAAGACAGGACTTCCAAATGCATTTAAAGAACAAAAATTAGGCACTAGGAAAAGTCCTGTAAAAGGCACAATTATTTTTAGATTTTTTTTCACATATATATACACACACCCCCCTATAGAATATGTATCTGTAATATATTTATATTCCTTATTTGTTTTTTGAAATGGTATAATGGTAGTGCCACTACTGCCCACAATATTTGAAATACCTTTTTCTCCTAGAAAACCCAAAGGAAACACTGTTTGTTTGTTAGTTGCTACATTAAATCTTGAATGCTGTCTTACTGTTTCAGACAACCATCAGCTTTTTTTATTTGTTGTTTTTTTTAAGATCTCTCTTTTTCTGGGGAGACTGAAGGTTGGTGTTAAAGTGAAAGAGAAGGGGTGGCAGCAGAGACAAATCAAGGTTTTACAGGTTGACAGTCTGGGGTTTAAAATAATGGCAAGTCGTTCCCAAATGTGTTTCAAAACCTCCCTGGTTTATATTTCTTGAATTTTTTAAACTCTCAAGAATTTTTCAATTCTTGGTGGAAAAGCAAGAGCTGTAAGACTGGCTCAAGCACACTACAGCAGACAAGGCATTTTTTAAATGGATTCTGAACTTACATTTTCTGGTTCAACTCCAATATCTTCACAAAATTTCTCCATACCTTCTGGCCCTACAATGTCATCCGTGCCTGCAAATAAAACACATTTTACTTATCTCTAAATATTAAAATAGCCTGTCCTTTTACAGCACAAAAGAAGTGCAATGACACAGTACAACCTAACTTTCATACCGTTTGTTTTGACATGAAATAACTATATCCACACTTACTATCAGAGTTGGATACACTTAAATCTTTATCTCACCTTTGAAAACAGGGAAATTGTAAAACAACTTTTCATCACTGCCGATTTTTCTACTCATTTACTGAGATAATCTTGGAAGTGTAAATTAGTAAGATTTTTAAGAATGCACTTAAGACTAACAGAACACCCACATAATATTACCATACTTAAATGAGTGGACGATGGCTAGTGAAACTCATTTCTTGGCTTGAATCTCTACTGTTACCATACGATCAAATCACATAAAAATATGATGTACAGGATACAAGACATTATCATTCCCAGAATCTCATTCCTCATTGTCTCATATACTATCTTTATATAATGTTATCCTGCTTATTCATATTGCTACACCACGGCCACACATCATCTGAACAATAGTAACTGCAACAGGAAGGAAATAATGAGTTACAGTTTTCTTTCCCTACTTAAAAGGAAAAAAAGATTCAAAATATAAAAGCTATTAAAATGCACTAGTAATAAAACATGGTCTTAAATCAAGATTTTTGTAATTTCTATGATATTCCAGAAAAAATTATACAGGCATTAAGAATTGCACTGTGCAATTCTATTTTTAAATACACTTTAGCATTTGAACTATTGTGTTAAAACTATTTTACTTGTGTTTAGAAGGGCTTATTTGAAAAAAAATACAGGCCGAAATGCCTACTTTCTTCCAATATAAAAATCACATGTGCAAGAAAAATAGGGTTTATAAAGGGAAGGTCAATCTGTATTTTATTATTAGGTGATCTATTTTAGAAATAACAAGGTTTAATTATGTCTTTTTCCATCTTCTCATTACAGCCTCTCAGTTCTCTGAGTGTACACAACAGCCTTTAAAAAGATTCATCTGTAGTGCAAAAACACACCAAGGGAGGGAAAAAAACCCACAAATGCAGTGTCAATGTCTGCATACATAAAGAAGACTTATGAAGCAAGAACACAAGAGATTATTCCTTGAAAATTCAATTTTTAGAATGTTACTCAATACTGTAAACAGAATCGTACTCTTCACTTTTCTGTGTTTTATCTTGGTGTGTGCATCCAGTGGAAACACCAAAGTTCTTTCACAAACAGCCTTCCTTTCATCCTTTCTTTCCATGAAAGTCTTGACAAAAATGAGTCATGCCTGTTGCTAGAGTAAAAAAATAAATCAAGCTGGTCAGAAAGGCAGAGAATCTAACAGGTTAGATTTGGCTTGAATTTGTCTGAATCTCCTCTCACAGACTGCCACAGACAAGTGAGATCTCAAAGTATTTCATTTCGTTTATAGAACTTTATTAGGAAAAAGCAAATTGTTTATTACATCAAATTAAGTTAGTCTTCATTATGTTTAAGAAGCAGACAAAACAGAACAAGCTGTGAGACATGTTATCCAAGACAGCACCAGAAAACTGCAAGATGACATTAAACATCTATTTAATTCCTTTTTGGTCTTTACAGTCATGAGATCATTTTTATCCTTACTTTCAGAAAAACACGTGCAGGAGAACAAATATAACAACCAGCTGCACTAAAAAAGGATCATTTTTTGTGACTGCAGACCATAATTAACATTCCTAGAAGTAATGCCTGAAGAAAGTTCTCCTACACAGGGGCAAGAATAAATAATACAGGCTACTTTCCCTATAACTTGTGATGGAAAACTATCTGATAAAACTAGTATATTTGGGATATTTGAACTCATCCACTTCTTTGCTTGAAACCCTACACACCGGATTCAGCAGGAATAAAACTAATGTTACTACCTCCCTCACCCTTTGGTTTTTTTTAATTAAAGACACACCACTTCTCCTGAGGCTAATTCTGTACTGTTCAGCACTATCGGGGCAGATGACAGAGAGCTAACAATATTTTCAATGGAAGTACAGCTTTAACTGTAGATTCGAATAGTAAAGCATACATGTTCCAAAACATTTCAAACTACACACTTTCTGTATTCTTTTTATAGGATAAAGACAAAATTGAACCTTAAACTCTTCAACCTCATGCTACACAGACTATAAGGAAAGTTTCCCTTAAGACTTTTACAAAAAATCCTTCATATTCAGTCTTTCAAAAGCTCAGTTAATGCAATTTTCATATTCCAATATAAATTAAATTGTTACTGGTCAGAAATTTGCATTTCACACTTACCTGCATATTCATAGAACCATTCTAAGCATCTCTTACTTGAAAAGACTTCTTCCTCTGCTTTTATTCTAGTTGAATCGTATTTTCTATACATACTTAGAAAAAAAGAGAAACAAGTAATTAATTCATCAATGTTTTTTAAAAGCAATGTTTTTAGTCAACAGCCACTCTTAGCAGAAACATTATTCCTTTCAGTTTACCCAACATTCTGTCCTCATATCCAGTCATTTGGAACACTGCTTAAGAATCACTGAAGCTAAATACTTTGTTTTCTCACTGTCATATTTCCACTGATTCATAATCATTACCCATGTAAATGACCTTCCCCTAAAACAAGTACAGGTTAGTTCAAATTCAACCCCAAGCTGTTCTGTGCAAGTTCACAGTAAGGCCTTGCCTTACACCACCAGTTACCACAGTCAACTGATGGGCTGCAATCTGGCTGTGGGTCGAAGGCCAGAGTAATTCTGTGTCACAGTCAACGCAGCTTCTACCTCTAGGTGCACACATACTTTGAGCACTTTGAATTATTAACTAAAGAGAACTGCAAATACTATTTTTGCCGCCTCAAAAAATGCTACAAACGACACAAAGGCCAAAATAGACATGACCTACACTTATATTGTTCTAAAGACAGTAAGTTGGTAACACGGAAGAACCACAGAAAAAAGGTTTAAAGTCCTCATCAACAAAAACTCAAGGAACATCATTCATCATGGGGTAAAGATTCATCTGAAAAGCTGGCCTCTTTTCCCAGAGACTACCAGCAGGCTAATGCTCTTCTCCTTCAACAAGAAGTGTAAGGAATTTTAACTACACTAAGGAAACAAATTTAGTATCTGAAACACCTAAAGCACAGAAAACATGAAATTCAAGGGTTACTCCACCCCAATTAGACCTTCTGAAACAGGGACAATATCATTTGTGCCTGCTAGAGGAAAGAGACTCAGCCATCCAAGTAGTTATCCACTGCTGCATATGCATTCTCTGATCCATTTCCACCATTCTTCAGTAGCTTGGGCTCATAAAGGCTGAAAAGAGCAACAAATAAATGGTTTCGTCTAGAGGAGGTAGCCAAGAACAGCTCTGTAAGTGTTCCAAGCATGCAGAGCTTCCTCTCACAATGTCAAATCCTGCTGGGGGAAAGACAATGAAGCAGCTAACTGGTTCAAGGAGAATTTTGAAACAATTTGAAAAATGAAAATTATTTGGAGTTGATTTCATCACTGTTTTGTCCTTCTAGAACAACGTGTAAAAGACACCTAGATTTATAAGCTTAGAGTACACTGATCCCACTATTTTCCACCTAGCTCAGCTATCAGCTGTGAGGAACTGTAGCTAGAAGTTAATGGCACACAGATCATTCTGAAAGGAATTCAAAGAAATATTTCATGTTTACTGTTGCAGTTCGTTTACAGCAGCTAACCTTTAGAAAAGTAATACTGGTCAGAACAAAATGATAAATTGCTAATTGGAAGATAAATACAAATGAGGCTCTTAAGAAATTTCTTAAGAAAAATTGATGCTGTACTGAAACACACCGATCTGCAACAAACTGGAACACTGCACAGAAATGTCAGCCGTAAGTGTTCCAAACACATTCATATACCCACAATTTTAGGTTTGGGGGTTTTTTTCATTTTGAAAATACTCTTTTCCTATTTGAATTACCTATTTTGCATAAGCTTTACTGAAGTTGCAAAGGAAAAGGCTGACAGCATCGCTCAGTAAGCAAAGAGCTAATCCAGAAGCTATAAGTCTGAGTTAGAGTAATTTTTTTTTAATAGGTCTGATAACATTTTCATACTTGCAGAATGAACTGTGATTATGAAAGACCTATCCAGTAATTTTTAGGCTATTCTGAATTCAGAGTAAGCAAGACAAAGAAAGGAGGCGTTCTGCCACTTTGGCAAAAGTCTTAATTATTCAGTATCCCCTTTTTTGTCACAAACAAACGTGACGAACACCAAGTAGAATACCAAGTTGAAAACTGTAGCAGGAGCTAGTCAACATCTTTGTTCTATTCTCTTTATTCGAGAAGTCTGTAAGAGTACTGCTGAGACCGAGGACATGGCAAAGCTAATGAGGTTCACAAAGGAAGATATTTATCACAAGACTCAATGCTTTTTCTTACAAAGGGATGATAACCAATTGCCTTGCCCTACTTGTTCATGTAACTCAACAACACATTCAACTGTCAGTATGCAAACAGTGGATTTAAGAAGGAACCCTCAAGAAACAGACTTATTGACAGAGCTGTAAGTCATCCAACTATTTCAGAAAAAAAGGTTTCCTGCATCTACAAATGGCAGAGCTAAATACTACCTGAAACAAGACATCAGTGCTAGAAGTACGTGTAATAGGAATGGTGAGCAAAACCAGAAAAAAACAGCCCTTTTTATACATTCTCTGCATCTGCACATAGCAGTTTTTCAAACAACTGATATGAGATTGAAAGTCACTTGTTGTGTTTAAGGCTAAGGTCACAGTTCGGAACCACAGGAAATAATAATTTTTAAGTCCATGTGCCCAACATACAGCCAAGTAACTCTAATGAAAATGTTCTTGCCTCGGACTTAAAATTGCTCAAAAAGCTCAATACCTGACCACTGGAGTTCGATTTTTGAGAAACCAAAACTGATTACAGATATTCTAGCTTGTCCCAGTTCACAGGTTCAGAAAAAAAAGTCAAAAGGGATATAATCTTATCAATAATCTTACAGTCTTATAAATAATATATATCCCACTCTCTGCTACAAGCTAATTAGTCAGACATGCATTAAAAGTGCAGGCAACACTATCACATTTATAATGAAAACAGAGTATGCGTGGCCAGACAGCTGATGAATCTCAGATGCCTTGAATGCCTCAGCCTAAACTATCTAATAGTAAATCACATATTCTGCAAGACAAGGATCACTTGGAAAAAAGTATTATAAAAATGAGTAACACTAATGCCAACCCAGAATTAGTGATCTCATGTACACAGACAAACCCTTTTCTCTCCCTGCTTACTCCAAACATTAAATGAGTTTCTCACCCCAGTCTAGCCAAGCCAGCTATTTCTACTAGCAAGAGACTCCTAATCTCTGAAATGCCTAGTGAAGCAAGATGAGTGGGGAGATGCAAACAAGTAAGTAGACAAGTATCTGAGATTACTCAGCCTAGGACAACTTGGTTCAATCTGGCAACACACAGTAAAGGTGTTTTCAAGGACTACATCCACGGAACTATCATCAATATGGATTTGATTATCTCAAGAACCACATTTGCAGAGGAGAAAAACAAACTGCCAGACTCATGAGGCATCTACTTTGTATCTTGCAATACTCCTCATCTCTTTGGAATTTCTCAGTACATACTGCAAGATGATGTGCCTTGTCTTTGTTCTAATGACAGCATCTCTTGCTATGCAGAAAAATACAAACTGCCAGAGTGCACAGGGTAGATATCTGAACACTTTGGGAGTACCAAACATCACCCAACAGACCTGAGTTTCAAACAGCAAGTCCTCAATGGCTCACAGCTTCCCCAGATGACCAGCACCAGTACCTTCAAACAGATGGACAACCATTTTGCCAACCAAGTTTTGCTTGGTAATTTGCTTCGGTATTGATGGTCTATAAGAGGAAACTGCAGTGTCAATCACACACCAGATGTGAAAGAACACACTGCTCAAAAAAAAAAAAAAAAAAAAAAAAAAAGCGGGTGGAGGGACAAATAAAGGCACAGGGGAAAAGTAAAAAACTTAAAAAGACACCTTCCATAAAGGAAGGGCAAATGAATAGACCTGGTACTTTTGGTACCAGAGTTTGTACCACTGTCAAAGAATGCTGACACTGAAACAGGATTACTAAAGGGCATTTTCTCTATCATCAGTTAGAAAGGTCCATACACAATGTTTTCCCAGAGTGTCTGCTATACCTGTCACTACTAGACAATACCAAAGTCAGAACCTTTGCTTTTAGAATTACCCTTCCATTTCTGAACCATGTCATGATACCCATCAGGAATAGCAAGAAAAAAAAGTATTACCTATAGGCTTAAGTACGTGTTTGCCTCTCAGATGAAACACGCATGTAGGTACAATAACTCAGAAAAATCTTCAATTGAAAAACCGTATTTTTTGTTAGTTTGGTATGACACTGTGTCAAGGCAGTGACAGCTATATACAAGTCATTTGTAACAAATATCTCTGTAAGGAGCATTTAGGTTTTTCTTTTTTATTATCTCTAACAGCCATTTTGTCAGCTAGAGAGAGGAAAGAATGTGGGACAGGGCAGGGCAAAAGCAACATGAAATAACCTGTCTAAATTTTGTAATTGTAAGCACAATGAAAGTATTTTAATAAAGCCTTATCTATTCACTCACAATTATGATTCTAGCAAATTTTCATAAAATCTGTAGTAGAAACAGAAGGGTGGGAGAAGTTTTGCAACCTGCAACATGTGACAAAAACCGTTTAATGCAACCCTTAGGACCAACTTATTGACTGTTAAGTTTTGTGAATGAATATGCCTTATCTCTGCCTGTTTAAAGACTTACAATCATATCGAAACTGTTAAATGTTTGGAACTTTATCAGGCTTACTTAATGAGCAGTATGTGTAACAACACACATGCTGATAGTTGCATGTCCAGTTTAAGGGAAGTGCACTGAAAAGCTATAGAAAAAAGGAAAATTATACTTGTGTGTACCTGAAAATCCCTACTTCAAGGAAAAAGATACACACATTTATGACAGCTGTGAACACAGGCGGTCTGCATGGGGCAGGACCAAACCAGATAGTAAACAACAACAGAACAAAAACCAAACCAACTCTCAATACCAAAGGTTTTGAAAACTTTGAAAGTTAGTACACCCCATGTTAATGACATCATGTTTTCAAAAATTACATTTTTCTGCTATAGATCACGGAGTTTACTATTCAATAAAGAAAATCTGTTTTTCATATTAGTAGGCCCTTTTGTGGTTCCTACACACATATGGGTAAACTGATTGAAAACATTTATCTATTTGTTTGAAAACAAATTTCAGGGAAGTAGATAAATATTCCTAGTTTTCATCCTCCTAAAGTGACAATGTACATTACTGCAAGACTTTTGCCCTCAGTGTGATTCCAAAATAAAGGGTAGAATTATCTTTTAAATGAGACTGTCAAAAAATTAGGACATTAATACATACAGCTCATTTTTCCCTAAGGAAAAAGAATAATATTTGGCTAGATATTGTGTAACAGATAAACAGCAGTAGACATTACAAAGTGATTACTTTTTTTAGACAGTCTTTTTAAAAGACAATTACAAAGTGAGGACTATCTTTTTACCCAGCAAGTATCTTTACATGAATTTTGCTTTACCTTTCTGAAGATGCTTAACACAGTGATGGAAGAGCGACGTACAGAAAATGTAATTTTAACTCCGATTTGAGAATACTCTATACTCTCACAGTTTTAAGTACAATAAAGTCAAGACTGTGATATTGAAATAAAAATACAAACTAAGTCTTCAAGTCATTATGTTCAGGTTAGCACGTGCTAAGCTGTTTACTTCCAACAGCTATTCTTTAAGGCAAGATAAATCTTACTGTGATGTATAAAACACCGAGTTATTTTTATTATACATCACCTGGTATAAAAATTCCCTCCCACTGAAACACTGCATTCATGCATGGTTCAAGGTGATGCTATGAACATTAATTAAGACAATTCAAGCTCTTATTATGTAAGGGTGGCATACTAATGAACATGTTTGGAATCTTCCATAATCAGTCTATGCACTAGACTAGCATTTCCAAATAATTGCACAACAACTAGATTTGTTCCTATAAATGTTTTTCCTCAATTGCCTGTGCATTCCACTAATGCTTCTGAGATGAGACTGTACTCCTAACAGCCTGGAAGTAAGGGTATAAGATATGTTTAAGTTTATGACTTTAGGAGTCTTTAGAAACTATCTTCTCTCTCAGCATAGAGACCTGCTGAAAGAAACTTTATGAAAGAATACATATTTTAAAATATTACTATCAGATTTGAAGAGATTATAGGAATGAATCAAAAATAGTAAAGACTGAAAATATCACCCAACAAAACACTCCATGTACAGATTTTAAAAAAATACAATTTTTTAATGGACAAACCAGGAGAAATCAACATTCAGTCTCAGCTGCGCTAACACCACTAATGATGACATCCTTTGAAAATCTTTGGACTACTACATAATATTTGCACACTGAGAACAAACAGGAGACCTGCAATTACTGAATTTGTTAATGTTGACCCTATAAGTATGCCACTGTAACTGAAAAACATACAAAAATTTATGTCATTCCATTAAGTATTTGAGGTGACAAATCACTTCTGTTAGGAAATACAGTCTTTTCTGGAGAGGACACAGTGTAGTTTTTCAGACACTGACTGCCTTTCTTCACTTAACAGAAAATCCACACAGACTAATGTCCCTTGAAGGCTTATCCTGAGTTACTACAATGCAGCTTCAAGGAAGTCTGTCTCTAAAAGAAGCTGAGAGGTGGGCCTAGGAGTCCCTTATTCTATAGATTGGCATTCCACCATCCATATTGTTTTTACTGTTTATAGCATTCTCTGCACACAATGTAAGCAGAACTGGCTGTGCAAATAACTAGGTATGCTACAGCACACTTCTGTAGAGCTTCCTGATTTCAGACTGATTTCTGCTCAACTAACTGGGATGTCTGATCCAAAACCCAAACTGGACAGTTATGAGCTCCACCTGACAAAACAAGCATGGAAGAAGGAGACAGCTTTTTGACTAACCTGTTCACAGAAGGTTACAGGGGTAAAAATCCTTCCTTGAAAGAAAACAGAGCTTCAAGACCAGGCTGAATGTCCAGCAAATAATTTCATACTGCCAGTCATGCTGAAATTAAAAACTGTTTTCTTGAAGACCAAAACAAAAGAAACACTCTGTGAAGCAGAGAGAGCTCAAAAACCTTTAGAGGAAGGAAGTCAGATAAAAATTGGAACCACATCAGAGGATATTACCCCATGGTTCATGACTAGCAGATCTGGTTTCTCCTCCAATTCTAAAAGCAGGCTGAGGTCTTCCTTTTAATAAAGACTTACGTGGCAGTAGAATCAAGACTAGATCCATTAGTTATAAACTGGAGAGGCAGATATAAAAAATCCTTCAAACTACATTTTCAACAAGCTCTTAAAAACTATTAAATATATAGTATGGATAGAGCAAAAAAGTTTATATAAATTTCTTTACACAAATGTAATTGTAATTACACAAATCAGTATTTCTTACTTACAGACAAGCTTACTTTTTAGGAGGGTGCTTTTTTCTATCATCAGTGTCTTGGCTAAGGTAGGTAGAGTTCAGTTTTGTGAACATCTCTACATTCTAGAAATATTCTGTCCTTGTATTGCTTCTATATTTTATGCCTATCTTGAAATAAGCTATAATGTCCTCTATCAACTATTTAGCTTTTACATTTCATTATTTCTGAAAAGCAACAAAAATATTAAGAACATGAACTGCTTTTTTGTTCTAGTTAGTGTTACAAAGCAATGAAAGAGAGAGTTGAAATCTTTCTTCTGCATCAACAGATCATTTAATAAATTCCAGTGCGGTTACAGTTGTGCAACCCTGTTAAACACAATGGAGTTATGGGGGCATGACCAGAGGCTTAATTTGGCTACCAGTATTTTTCTTACTCATGCTGGAGTATAAAAAGGAGAGTACCCAGCCTGATTTCAGGCTGACAGTTAGGAGAAAAATGCCTCTTTTAACTTCCCTGAAGGTACTTGCTGTGGAAGCATGTGTTTTCTGAGACACCAGTAATACATGAATGTAATAGAGTTCAAATTTCACTGATTGATGCAGTGGCAAGCAAACTTCCTAGTTGTATAAGCCACTTTTCAAAATCAGAACAGTCCTGCATCTGTCATGCAGGAGTGCACAGTTCTATACTCCCACAAGTTCTGAATTTAGTCCACGTTCTTGCACACAGGGAGCACATTCATTGGTTTCTGAATGACTCACTCAACATACTACACATACTGGAAATCCAACACTTGCAGAAGTCTCAGCTATCCAATACCTACGCCAAAAGAATACATCATTCATGCACACAGCTATAACCTGCTTGGCTTCTGTTGTCCAGTGAGATGCACCTCAATAATCACTGAACGACTGGCTATCACCTTACCTGGACAATTTCCCTTACATGATCAGTATCAAATCACAATGTAACAGGGAGAGACTAGCAGGATTTCAAGTAAGAGCTGAGCAGACTATTAACTACATTCACTTTTCTGACAGGCTGGAGATTGATAATGCCCAATCCAGATCTTATGCATATATATGGGAAAACACTACTGTATCTCTTAAAAGTTGTTTTTGAACAAACAAGTATGTATTTTGACAGCTGGCAACTAGAGCAAGGAGAAGTTCCCTACATGCTTCTTGTACAACTAAGAAAGGTGAGATGCAAACTGAATCTACATATATTTATCAATATCCCACAGTTCAATCACCAGCTATGGTTCCACATTGAGAAACCAAGCAAATTTCAATATAATTTCCATTAGTATTTAAACACATGCTATATCAGCTATTCAACTTTAGATATTCCATCAGTCTTAGCTCATGGTAAGATGACATACCCATCATGTCTACTTTTCTTAGCAGATAAATCATCTCCTGCTGCAGGTCTCCTCTTTTTCCTTGGTGGCATCACTTTACTAAAGCAGTCTGATGAACTGCAAGACCGAAGACTTCCTACAGAGGGAATTAAAAACACCAGCACAAAGAAATGAAAGTGTTGCAGACCAGTCAAACTGTGTCCACTAATAGGCATATTACAAAGGGAAGGGAAGGGAAGGAAGTTAGTGGATTTAAAAATTATAAAAGAAATGGTCTCCTTTCAATAGCAAAATCCATCTCACTTTTACATGGTATTCTATGACCAGATTTCCATTAAGGTCAAAAGTACTATACCAAAATGTACAGTAGCACTAGTATTACTTCAGTCTAACAGCAGTCAAGAACTGAAACTATCCTGAAGAAGTACTTAAGTCCTCAAAAAGTCATCCTTATTTTTAGTCTTTTATTCAAATCAGAACTTCTAAGAGTTGATCATTGCTATTTGAAGTACAGATGTGAGTGAGCACCTACCTCTAGAAAACAGAACCCTTTCTTTTCAAGCCCCAAGCCTTTTGTGATACAGAGAGCAAGAGGTAGGAAAGGTTTTGTTTGCTCTTTGGCAAAAGGGTTTTTTTCAGGTTTTTTTGGAGGTTTGATGGGGTTTTTTGTTTGTTTTGCAGGGATGGGAAGAGACATTCAAAGAAAAAAATAAGTGGCTGAGTGTATTATTTGGACTGAATCGTTCTCAAAGAATCTCAAAGGGTCCCCAAGTAAGAAACAGCCAATTCAAGACACTGGTGCCAATCAGGTGGCAGTCTTTCCATCCTCTTCTCTCAGCTACATATTCCTATGTCTCTGGTAACTCTTCAGTGTACCAATCCAGCTCACCAAACCTGTAGATAATTAACCAAAGAAAAAACGAGTAACAACTTTCTGTACATTAGCACAAGAAAGAGCACAGGACCAGCCCTTTTGACCACAGCAAGTCATTAAATTGCTTTTTCTGTCTCGTGAAAACAGTAGGCTAACACTCTGGGCAAAATTTTGTCCTACTTTCATATGCTGAAGACCACACTGACACCTGAGAAAGGTGTGTGTAAGAGCAGCTCAAAGAGCTATCCAAGCTCCCAGGTGTTACACAGAGAATTTTAAAAGAAAAGGAAGAGAGAAGTGAGATATAAAAATCCAGACACAAAGCGATGCCAAAGAAATTTGCAAGAAAATATTAAGAACTCCAGCATTCCTAAGCTACGTTCTCTTTGCTACTACAGCATCCAAGTTTAGCTATGCTCATTTAAGACGCCCACAAAATCTTGTATCTTACATCACAGCACAGAAGCAAGCAATAAAATTTTGACTACTTTTTGACACAAAGGGAACAGACTGAAATCAGAGGCCCAATTCCCAACAAATACTGACAGCAATCTTTTGCTTACCTATTCTTCGAATCTTTGAAAGGCTCTCTCCTGTTATAGGAGAAACACATGTAAGGAACCTTACAGCCTCACAGGCTTTGCTACATGTAGGTTATTTCAAACATGCATGGAAACTCTTACACATAAGAAAGTACAGATTTTTCTAGTATTATGTAAGATGATTGAACCAGTTTTTAGTTCATCAAGATGAACTAATCTGGTTTCAACTAATAAAGCTTCTGCACTAAGTATGCCTCCTTTGGACTTATCTTTATATTAATTTCTATTAAGAAGAAAATTAATCTCTCTAGCTCAAGAAAAGCTCTCCAATTCAAAAAATTCTTCCTATATATATATATATTTTTTTTTTAACCCTAAAGCTCCCTCGCCAGCATTCTCCCAGGAAAGTATGGCCATACACTATCTTTTTGAAAGAGAATTAAGAGCACTGTAAATTCAAATTGCAATTTAACTAGTCATCAAAAAAACTTGCAAGTATTACACTCCATAAACTATTACCACATGAAAAAATCCTAATGGCTGTGTCAGGAGAACATACTTCTAGAAGCACTGTCCAGAATGCATTACAAAAAGAAATTACCAACAATATTTATTTTCATCTCACCAATAGCAGATATATTTGAAACAGGTAAGCCAGAGACCATAAAAAACTCACAACGCATTTTACTACAAATTAGACAAACTAAGGAACCTAACCTGCTGAATGTCATTTGTTCCACCTGATTATGCCTTCACATTAATGATACTGAAAAACTGTGTTCCCCTAAGTTATTGAACCTGTGAAACTTTATTATTTAGATCAAATTTCTAAAGACTCTGTCAGTAAGTATTTTTTGAAAGCCTACACAGACTAAAAACATTTAAGATGACAGCAGAACTTAAGAGATGGCTAGAAAGAGCCAACAGACTTAAGACACACAATGAACTTAATAAATGAAAATGTGATAGTGAACACCTTTGGAAAATATGTATGTACTTGAGTACAACCTGTAGCTATCTCATTCCTTTGAGAGCAAATGGATTGTTTATAAGCACCTTTCTTTTAAAAAAATTAAAATCCATTTGTGATGGCCACAGGCTTTGGATGCTGAAAATGCAAGAAAAAAACACACCTCCCCCTCGCCCCCACCCAATTTTGTGCAGTTTACTGGTCAGTTGATAGTGAAAAGAAATATGCAAGGCCTCTGTGAAAAGAGAAGCATAGCAAAAGATAAAAATAAAATTAAAAGAAGTGAAATAAAACAGTTATAGAACAGAGAAATAATTTTGTCAGACCTGCAACCCCACACAAACCAAAGAATTCAACTCAAGAATTCCTGCTTGGACTCTTTGCCCCCTTAAATGATAGGATATTTCTAAGATTGGTGAACTTGTTTTAAAGGCTTGAACTGATAACAGACTTCACTACAACCCAATTTCTCCAGTGACTCCTATGAAAAACTTGTACCCTTTTTGGTTTGAATGTATCTAGTTGCAGCTCTCAAACTGACAGAAAAGGGAAGAAAAGAGACAGCTCAGAAATTGGTAGGTGGCTATTAAATGCACAAGTACACTGCCCTCACGCACTGACAGCACACAGACACCAGGTGGACAAACATATTGTACATGCTTTCAGAGACTTAACATCTTAATAACCGAGGTTTGGACCAAGCCTTCACTAGGCTTTAGCTGTTGAATAATCTCTAAACTACTAAAAAACACGGTGTAAGAATTTTAATTTCAAAGTATTTCCTTTGTTACTAAAATTGGTGTATTAAATTTGAGGGGCAGTTATAATTTCTCTGTAACAGCAGCAGAATATTTCTATCTTTCACTTTCATATAAAGCTAAAAATTATCAGTTTAGGTTTTTTTAGTTTGAACTCCTGCAATTTCTTAATTTACAGTGTAACTCACTAAGTAGCAGCAATATTAACCTTTCCTACACAGAGCTTTCTAATTCTAAATGTAATTTCCATGTCTAGCACTGCACAACTAATTTCACTTCCCAAAGATCTGACCACCTGCAAACAAACATGCAACTACCTCTGACTACATGCAATGTTCGACAGAATTTTACTTACCAAGTGCAGCCTTGCTGATGTAACTATCTTCAAAGTTTCTCACTCCTGGGTCTCAACCCAAGACTGGCAGAACCCTCCTATTTCTCACTGGTTTTTTGACACTTGAAGCTAGCACTTGCAAGGTAGAGCCTCCAAATGGCTGCTGAATAGGCCGATACCAGCCAAAAGCCTGCCAAGTTTAAATGCTGTGTGCCAAACATCCTATTCAGCACTTCCACATTTGCAGGCGACAAAGCTTCCAAAGGAAAGTATCAATTCAAGAGCTAAAATTCACCCTAGGAAATTTAAAACAATATACAAAATAAAGCCCACAAGGGAGGGATAGTCCTAGAATAGCAACAAAACCAGAAAAAAAAACAAACAGGGAAAAGAAGTTAATAAGGAGAACTCTACAAGCTGTGTCCTTACAGAAATGATTTACAGGCATGGAATTTTCACCTTCTCTCTAGATAAAGCCTGTGAGTAATCCTGCTCTTCTGATGCTTCAGTAGAAGGATGCTTCAAAGGAAAAATAATTAGAAACTGTGAATGCTGAAGCAATTGGGAAGATAGAGCTGCTCACTTAATAATGCAACAAGACCACCACCAGCACAGTTAACAATCATCAATTTTCAGATACAAGATGAGGAAACTAAGATACACATCAAAACATTAAACAACTTGCAATCCTGTTGTCAAAGGAAAAATCATCTTTTCTGTCTTGAATTCCACACTACAGAAGTGCTTTGGACTCAGGAGGGGTTTCTTCTTTAATATAAAAAAAAGAAAAAAACCAGCAGAGGCAAAAGCAATTTCTCCCCCTCCAGAGCTTCAAGAACAGCAGTGAAGCCTTGTTTTTGTTGAAGATATTATCTCAGTGTTTTAAACAAGCCAGGTGACAACAGGAAGCATACTTTTAAAGACTTTTTAGTCTGGATAAGTAAGTCATAATTTAATTACCAAATCATGACTTAAAGCTATTAAAAAGCTGCAAGCTTTGTAGTTATGACATAAAAACGACTATTATTTCAAATGTGAGTTTTCCAAGTTAATGCATATACATACTAAAAGAAAAAGAAATTGTTTACACAATGTGAAGGCCTGCTGTTCTTACACCTACAAACAGGTGAAAAGGCAAAGGCCCATGACATATCTGAAGTCTACCTTATTTTTCAGATAGATATGCATACTGAATGATGGCACATGAGACTGCAATCATTGTAGGGGACTGGAATTTTGAAACAAGAGACATCTTAGCTCTCAAATCACTGAAGGAATTTTGAAACTGCCACTTCCCTGTAGTTCTTTGATGTTTTTAAGGCCTCGTTCCAGAAAGGAAATCTGGCTAATACTTAGAAAACATACAATTTGCTTTAAGTAATTTAGATGTCCAATACATTTATTGTTAGCTTAGAAACAACTGCTTTGAAGTAAGTGAAACATGCATTTAAAAATTATTATTATTAATAATAAATATTAACCTAAACCTAAGATTTTTTAAAATAGCTTTTAGAAATCTCAACCAAATTTAGATACACATTTATTAAGTCATCCCAAAAGCAAAGTCCACAATGTAGTAACAATAACCACGATAATTATGTCAGAAAATGAACAGCAGTCTTTAAGAATAAGGCCTGGTCCAGAAGATTCAGTGTTAAAATAATCTCATAACTATAAAAAAAATCTTTATATGGGTTTGGCAACACTCAAACCTTTTGCAACAGTTCTTAATCTGACTTTCAAATGAGTTCTAGACACAGAATCTCAAATTCACAGCACCTAGGCAGTTCTATAAACTGCATAACAAAATTAATAGGTGTTGACAATTTCTTACTGGGAAACAGACGTTCCAAAAGTTTAGGCACATTGAAATCAAACAGTTTGCAAAATAACTCTTTATAGATTTACGTAAGTCTCTCCAAGTAAAACGTTTCAGAAGTGTCAAGTCCCATACAAAATAGAAAGAGGAGACCTCGCTGTACCGTATTCACAATGGCCAAAATAGCTCTTTGCATGTGTATTTGTCCTCATATGAGTCAAATCAAGCACACATTTCAACTGAACATGCCTGGAACTTATGCAAACATTTGGGCTTCATCTGTTTCTACAAGGAGACATAATATAGGGCAGAAAACTAAGAAATACTGGAAATAAAATCTGAAGATTAGGAGGGAACCTGGCATTATCAACCTCTAATTTTGGTTCTAATTTCCTATTTGTTTCTGGTTTGAAAGGTTCTTTTACAACTATTGCAAAAAATTACACTCTTTAGTGGCATTTTGTTCCTCAACTCATTCAACAGGTACATTTAAACTTTTGAAACGGCTTAATTCAAACAACACAATGCAGGCAATAGGTTACCATGAGTGTCAGTAAAATACTGTTCATCAAAGCCAGTAACATGCTCAAGCACCTTCTAATAGAGGTAATGAGAGTGCCAAGGCTGATTTCTCATACTTTATGACAGAAGTGCTAAGCAAGAGATAAGATACCTCAAGTACCTCAGACGCTTACTGATTAGCGACAGAAGGGGACTACCTCAATGCTTCACAACAGGTCTTGGTGATCAAGAGTAAACAAAGATTATAGAACACATTTTCATACATGAAATCAGCATGTACCTGTTTAGTTTAGAGCACCTGGATCACATAGGAGAAAATTCCAAATCTCCATCAGGAGATGGGAGAGGACATCAGTTCTGAAACATGGACAGTAAAATCTCTAACTGTCTTGAACTACCTGTAACAACCTCTTTTGCAGAGGCTTTTCATTTACATGATGAGCTAATTTCAAGTATCAAATCACTAACCACACTGAAGGAAAGTATTTCAGAGAAGCCTTTTGTGGCTGGGGTAAGAGTTCAAGCATGAAACAAAGTCACTTGCTGCTGTACAGAGGAGGGTGCATAGTCCCTAAGTGAGCTCTGTCCGATCCCAAGCAATGCAGTCCTGTGCTTCTCATTGCTCTAGGCTAAGAGTGTGCTAGATTTCTAAGTGTGTGCCAGAAATCTCCAGGAGGAGCTAACAGCTCTCTCTGCTTTCCTAAATGCTCAAAGTAACATCAGCAAATATAGCCATCACCTCAGGATAGTGAAAAAGCTTTGAGTCAGATGGTAGGACAGAAATGATCCGTTTTAAAGAACAGCTCTGCTGAGTGAGTGATCAGGGCTTGAAGACAGTAAGTTATTTCCCTCCCTCCTCAGGTATCATGCCTGAAATACAGAAAGGAAGGGAGAAAAATATATCAAGGAAACTGCCAGCTCTCAAGTAAAAAGTGCAAAAGGAGGTAACAACTCTTGCCAAACATCAAGTCACAAAGCCCAAATGCTGACAAATCAAGAATGGCAGGAAGCTGGTACCAAGCACCTGAGAAGGGCTTGAAAAATGATGACATTTCATTGAACAAAACACAGGTGTGAGCTATTAAATAGATAGTCCTCAGACACTGACTGAAAATATGCACAAGAAACAGAAATAACCTGCATCAAAAGCACTCAAGAAAAACACTGGTTGTTTGGAGCACAGCATTTAAACTTGGTCACAGGCACCGTAAGAGCCAGAAGAGGTCTTGCTTCTGCTCTGTTCTCACTAATGCTCTTTCAAGACTCAAAACACTACAAGAACATGGATATTCTGTGGCCCAATGGGTTGAGTCCCAGGAGTGAGAGAAATTTTTCAGTAAGTATTCTAAACTGAGAAATAGTAAAACTACAGATACTGCTGAAACTTGTCCAAGTCCTTCATGATTGGGTAAATTAAAAGCACAAATATCTGTTTTAAGAAAAACTAAGAAACTCTGGCACTTGTTTCCTAAAACTCCTTTAGCCTTCTAGAACATCATTTTGAGTTATGTTAGAGAGACTTCTTTAATAAAGTGTGTTTAAATTGCTTCGATCTATTTTTACTCCATTCCTATTAAATACCTGTCTGGTGATCGTCTTGACCAACGTCCTCTGTCAGATTCTGCAAGAGAACAGGAATGATATGGTTAAACAAGATGCTGATCTTCATTCTTCTGTACCGTTTTCAACTTTTACTTTATCTTAATATTCATCTTAATTACTTAAGGATCATCTACGTAAGATTGTAGTCTTTGTGTTTTCAGCTCATATTTACCTAAAAAGTCATCCTTGCAAATTTATCTAAAAAGCTCAAGTAACTTGAATTTGCAAAATATTTTTGAGGTTTTTTTCAATCAAAAACTTACTAAATTATTTAAAGGGTGAAAATAACTACCCATTAGATGGGGAATTGACAGTATTGTACCGAACAATTCTGCCAACAAATGCAGCATTAGAAAGACTGAATTTACCATTTAGCACAGAAATGGCTTTACTTAAGGATAAACACACATTTGGTTCTAAAGAAAACTGATTAAAAACCAGCTGAAATCTTGGAAACAAGTTACCCCCTTCTGCAGGCAGGGTCTTTTCCACTGAATTTGCTGTGTACACACAGAAGCCGTATCACCATTTCCAGCTATGGTTGCAATAAAACAAATGTAAATACACAGCAAATAAGCAGGAAGAGTTTTCAAAAAAAACTTGTTTCACTTTCTGCATGGGTATAAGAGGACAGCTTTCTCATTCAATATGTTTTTCAGAAGAACTGTAGGAAACTGGATAACTATGATGATTACCATCATTTGATGTATCTAAAAAAGCTTCTTGTATGGAGGCAACATCTAAATACAATGTTCAAACAAAGCTCAAACTCCACTCTGACCTCTGGAGTACAATCTTTCAGCTTTTACTAATACTGCTTATCTCTTCACCAATTCAAACCCAACAGCCTTTCATACAACAAGGCAGTTATAATTTTTAGAAGTGTAATCACTTAACGATTTCAATCATGAAATATTCTGGACCAAAGCCCTAGCTAATTCTGCTAAGAGAAAATGGCAAGTCATTACCAGCCTATTGAGGGTGTGGTAAATCTTGTGAATATTTGCCAGTGTCGACAGATGAGAATTCAGTTGAAAATCTAGAGGGGGGGGAAAAAAAAAAGGTTTTAAACGTCTGGTTTCCAGATGTAGCAGTCAAGATCTTCTTATGTTCTGGCTATTTAATAAAATCATCAAGAACTATAAAATAAAAGCCATCTCAACACTCTTTCAGCATCAGTATTTTCAACCCTTGAGTAGAATAACTGAAATCTGCAGAAAGATAGACTATGTACACGTTTTTCCTAAGGCATGGATGACCCTCAGCAGAAGAGAACTGTAGCTGATACAAAAAAAAAATTTACAACTTTTTTCCCTTTAGATTGGGAATCATTATAACTTCCATGTTACCCAGTCCTTCTGTTTCATCTATTCCAAAACCAAGTACCATGTAACACTCTAAAATCATTACTAAAAATCCTAGTATTTAAAAAAATCTAATTTTATTAATACACATGTACTTGCCTTTATACTAATCTCCTTGCAAAAATAAGTGACTAGAATACACTTACACAGTTGAAACATGGCTTTTTAGTAACAAACCAAAGGTCACAATGCAGCAGCTGTTAAGACAAGAGCCAATAAAACTGATAATAAAATATTCTGACGCTTCTTGGAAGAGGCCATAGCATAGATGTTGATTTTGCTTCCATGCTCCAAATATAAAACACTTGAGTTTGCTTCAGTTGCTAAAGAGCGACAAGCTAATTTTTCTCTATTCTTTTGAATTCCCTATTTTTGCTAGGAATGTGTCAAGAACAAAACTGGAAAGTAAGTAATTTACAAAAGATCAGCGGAGATCCAGCCAGACAGCAAGCAAACCAAGAAGAATCTCAAAAGCCGAACACAAAGCAGCTGAGAGGGCTTAAAGACAGCCAACTACTATAGAGTATATCCATTTAAACTAAAAATAAATTAGCTACCCCACTAGAACTCACGTGCCAAAGCACTCTAGAGAAATGTACAGTATGACAAGCACAGTATTTCAAGCAAACTTCTTCTGTATGTAAAAAGCTTCTGTATGTGCCTAGTGTCACTACCCAGCTAATGCACTAAAGCATTTCTAATATGAGACATTTAATTTGGCTTTGCCCAGCAGCTGATGCAAGCAAGGTCTAAAACATAATTCCCTTATTTCCATCCAGAGCATTTCAAAGGAATGCTCTCAAGATACATTTAAGATGACCCAGATAAACTAGAGTCATCACTAAACACCTGATTGCCAAGTCAGTGAACCACACTGCTATGAAGTTTAACAAGTGGAACTGAAGAAACTGCCTGCTCTAAGTGTACTTCTTACACCCATCACTAGGGAATTCTTTTGTCACAGTGAATTAAAAAAAA
>VZRQ01003568.1:1136724-1175276 GCA_013397975.1 Machaerirhynchus nigripectus | reverse complement strand
AACCCTTCCCCGGCATCGGGAGTCCCGGTGGCACGTTCGGCCGAGCCTCACGGGTCAGGGGCAAGAGAAGCCGCCCCCAGCCGGGCGGTTCTTTCGGCCGGGCAGCGGTGCGGGCGGCAGGCCCGGCCCCGGCGCTACTCACTGACAGCGGCGGCATCTGAGTGCATTTTCGTGCAGCGCTGCACACGCTGCCGGCCCGGCCCGGCTCCTGCCCTGCTCCCAATCCAGAGCCCGGGCACGGACCCCTCCGCCCCGCCCACTGCCCTCGCCCATTGGTCCGGACTGCCGAGGGGGGCGGTGAGTTCGACCCTCTTACTGGGTGAGGCTCCTGCCACTCTCGCCCCGCCCGCCCCGCACCACCTCTCCGGCCTCCCATTGGGAAAAAGGCTGAGCCGGCCGCGCCTCTCTCCGCTCTGATTGGACCCCGGCGCTGCCAGTTTTTCCCGGCCTTTAAAGCGCGTGCAAAGAGCACCACTTTGTGTCACCCGCGGCGCTGATTGGCTATGGGGGCCAAGGGCCGCACCCGCGCGCTGATGCGATTGGGTGAGCTGAGCAGAGGGCGTGGTCTCTGGGGCTGCCCCGCCCCCCCGGGGCCGCGGGCGGGCAGTGCCCCGGGGAAGGGGGGGGGCTGGACTGCGGCACTTTCCTGTTGCTTCGTGATCCCCACGCGGTGTTGCCAAGTCACCGGCCAGTCTAGAAAGATTTCTTCATTTCTTCCATCTCCCTATTCCAAAGGAGGACAAATGGTCCGCTACCAACGCCAGCCGAACGCACACAGGTGTCAGGTCAATGTTACAGCAGTGGCAGGATGGGCGGTGGGGAAACCTGGGGCCAAGAGTGCTCCTTGCGGGACGATGACAGCGGGTCATGCCCCTAGGTATTGTTCCCGATCCTAGAAATCTAGCGCGTGGAGCCATCCTCCTTTCCCCCTCCTTGCACAAAGAGGTCGCCATCCCTGAGCCGGAGGAGGAAGACAGCTTGCAGGTCATTGCTGCTTAGCATGCGACCTCAGCATCCCGTGTCGTTTCAGGGGTAAATGCCGTCCCTGGCACTACTCGGTGCTGAAACACAGATGAGGAGAGACTGCTAAGAGCAGCGTCTGTGCGCAGTGGAGGATTATAAAGACCTGAGTACTGAAGAAAACCCTTCCGCTAAGAGGTTAAGTTAAAAGACAGTCAAGGACTATGAGACTGATGTAGTGCCAGATTTAAGGTAATTGTCCTCTTTGGGTAATGCATTAACATACAGTCCTGAATTAACTGATCACAGGCCTGCTTGTGTTTCTTTGCGGTTTTTTGAGGCTTTGCCTTACTCAGTGAACCAGTCAGAATGTGCAAGTGCAGATGATTTACTATGCTGAGCTACATCTTACATTTTCAACTGCCTGTTTTACAGAGAAGAGGATGGAGTCCACAAGAAAATGAATCCACTTTTTAAAAGTCACGTACTAAAAACCGTGTCAGAGTAATGAAAGATCGCATTATTTGAAATCGCATTTTTTGAAATCGCATTATTTGAAATTCTTACTTATTCACTAACTCATTGAAATTATTTCTATAGAATTTCCTGCCTCTGTCTCAGGATATTTCCCTATTTTCACCATCTTTTCATTAGCTCAGCCGGTTGGTGTTAATAACACTAAGGTTGGAGTTCAGTCCCCATATGAACCATTTGCTTAAGAGCTGGACTCGGTGATCCTTGTGGGTCCCTTCCAATTCAGAATATTCTGTGATTCTATGAAACCTCTGCATAAAATAATAATTATAAAGCAATGCAAGCTAGGTTTCACTTCTTGGGTAGTTCTGTAACATCCCACATGCCAGACATTCACATCAGTATGTGTCATCCCAAGTTCTTATACCCAATAGGGGCACCATTGAGTTGCAGTTCATCTGATGTAATTCTGGTTTAAGAGGAACAATCCCTTTAGTGGTGTCTGTTTGTTCACTTGACCGTAAAAAGCATGCAGGCTTCTAGTTCAGAATAAAAACGTATTCAAAAAGAAAACTTCTTCCATGCCTTACAAAGCTGTAAATTGATACAGATGTAAGGAAAGGTGGCACAGGAAAACCCTTTTTGGTTGTATCTGAAGACAGAAAGGTTTGTACTTTTCTCCCATTTATATTAGTCCAAAATGAAAGATACTACTTGGCCTGAAAAATATTTCCTTAGACTACAGCTTCTATAACTACTACCATTCTAAACCATGAAGCAAATAGGCTTGACAAGCAAAACTTCAGTTTATTTTTGAATGCACAAGTATAGTCCCTGCCCCTTAAAAACTAGATCTGCAAAGAAATCCATAGGGAAACATAAAAGAGACTTTGTCTTCTGCTTCTGCCTGCTAAACTGGGGATTCATGGGTAAGCCAGAAAAGACCTGCCCCATGAGAACAAGGCCCATTAAAACATGCACCTTCATTCCAACCTCAAGAAGTTATAAATAATCCTGTTTACCACTAGCTGTAAACCACTATGGAAGTCTCCAAGCCAACAGATGTTACAAAATCAAGTCTGTATTTCCTTTCTGAAGCCTGGGTTTACGAAATGCAGAAATGCTTCATTTTATATAGAGCAGATTAATCAGGTCATGGCTGATCAATCATTCTATTGGGTCACTTAGCAAGATTCTGATAGCAGAAGCACTACAGGAGTGGCTTCTGTGAGAAGCTGCTAGAAACTCCGCCAATCTCTGACAGAGCCAAGGCCAGATAGCTCCAAGGCAGACAAATCAGTGATGGGGGTAATGCCTCTGTGGTAACATATTTAAGAAGGAAAAAAAAAGTTAATGTACAGATGTAATCGTGGCCAGAGAAGAGAGGAGTGAGAATATGTGAGAGAAACAGCTCTGCAGACACCACGGTCAGTACAGGAAGGGGAGGAGGTGTCCAGGTGGCAGAACTGAGATTCCCCCGCAGTCTGTGGTGAAGCCCATGGAGCTCCACGGGGTTGCAGCAATCCACCTACACAGCCTGTGGAGGACCCCACATTGCAGCAGGTGGATGTCCAAAAGAAAGGCGTGGCCCCATGGGAAGTCCACACTGGAGCAGGGTCCTGATAGGACTTGGGATCCTGTGGGAGATCCATGCTGGAGCAGCCTGTTCCTGAAAGACTGCACCCCATGGAAGAGTGGCCCATGCTGGAGCAGTTCGTGAAGAACTGTAACTCATGGGAAGGACTCGGGTTGGAGAAGTTTATGTAGGACTGTCTCCTGAGGGAGAGACCCCACACTGGAGCCACTGAGGGACTCCCTAAGGAGGAAGCAGCAGCAGAAACAACACATGATGAACTGACCTTAACCCCCATTCCCCATCTCCCTGAGCTGCTGTGTGGGAGGAGGTGGAAAACTGGGAATAAAGTTAAGCCAGAAAGGAGGGAGGGGCAGGGGAAAGGTGCTCCTAAGATTTGTTTTGTCCTGCTCTGATTTTGATTGGCAACAAATTCAACTAATTTCCCCAAGTCCAGTCTGTTTTGCCCATGATACTAACTGATGAGTGATCTCTCCCTGTTCTTATCTCAACCCACAAGCCTTTCATTTTATTTTCTCTCCCCTGTCCAGTTGCACACGGGAGTGATAGAGCAGCTTTGGTGGGCACCTGGCATCTAGCCAGGGTGGAACCACCACGTGGAGAGAGACAGCTTAAGCAGTTCCATCATTAGTGTCTTAATGCTAACCCTCCTAGCATCCTTTCTTTTGTGCCAGAGCAACTACCTGGACAGCTAAACAGCAAGGTAGGTCAAAGAGCAGGACTGTCCTCAGTGCTCCCAAAAAGCAAAAAATTCCAAAACAAAACAAACCCCTCAACACTTCTTTTAGTTTTATTTGGTTGTTTGTTTTCCCAGCCAGCTGAATATTCAGATCTGGCTTACTACACGTATGTGCAAGTGCTCCCACCAATGCACAGGAGAGGAATAACAAACCATGAAGTGGAGAGTGGTAGTAAATGCATCTGCCAGTTTACACACTGTTAGATCAAACTCAAAACTGCAGACTTTTTTTTCTTTTTTCTGAAGAAAGACTGCAATTGTTTGCTTTTTTTTATGTTTGCATTGTTTTTTTAAATTGATAGCTAAAATGGCAACCACATAAAAACTCAACTGTAGACTGTGAAAAATACTGAATAACATGAGAAAGAGGAGCCATTCACTTAGTTGTATCTTCCTCACTATCAGAAACAGTGCAGATGCATCTTTGAGAAAGAATTTCCAAAAGGAAACTCTTTCCCTCTATTTCCGAAAGATACCAGACTCCAGATTGCTAAAGCCACTGTATCTCTCAAATGCCTTTATTCATCTTGCTTTGCTTAGAAACAAGCTTGAAAGTTAATTTTGGGCACCAGAATCACAAGCCACAATGTGTTTTACAAGTCAGAGGGGGAAGAGAATTGTATTGAAAAAAAAACATTACCAAAGAAGAATTTGCTGAACATTAAGAAAGCAGATAACATAGCAACAAAGCACAGTACAGGGTATTGTAAGAAAATAAACAAACTGCCTGCAAGAAGCCCAGCTATCACAGTTCTAAATCATTTGCAGATATGAAGAGGTAACTGATACCCAAGTCAACACAGCTTTGTGTAATGCTTCTGAAAAGATTTTTCACCCTCCGAGTTAAAATGAAACACCTAACACCTGTGAGTTACTCCTGCTTGGTATCAGCAAACTGTATTAATTAGGGATAAAAGGGGACCTCAAGTGGCAGAAAGCAGCAGCTGCAGATTATACGAACTGCTTCAAAACACTACTCATTGAACAGTTCAGCTTGTTTTAATCTCCCTGTCCCATGGACCCATATTACGTTCCCCGCTGAAGTGAAAACATCTGTTCTCTAACACTTGCTCCATGGGCATATTACTTTGGCCCCAAGGGTCCTTTTGTAACACCCTGCAAACAAATGTCATTTTACATATATGAGAAAAAACACGTTTCAAGGCTGTTGATAGCTGATACTTAAATTCTTACATTCCATTTATAGTGGGTTTTTTCAGCTTCAGTTTAAAAGTTTAAATCCTCTTCATTCATCATGACGCAACTCTAAGCAGCCAAGCTTGAGAGCAGCTCAGAATTTCTTCCTGAATCCTGGAGATACATCAAAACAGCCAGCACCTCTCTCTGGGGGCACAAAGCTCCCTCACTGTCAGCAGAGGACCGTGAACATTCTCAGTGTTCTGTTTCAGTGAGACAGGTGGGAACCGGTTACCTGCATACTTAAGCTGCAACAACTTGTTTCAATAACATCAACTCTGGTTCAAAACCAAAGGGTGTGTCCAACTTTTTGCTCAGCTTGTAGCTGCAATGCTGGTTTTGGAAATGGGAAATAACAATTTCAGGTCTTTCTTAGCCCAAGAGATTTGAACTGCAGCTCCCAGGTCTTGGAGTGCTCTGTGACAACACCGGACCCACTGTTCCTGAAGCTAAGCTAAGCTTACAATACACATAGAAATGCCTGACTCAAGGCAGGAATATATATGTAAGAGGAGACTGGAGTCTCCACCCTGCTGAAGAATCCAGTACAATTATTTGCAGAAGCTACTCTCATACATGTTACCTAGAGTTCTTTTCTATTCCAAGATACACACTGGTAGGCTCCTGATGTAGTGCTGTCTCTTCCTGTACATTCCTACAAACTTCAACTGACCTGCACAGAATGTCAGAGGATGGGATTTGGAGTACAACAGAATACACGTTATTTAGAAGTCAGATATATGTAATCTAGACCTTTTACCACCAGCAAACGTTCAAACCTTTAGTAAATAATGCTTATTTTACACTTTTTTTCTTTGCACGCCAATCTCGGAATGCATAAATATATCCACAAACTTCTTTCATAACATACTTTCTTATGAAAGCTGAGATGAAGAGAGTATGATTAGAAAATGAAAAGATTAGTCACACACCCCTGCAGCAGGACCTGTTCTAGCACATTTCTGTCATATTTTGAAACAGTGATTGTGACTTAGATATATAATGCACATTTTTCTAAACCAGTGAGATACAAGGGATTAGATCACTGTGTAGACGTAAGGACAAATAAAGTTTAGTTTTAGCTTCCTGATTATAACCACAGTAGTAGAAGAAGTATACTGTTTGTGGTCATGTTTTTTCTTAATCATTCTGATAAAATAATGCAAATGTCAATAAATATTAGCTACTAATTACATATATTAAACTGCACAAGCTACTTAGAAGAAAGGAATATTCAAACTTTAGATTTTGTCACTGTCCACATGAACCTTTCTAATGGGGTGAACATGTCTAAATTCTATAAAAAATCCATCAAAGTATGCTCAGAGGCTTTGAAGATTACATACAGATACGATTTATAATCTGATCTATTATCCAAGTCATGTTATGCTGTCTGACTTCTTGAAAAATATCCTCATCCTATTTTTTAACTGTTAAAAATTTAGGAATTTTCAAGCTTTTTGTACTTATATGTATAATTTCTTGCATTTCGCATTAATAAACTGCTCACATTACAAGGTATTTGCAGAGTCAGCCTGTGGAGAATGTTAAGTAATGTGGCAAGATAATGTTATGTGTTCTACAGACTATGAAAACGCAAACCTGCGGCTGGACGTGCATCAGAGCTAACATGAGAGCATGCTGAAAATAAATGAGGATACTCAGAGCACTATGCAATGTTGGTACCAGTGCCAGCTGCTTTTGCAAGTTGGGAGAAAGTAGATACAAGGGCTGCTGGTGTTTGCAGAAGAAAACTGGTATAAGTGAGAAAATCACTTTCATCACTCCAAAATGTAATTTCTCCTGCCTTGCTGGAGAGTCACACAGAGAACAAGTTCAGAGAGCTTGTAAAGACACCCACAGCACCCATAGGTGAGAAATTAGTTCAACAATGGCTGGTTAATTGTCAGTTACATCTGAGATGATGAATCTATAACTGAGACTCTTAAATGCCTTTCAGGTATCCTCTGTCCACAAAGACCAGTGATCAGTTTCACCCTCAGAAACACAGCTCTAAAAACAAGGGAGCAAAATGATAGGCGACCAGATAAAGTGACAAGTTTGGTGCTGGCAGCAGTTACCTGACTCCAGAGAACAAGAAACCCTGGGTAAAACGCATCCTGTATTTGCTTACATAGAGAAACAATAAAATTGAGTATGCTCAAGCTGTTCTCAAAAGCATATGGTGAAGAATTAGAGGGAGGGGAAAAATCCACCCTCCTTCCTGCAACGTATCCTATCAGTTATGGTATCCTTAGATATTACTGGAAAGACACACAGTACTAAATACCAACATCACAAATGTGGTTTCCAAAGTGAGTGGGTCACTTAAATTATCTAACATGTTTCTCACAAGCAGGAAACATCCTTTGGACAACAATGAAGATGTCCTCATTCTTTAAGGGAGGCTCTGCATGTATACTAAAGGATCAGGAGCTAAATATAGAAGACGTTGCCAAGAGACCCCGAGACAGCACAACATTTTACATTGTCACATGTGCATTACATAATAGGGAATTCACTGCCTAGGTCAAAAAAGCAACACCTCTATTTAGTCCTACTAAAGTGTAATGATAGCAAAGGAACAAAGCTTTTTTTCTTCTTTTTTTTTTTTTTTATTTATTACAGTTCATTTTAAATAAAAGTTAGAACCAACTTTTCTCCCTTCTTGGAAACCTTGTTATGTTGATCATAATTGGTTTTAATTCTTCGTCAGTGTGTTCACGTAGGTGCCTCGTAACGGTAACTATTCAGAGATACTCCACTCCTCCCTTTGTAAAAGCATTTAAGTGTCTAATGTCCAGTTAATAAAAGGAAGTCTATGAAAGTCACCTCTTTTTCTCCAGTATTATGAGCATCAGTTATCTGCAAATTGTTGTAAAACTCATTTAAGAATAAAATGTAGAATAGCAGCAGATGTAAATACTGTTTGAGTCGAAAATGTACACACTTCAAACACTTATTCACTACATATCTCCCAATTAAAAAATACACTAGTTCCATTCCTGTTTTGAAAAAACCTATGGCCATGCTTTTTATTGCAATAGCAGCAATAGCACTCTGAAACTCCGTGATATATGATACCTCCACAAAAGCTGAAGAAGTTGTTGCCAAAGCAAGTTCCCACCCTTGCTTTGCTGCATACAAAGCAGGTATCTGGCCAAGGTAGATACCAGTTTATCAAAATGCATGCATCTTCCCTCCCTCACAGTGATGGCAGCTCATTAAAGAAGAAAGTCCCCAACTATTACGTAGACATTCACGGTGTTGTGCAGTATGGGAGTTGCTCATCCTTAAACAAGGTAGTCCTTTTGGCTGCCAATTCAGTTTCAAGCAACAAACCTTTCTTGTTGGTCCCAACACTATTTTATTTTCTTGCTCTAATTTGTCCTTATAAAATATTTGGGAGTGCTCATATGAAAGTGATGAATAGGCACATAATTATGTCCATCTTTATATGATCCAAACCTGAGAAAAATGTTCAACGAAGCAATATATTACAACATTATTTAACCCATGCAATTAAATCATACAATTTCCACCCTACTTCTGAATGTTCTAGGCAGTTTATTTCAGAAACAGGCCCCAACTCTACTTAAATGTAAATCAGATTCCATGTACCCTCTCCTACTAAAGGTCTTTGAGTATAATGGAGACGGTTAATTACATTGATTCCATTAATGCCCTAGGCAGTCTATAACTGGAACTCCAGCTGACAAAGCTGAGTGCTGCATTTATCTACTCCGATTCTAAGCTAAGTTTTTAGTCCTGATTTCAGTGGAGATATAATTTAAACACCCATGGTATCAAAACAGTCAACCCTGTTATTAATATTGTACATCTCACTTTTGAAAATTATGGTGAAAATTGTCATTTTTCAAGTCATATTTAAATAAAAAGTTTTGACAACTGACTGTTATGGTAGACAGACTTGCAAAAGTAAAATGGAGTACTTATTCAAAATATCAGTGCTAAGTAATATTTAAGAGCAGTGCCATCATATTTCTAAAGAAGTAGAGTTAATCAGAAAAAGTTAAATCTATTCCAATAGGGTATACATTTTCTGATTATAGGCAGACAAAAGAAAATAGAACAAGATTCTGTGCTGAAGTCACTGAGAAAAATCTGAACGTGAATGCTAACTGTAGGCAAGTTCCATCATGTGGAAAAGTCTGGGCAAACTCCTGCTTAGACAGGAAGCCAGTGGCTGAGTGGTACATAAAAAGTGAGTACGCTCAACTGTTAGGTGTATATGAGAAAGTAATATATTCTGCATTATGCTTGTTAGGAGTGGTAAACATGGCATTGCTGGAAATTATCTCTCTGTAGCAACATCTATCACAAACCTCATGACTATTTTACTGCTTTAATCTTAGAATAAATACCTTTCTCTGTATTTCTCTTCCTTATGCAATACTAGTGGAAAAATGACAGCAATTTACAAATAAATAACTCTTTTATATTAAACCTAGTCCCTTTTTTTTGCCTTCTTGACACATGTAATATACTGCCTCAGGCATTCTCTTTAATTTTTGCTCCAATTATACAGTATGCTTTAAAATGCTTATGCAAAAAGTATTTAATGTATATATTATATTTGGTATTCTAAGTAACAGGATATTAAGACCCCAATCTCCAAAGTGATAAGAAACATGGGAGATCTTTCATAATCTATAAAATTAGTCACCACACCACTTGGCAAATATCCCTATCAAACAATCTCAGGAATTAATCGCCTGGGTGAAATGAGTACTACTTGCAATTTACACTGTGACACAGCAGACTGATTTTCCCAAGGTACATGCCAAAACAATCCAAAAAATGGAATTACAAATCAGAAGTTCTTGGATCCTACTCTTCTGCTCATCTGGGTACTGATCAGTGTCTCCCACTTGAGAAATAATTTTGTCCCTTGACTTCTCTTTTACGAGATGCCAGGTACATCATCCCCTTCATTTTCTATGACACACACTGACCTGGGATTGAAATGGATGTCCTCAGGAACTTGGCTGGGATCAGTGACAATTCTGTCATTGTCAACATAGCTATCCGCGTGATCTGGGATTCTAAATTTGGCCATCTGGACTTCTGAATCACTTAAGCCAGCATGAGATATGCGGGCATAACCCAGCCTATCAAATAGGAGAAGAGTTAGTGTGAAGAAATAAGTCAAGGCAATTTCACCACATTCTTAATGAATGTATCTTTTTTCCCCAAGAGTTGAGCTTTATCTTATCAACACAATTTTCCATTTCTGTGTATCTCACCTTCAAAAAACTGAAAGTGCTCCATAAACAGGATCATAACACCATGTCACAAGTACAAAAGCTGAAAAATTGTAAATGTTTGACAGTAAAACTAGTTCTGTGTCTAAAAACCTTTTTTTAAAATTACAGCTTTAGAATATGAGTGCTGGTAGAAGCTCACCCAATTTTCACTAAGAAGATTTCAATATGTAAGAAAGAAACTCAAGCATCAATTAAATGAATAATGAGAAAAACTCAAATTGCAAATAGAATTTTAGTTGGGATTTTTTAGTTGCTTTTTTTTCTTTTTTGCTCAATACTGCTAAGACAGCTATCAAGTTCACAGGTTTTACTCCTGTGAACACTGCATAATTTGCTAATTTATTCAGCATAAGTTGAATTCCATCATGGCACATATATCACCCAGAGAATGATTTACAAGAAATTTGGTATTAAAAGATATGGAGTGCATAGGTCCTGTGCCTCAACAAGGGCTTACACAGTTCAAGTTTTCACTAAATCCAGCATAAAGACTGGCTGGATTAGATCAGCATTTTGCGTCAAAAAACCCTAAGATCATAGTTCAAAATTTGTATCTTCTGTGTCACATACATATTAGGGCTTAGCCTTCACATTTTAGAATAAAGTTGCAAAGTCAGAGCTTTGAAAAAATGTAGTTTTACTCTGCTACCAAAGCAGAGCAGATCTGAAGGCTTTTGACACCGAATGATGAAACCTGTAATAGTGTCTTTGCAAATTATATTCAGAAATACATCAGTTCTTGTGCTCCTTAGATCACCGTTTCACACTATTTTATGATAGATCCAATAGCCCTTAATAATTGTTCAGGGATGTAAGACTCTTCCACAATCACTTACAAAATATTATAAAACTGATAAACATAAATATACTTAAACCAACAAATAAGTGATTCACTTTAACATACCTTATTATTCCGCGATACATGATGTAGCTACACCATCTGTCACGATCTGTACTGTCAATATCCTAGAAGTGAGAGGGAAAAAGGTCAAAGAAATAAGGTAAGTGTTCATCTGGGTAGGCTTTAAATCATCAACAGGACCAATGTATAAACTCACTGCAGAAAAATATTTTGCCTAAACATTGTAGTAAGGTAGAAAGAAAAAAACCCTCACTGTTAGACATGGGTAAGTCAGACAAATTTTGACATCTCTTAATGCAGAGCTCATTTTTAAAACAAAAGAATCACAGAATTAGAGGCTGTCTGGAGGTCATGTACTCCTAATCCTGATCAAAGTAACCTACGTTGCTCAGGGCCTTATGCAGCTAACTTTTTGAATATCTCCAAGGATGAAGGTTTCACAACTCCACCAGGCCCCTGTTCTAATGCTTGACAACCCTGCGACTTTTTATTTCTTTTGACATTTCCCTTGTGACAACTGCTGTCCACTGCTTCTTGTTCTTTCACTGTGTAACTCCACCTTCTCTGCAAGATACAATGAGGTAGCTAAAGACTGTATCTGAAAATGGACATGTATTTTCTTCTCTGTCTATATTTAAGTTACCAATTTGAAATATTAAGCTGAGTGTTTCCAATATATATTTTCACTAAAGATGCAGTATTCTTATATTACCTGGACATTTCCATTTTTTATTAATTCAGTATAGTCTCTGGATCCAGGAGCTGAAGTGATGTATCCTAGAAATACAACTTGCTTAGAGCTAGTCTTCAGTAGGTTTGAAACAGCTATTGCTTGGAGTTTTCTATCCAAGTCTTCTCTGAAAGTAATGGAAAAGGCTTTAAGATATATACATTTTAGCCCAGAATCTTTGTGCTATGACATAGTAAACCACAGATCAATCTGGTACCATTTTTGTTGCTCAGTATTAAAGAGTATGAAAGTTCGCAGAAAGCTCATTGATTCAAAATTACCACTACATTTGATAAAAGCCACATGGCCATGGTAGATGTAATTCACATTCTTTTTCTATCCATTACAGAAACAACATTTTCTATTACTGTTTTGTTTTTAATACTGATCCCATCACTAGGAAATGTGAATGTTAGTGTTTTGGTTGTCTAAGGCTTTGTCTCTGCTTGCACTTAAAATTTAACTGTGCTAGCACAATGTGGTGCATAACAAAGAACATGCTAACAAAAATTTTATGATGGATAGGTCACGGTAAATATAGTCCTAAAGTCTGGGTCCCATAATTTATGAAATGTAACTTGAGTTACATCATTAGCATTACTTAATTACATTTGGCATGTATTCTACATCTCCTTAACAAGATTTACAGAAGAGTTCCAACATGACCAAAAGTGATAGCGTTAAGTGGGGCCTGGTAAAATACTTCACTGGATCCCAGTCCCTGTCCTTGTCATAAAATAATGCTAAATAATGCAGTTCTCTTTCTATGATTCTTCATGTTAATGGCTTTAAACAGTTGTGTAAATCATGCTGTCTTCTAGATTTTGGTAGTCTGGACTAAATAACATCGACAGAGAGAGCTGATTTTGGAATCTGTAAACCCAAAAGAAGACAACAATTTAGGTGCAGCTATGCTTTCTAAATAGTGGTACTTCTGACTGAAGCAAATGCATTAGGGAGAAAAAGCACACAGACAGGAGACAAACCCCCCCCAAACACGTAAACAGAAGCTTGACCTAGGTATGTGTGAAGTTGCCTGCTCAGCTAGCTGCTCTTTCCAGAATTACACCTCTCCAGAAGATAGGATCTTTTAAAGGCACAGACATAGTTATATTCCCACATTTTAAACATCATATTTAAAAACAACCCTAGTTATCCAGTATTCTAAAGTCTATGTCAACCTAAGAAGCAGAAGAAAAAAATACTAAAAATTAGTTATGTGCGGTATTTAGTTACAAATTCATTCCCCTCTAAAGCACAACCTAATTTGCACTCATTTCCCATGTGTCTCCTCATATTCTCTCCTTCATCTTTATCTCATTTCTCTGCCAGGGGAGAACACAGTGTTATTTTCTTCTACTTTGACAAACAGTTTCTCAGACAGGCAAGTCTAATCATCTGTGTGAGGCACAGAATTAAATTCCTTTCTAGAGTTAAAAATGGGGAGTTATTTCTGACAACTATATTTGTTTAGTAAATGGGAAATCTATAAACAATTTGCAGATTTGGTGCAGTTTCTACTCAGGGGAAGAAAATGAGATACGAAGAATTCCTATAGCTTTGAGAGCTTCTCTGTGCTATAATATTCTGCACCCTATCCATAAATTTGCCTCTCCATGAATTGTGCCAATTCTTTTTTAAAATTCCAAATCTTACTACATAGCCACAAACATACTAGATATCCCATCAAATATAACAGAAATTACAGCTACATCGAGCATTCACAGAACAATCTCTTACTAATATTCATTACACACGAGTAATCAAAACATTGTTTTCAAGAAATGAAACATATACCTTATTCTTTTCCATCACATATTTGAGTCATTTTTTATAATTTTGCTTTTCTGAATTCAGAGATCAGACTTCATATTTCCACTTGCATACTCTCAGAAGGAAACTGATGGATATTTTTGCTGCTGTTTCAACACTGCCCTTTCTTGGAGGTTTCAGATTTGTTACTTTTTATTTTTCATAAATAACATTTTTCCATTTATGCTAGCTCTAACTGTGCCTATCTGCACTCGTTGTGGAATGTAATAGACCTATTCCACATGCAAAAAGTAAGAAGGATGCTATCCTGCACTGAGATGCATCTGTAGCCCTGTCACTCGTTGTGACTTTGCAGAACAGTATCTTTAAATCTCTACTAATTCAGATAGTAAGTTCAGCTGAGTTTTGCATGATATATTTGTCCTACTTAAAAAATGCTTCAAGATTTTAAACAAGTAGTTTAACCAATTAAAAACCGTCATACTATTTCTTCAGATGTGCCCTGCTAGAACCAGTATTACAGCAGCAGATTTTAAAGGGTACGAAAGAAATCCTAGAAGTTCGCAAATTACATTACATGACTTTGTACACTGTATGTAAAAATAAATAAAATACAAACTCTTCATTTCCGAAGTGAGCAACAACAAAATCAACCAGCTTCCCTGTGAAGTTGACAGTCAGGGATATGGCAGGTGCAATCTCTCCCTCTGGAGATGGAAGGAGGTGATGGGTCGATTTTACAATTGGATACCTTGATAGTGCCATAATCCTACATGAGGAGAGGCAAAAAGTTACATTTTGTGGTTCACAAGAATCAAAGGTGTGAACTAAGGTAAATGTGAGCAGAAGACTATCAGTCACTGAACAAAACTATAAGACCAGAATACAAACCATCTCTAGTGGATTTTTCTGAATATAGAAGGTTTTGTTCTAAAATACTGCTTAAGTACATGTCTAAAAATATATTATCAAGTTAATTCCCACACTAAGAAATATCATTCCATAAATACGAGTTCTTTCACTGAGCTTTTCACAACCTGTATTTCAGACAAAACAGAATTTTATACTACCAGAAATTAAAATGTATTGTACTAAAAGTAGAAGTAGTTAGAAATACATCTTTAAAATGGGAGATTTCTCTTTTTTCAGCTGCTGTTTGGACATTTTGCATCAGGTTTTTCAATGTATTTCATTAATAAAATCTCACAGAATGACTTCTCTGCCCCATTCTGCCTCAAATAGACAGCCTCTGGAAGAAGAAAGTTACTAAATGCCCCTCACACCTGGCAAAAATTAAATAGACATTGCAACATCAGTAAGAAGTTCCATCTGCCGTCGATGTGTATATCCCCCTCAAAAATAAAAGCCACATTATATGCCACTATTTTTCCAGAAGGCAAAGATATTTAAAGATATGCAACTGGTTGGTGGTCAAGCATTAAGGTAAAATTAGACACAAAATATCTGGTCAAACAAATAACGCACCTTTGTATTCCCATTTCCCATTATACAGCCCAAGCTGGATTTAATAAATGGAAAATTTCTCATACCTCCTGATGCGCTACATTTTCCAACTGCTATCACATTTTTAAGTCTGAAATATTAAATTCTCATAGCCCAAAACAAAATAATGTGAAAAGGGCATCAGATACAGTACTTGGAATGCTGAACTTCCAGATTTGTACATTAAAGGGCAGGATGCCATTCTCTGTATCACCAAAACTGAAGTAGCTTATGGGGGCAGGCACCAAAACCTGATCGTGTTTAACAATGAGAAAACTCCATCCACATTGCATGGTGAGGCTAATGAATCAAAGCCTCTTCCTAAAAGACAAGCTTCAACAAGTGATTATAGTCATTATTATTTCAACTATTCTTTGCTTCTCTATTAGTGCAGTTCATATTGGGAAGTATATTTACATCTATTTACTGTGACTGTGCGTGTAAAGACGACTCACCCCCAAGTGTGATCTCTTGTGCTTGGACCAAAATCTGTATAAAATCCTAGTCTTTCTCCTAGCCACATTGTTGGATCATGGTTTCCAATGAATGGCTTAGAGGCATCACTCTCTATAATAGTGATAAAATCTGCTTCTAAAATGGGGGGGAAAAAAGAAAAAAATTCATATTTATAACTGTTACCTATAAATGGGACTTATAAATAACTACATAATGTCATTATTTCCCTTTTGATTACAGAGGGATGGACACAAGCCCTTCAGGAGTCAGTCAAAGCAAATCAACGTTGGCCACAAAGTCATGCCCAAACTTCTGGCTACTGCAGGCCACACAACCTCTGATGGAGATGTACTTAGTGTCTGCTTGCCATAGCTCATCCTTGGTACATAACCAGAGATACATGGGACTGCAGAGTACAGCTGGCCTGAGCAGACCTCATGCCATCTCAAAAGCATTAGAGATACTGTGCACACACAAATCAACAGCAAGTCTACTGCTTTCAGCTTGATAAACAAACATAGCACATCACTTCCCTTCATCTACCAAACCCTATTGTTTTTCAAAGGGTCCTGTGCAAGACAGAACTGGATGCTGTCGCCAAAATAATTATTCAGCCCAGAGCAACCAAGTATCAGCCCCAAGGTGTGGTAACAGAAGGGTTGCCAGCTCCAGTGAATTGCTGACCATCTGCAGCCAGCTCACTTTCTCACAGCACTGTGGTCCCTCCCCATTTACATGCAGAGGTATGGTTTTGCCAGGTAAACATTATGGGTTCCCCTATATTTTAACTGCAGGATACAGGAAGAACTATGCAGTCCCTAGAGGAACTGGCATGTGAGAAAGACCTGCCCATGCCTGAAGGAAGGTGGGAGTCTGCAAGCTGCCCACAGGATGGCTGAACCATTCAGACTCAGCTTGAGCAGCAGGTCAGTACAGCTGCAGCAGCAGCAAGTGCTCCAAGCGCTCCCTTCTTGCTGCAATTATGACCCCCTTGGAGTTTTCTCCTACACAGGAAGGGAAACAGAGTCACCACTTCACCCATAGCCCTTCCACAAGGAATTATGGCCACTCCATCCAGCACCACTCGACACAGAAGACTTTTTGTTTTCGAGATGTCATATGTAGCAGTGTAAAGCATTGTCAGCAGGGAAAATGGGAGCTCAGAGTTCTTAAGTGGATTCCCAGGTTTTTCCTTCTACATCATTAGCATACATGCTGATTACAGAAACAGTAACTGAAACCATTAAGAAGGGTTGATGTTGGATCCCAACAGGGCAGACAGAAATTCCAGTCACAAAAACCATTACATGTTGCATCTTCACTATTCCAACAGAGAGATGAGCCCAAGGAATGCACACTACCACACCTTTAAAGACAACCCCTATCCTGAAGCAGATAGCCAGTCTTCCCTCTGTGGCTCTCAGAATCAGGAACTCTTCTTATAGGAATTTCTAGCCTAACTCTGAATGCATTAATGAATGCATTTACTGACAGTGTTAATGTAGTATTTTATATAACAATATGCATGTAACATGAAACTCCAGAATACTGTTTCCACCTATTGGAAATTATGATTTATTAATTAATATTTTGGAATTTGCTGCCTTTTTGACTTACCAATTGTCTTCTTTAGAAGCGATATTTCATTACCACAAAGAAATGCCAATGGACATAACCAGGTAATCACTTTTTCTAATATTCATTAATTTAAACTATAGGTACCAAAAATAAATGCATTCATTAAAATTCATGAATAAATATGCAAAGATTAAATAAGCACCCAGACATGAACTATGGAATGACTTATGAATGCTCCAAATTTCAATTCATTAAATGTTCTGGCTGTTTTCTCATATCACCAGACAGCCAGCATAGTCCAGGTCTCTGAACCTTTGGTCATAGGACAATGGAGTGAATGATGCTAAAATCAGTCTCTTCACTCTCCACTAACTCCTGTGTATCTCTGCCACAAAACCAAGACTTGCACAGGAGCAGCTGTCAGTACCTTTTCACTGCTTGGGTCTGTAAAGCCTGAGCTGCTCAGGAAAATCCTGTGGTGGACTGGAGAACAACAAATCCTGGAATGGCAGCATGGACCTTTCCTAATCTCCTGAACTGCCTTAGATCTTAAACTGTCAGTCCCCTGTCTACCCTATCTTATGGGCATTGAAGGAAAAAGTAACACAAGCACTACTTGGCCCATTTCTTTCAATGCCCTCTGCAACGGCACTAATCTTGAGTCCAAATTCTTCATTTCCTATAGCTAATTTTCCAAACAAAATCCTGCCCATGAGCAACAGTTTAGACACTCTTCCTTACAGTAAAATCATAACAACCAAGCTACAATTGCTATTTTTTCTTGTATACATTGCTCTGGGTCAGTGATGGAAACAAACTTGTCTGTTTCACCTCTGTATTCATTGTTTAGGGCATTTGAATTTCACACCCTTTAGGAATTATATAATGCTTCACATCTAAAAAAAACCACAGAGAAGTTATAAAACATTGTATCTTATCTAAAAGGATATTTACCTTTGTAAATACCATTGTATTTTATCTAAAAGAATATTATTTATGCAAAGAATTTCTCTGTAGACAAGTAACTCATCAGCAATATGAGAAGAAAAATCCAAATAAGAAATAAAGTGTTTCCTCTGACCAGAAACCTCTTTAAAACATATTAAACAAATTATTAGCTCTGCAAATGGATTTTTGACTGAAGTGATTGTATTGGAACAGCTCACAAATTGAGGAGAAAGCCACTAAACATAGGTTCATGTGTTAATGCAAAAATGGCCTCAGTTACCAAGCAGGTGTTTTCACTTTTGTCTCTTCATGAATCCTCCCAAATATAAATGAAGTGGGGAGAAAAAAGTTACCTGTCTGATTAAGCAAATTAGCTGATCCTTCCAAATTAGACCATCCTTCATTGTCATATCCAAATCTAAAAGGCCAGATCATAGCAGAGAAATCCCTTTTTGGAACCTCAAAAATAAATGGAAAAAAGTTAAATACAATTTGAATTTTACATATTATAGCTTTGCAGTAAACAACATGAGACACATGGTGCCATAAAAAGACATACAAGAAGAGATGTTTTAACCAATATATTTTCCTAATAAAGCTGTCAGAATTACAAAAGACTAAATCTGCTATTAACAAGGGAATAAAAGTCATCATACTTAAAATGAATTTGTACAAGTAACAGTAAACAAATGAAGAGGAAAGAGACAATGCATCTTTTAATCTTACTAAGAGGAACTGCCCACTTTTTGCCACACAATAAGGTACAAAAATCCTGAATTAATGGAAAAAAGAAAGCCAACTGTATAAATCTGTGTGTGAATCTAACACTAAACTTCATAAGTGTTAACCATCTTGTTATTACCATTGCAATACTTATTTTCTTCCCAGATACAAAACTGGAATCTTCTAATTTTTATCCAATTTCCATAACTAGTCTAAGTCTAACCTAAGTCAACCAGCTTTTCAGAGACCTTCAATTTAGAGTTATTATATAATAAAGAACCATAGAATTCCTTCATCTCGAAGAAACCTCAGGAGGTTATCTGTTCAAACTTCCCCTACATGAGGTCAGGCTGCTAAGAGCGTTGTCCAGTTTGAATACAGTTCAAATAAACTAATTTACAAAAGTAATGTTCAAAGTGAACATATAAGGCAAGAATCTCTCAAATTTTAAAAATATTTTTTCCTTCGTAGCCTCACTATAAATCTTCAAAGACCTGGACATTTCAATTCCACATGAATTTATAAATTAAATTTTTGCATCTTCATTTATGCATTAGTTTTTCTGAATACTTGGTTACAAAGATTTCTTCAGCAACAATTAACACATCTAAGCTCTCACACATACATTTTACTGTATATTTGGAAGTTACCATTCTCACAAACACCCTACTCACCCCTTGGCCCAACTTCTTGTGGTAAGTTTTATAACGTAAACCCAATCCAAGCAAACCAACACCAACAAACAGCCACAATACTTGAAATAGAAAAACACAGAAAAAATGTTATTAATGCAAGAAAAAATAATGCTATTATTGCTGTTAATAGGACACTGTTATTCTAAGGTGTGCTATTCATAGAATGAGAAATGTGTACATTTAAGTGACAACACCAGATCAAGGCAGTATCTATGCATGCAGAAAATGTATATGTGTGCAAATACACTCTCCAAAACACAACATGCTGAGCAGGTAAAATGTACCCAGATTCCTAGGAATAGTTATGTAAAAATTATACCTACTGAAGAATTCGTTACAGGACATGAGTGAGAGCATCATGTAAACCCTTCAGTGTTTTCCTCTCTGTGTCCAAGTATGCATTTGTAGCACACAATTTTTATTTTGTATTAATGCAATGTGTGAAATAAAATTTAATTTACTTCACAAGTCTTTAGATGTCAGAAAGACGTGACTCCAGCCAGACTTCCAGAGTGGTCATTTGTTTGACACACTCTTGGAAAGGCAGTGCAGGTTCATAGAAAGCATATTCAGAGCTTTCCCATTGCTCTTGTATGCTTACAAATAACCACAGTGAGCACTTAAGAGCTCTCATCATTCAGCACAATGTAATTTGATGATCAAAGCCCTCTGCAGTTATTTCATTGACACAGTGACATATGCTATCTACAACAATTTCAGTAACTCCAGTTTATTCTTTCATATATTTTACAAGAGATGAAATTATTTTAATGCAAGTTTTCTGGAACAGTTTTGCGTAAAATTTAAATACATTTTATAATTGATGATATCAGAAGGAAGGACATGCTACTTATATTAGCACATGTCGAGCGATTTCATACTCTGCAAGACACAAAGGTGCTTAGAGGGGAAGCTGAGAAACAGTACAAGTCTGGGCATGATGAGGAAGTATAAGAGGTACTGTTGCAATGCTACAAGATTAGCTGAAAAAGGGTTGTGCTTTTTGACAGGTAGTGTTTCGAAATAGTCATTTACTTCTGTGAAATGTTTCTTAGCAGTAATATTCAAACCACTTGAAATGGTGCTCATGTTGCCTCTGACACACAAACTCTCACAGGCCACATTCTTTTGGCCCCTGAGTATACAGGGTAAAGACCTCCATAAAGATTCCAGAAACAGCCCTGAAAAACTGTGAAGCACTATTGTCTCCTTTTTCCAAAAGCAGCAAAATGTACACAAATGACAAGTAATTTGTTTCAAAGTCACAAAAGAAGATGCTGGAATTGCAATCTTCAGCATCCTGATCTCTGCAGGGTTACCATGCCCTAACGCCTAGCATTTTGTTCCTTTACCAAACTTCACACTACTGACAGACTTTTTTCTTTAGAAACAGTAAGCTGACAATGAAAACAAATCAGGGACTGAAATGATTGTAGAGAAATAGTTGAAAACATTCATATGGTTTAAAAGCCAAAAGGTGATAAAACCTCAAACATTTGATTTTCATTTCTCTTCAAAACCTAAGGGAAGAAGCAGACCGCATATATATAATCTGAAAAGCTGCGATCCTTAGGCAGAGTTTACAGGCAGCAGATGACAGAGGATAGGCCTGGTCTGAACACAGAGCCAGGCCCAAGTGCTGTGCTGTGCTGTCAGCCACAGCAGGCCCTGCAGGATGGCCTCCTCACGCAGGAGTGTCACATTGTGCAGCAGCTCTGGGCCAGCCCAGTCCCACCCCGCTGCCAGCCAGCTCACACAGCCCTAGCAATGCCGTCACACTGAACGGCTTCAAAATCGCCAGACTGAATGGGTTGGGATAATCATTCACATCTTTTGTACACACAACATAAATCCGAGGTCCAGAGATACTTCCTCCTTAACCACTAAAATGAAACCACAAATGATGCCGAATCCATTTTCACATTTTGTTTTTTGCCCAGTTTCTGGTCTCTGTTTAACATAGTGCATTAGGAATAGCCTCTGTCAGCCACATTAACAGTGAGTCAGATCCTCCAGTAGTATATGCCATCATTACCCTGGAACTAGGGAAATACCAACTACAAGTCCGTCTCTAAAACTAGTACCAAAAAACCATTTCTAAAACATCTGAGCAAAACACTCCTCAGTGTTACTTTTTTTCCTCAGTCAGTATTCCTAGAGTCATGGAGAAAAGGAACTAAAATGATACTTACGTAGTTTAATGTAGTTTTTACTCTTTTTGAATAGTGGTTTTTGATTGCTTTTCACTTCAAAAACAGAGCTAAGGTCTTCCTTGGATCCTGTTAGAAAGTCTACCCCAATACATGACATTATAAAACCTGTAAAAATATAAGTAATTAGTTTTTTCATAGGCCTTTAACATATTAAACATTGCTCATAAACACATCTTTTGTAAACTCCCAGCTGTTGTGTTACAACACAACCTTATGGTTCCAACAACAAAGATGATTCAAAGCACAAATGCAGACAAATCCCACATCTAATGCGGCATTGTAGGAACTATGAGGTGCACTGACAGAACTCTCAACTAAAGACTGATTTGCAGTACAGTTCCTGGGTATTATGCCAAAAAGGCTAACACATGGTAGATAAATTATGCTAAAATCCTTCCAGGCCGTATTGATGGCTACAGCTCAGCTGGGCCCACTGTTTTCAAAGTTTGCTGAAATTAACCTGGACAAGAACAATTGAGTTACACCTACATATTACAGAACCTTAAAACAACAGCTTGATAATAAAAGCACATTGATGATTGCAGATATCTATTATCTCTGACAACGAACTGCTCTGTCACCAAGAAACAAAGAACACATTTTTCATATAGGAACTACAAAAGAATTGCTCAACACTTTGTTCTAAAACTGCGCAAGCAGACTGCAGCAGGTTGGAAAGCCAATTTAACATGGCAGCAACTTGTATTCTGGAACTCCAGAGCCAACAGAAATTGTTCTGCTTTTTAAGAACAGACAACTAAACACAACTACAGATACATTTTAAAAGCTAGTAAGCAACTTCAGTGCACTAACTGTTGCAATGTGTGGGGATGGTATCTTTTCCATAAGTAGCTCAGACTAATAGTACAAGGTCTTTTCCAGTCCCTTATTGAGATAAAGGATCCAATTACCTTCAAAGAAAGCACGGGAGGATAATGAATTGGATAAGAGCTCTGCTGGAGAAGATATATGCCCTTAATATCTCTGTGGCATAGTTAATTAATTATAAAAGCCATGTTTTACATCAGAGTAATAGCCAACTATTAATCAGTGTTTTTTAATTGCCCTTACTTGTTACATTAGTTGTACTGAAAGTTTGCAAACCAGGACACTGAGTCTAGTGCAATGACTAAGGGGGCACACACAAAACCTTTCTCAAAGGGAGACTGATTCACAGCCATTAAAGTTGATGAAGACCAGGAATCTGACCCCTCAGCATTCTATTATCACATCACAGTGAAGCAGCACATAAGTTCTGAATATAATGATCTTACTTTCATTGTCACTTTTCCTGGAGCAGTTCCCTACCCAAACTGCAGCAAGAGAAAGGCAGGATATTGGACAGGAGAAGAAAGCAAGAAATAGCACTTGCACCTGAAAGAAACCAGAAGAAAACAAGCAGTTTTCCAGAAAGCCAAGCTGTAAGGGTAAAAGCACAGCAACAAATACACAGTCTCATGGTATAGTCTTTGATAAGCTATGAGATGGCATCAAAAAGATAGAAACTGGATTCTCAGATGGAATTTAAACTCACATAGTGCCATCAGCTGAGATGTGTTCCATTTACAGTTTTCTTTATGAAAGACAAAATTAGGGCCATCTCTGTGTTACTACCCCAGTGATCATGCCAGGTAAATTATTCACAAGTGTGCATTTCAAAGAAAGTAACAGAGAGGGATTTTGAATAAAAGTGTTTCTTTTGTCAAAGCATTACTCAAGAAAGCATTTGACACTTCTCTACCACATGCTTTCTTCATATAACTTTAAAAAAAATTAATTATTTAACTGTTTCAAAAGACTCCTCAGAGGGCTTTCAGAACAAAGAAAATAATGCAATAATGGAACTAAACTCTTCTCAAAACATAATGAGCTCAAATCCCTCATGTAATTGCTGTAATGTAAGAAACACGCATGAAGAGTAAGAAACTGTAATCACACAAAGTGGTTGCAAAGGCATTTATGAAATCTAAAACCTTTGGAGCAACAAGTTAAGCACAGGGTTCATTAATCCTTTCCAAATAAATTATAGGCTAATGCGTCATATTTTAAAAATGTGCCACACAATTAGCCCAAGACAATGTTTGGCATTGTTTAAATATAGTTAGTGAAATATGCCATTGAAACATGTTAGTACCTATTGCGAAAATAGTTCTGGAGACAAAACCAGGAAGGGTTGGTTTCCTTTCCACCACTCCACCCTCATCAATTGATCATTTAGCTAAAGCCTTTATATTTGCTCAACTCAGTTCTTCCTTATTTGCAAATACCTGACCATTTCTTTTCTCCCTGTCCTGTTCACATGTTTCTGACACTGCAGGCTCATCCAAACTCCCCCAAACACGCTGGTGTGTCCACAAAACATAAGGTAGGGCCATGTGGAATAGAAGCTCAGGTCTCAAATGCAGACTAGCTAGATCAGCAGGATGCTGCACTTTGCTCTGCAGAGCAGGGCTAAATAATGCACCGAATTATGTTACGGTCCCAGTAGCTACCCTGTTACCTGAGGCACTGCTGCCAGCATATTTGTGCATTCACACCCTGGATTGCAGCCGTATTTTTAGGGTGACTGATTAACAGATCTCTTCCTTCACTGCATACTTAGTTATCAGACATTTTTTGACTTTGTCATTTTCCCTCAACTGAATTCCATTTTCTGCCCACATTTTAGACTATTTCTAACAGTAAAGAAACAAGTAGATTATTTTTTGCCTGTCTCATTAATTTTTGCACTGAAACTCTTACCATAGTAAATCAAACAGTAACTGAGCTTTTGAAAAGACTCTTTATACACTAGATACATTTCCATATTTGTATTTGTTCATTATCACAAATGTACCTAAAAGAAGATGGGAGCTTTCTCTAATGTAAACTCCTCCAGGTACAAATTTATAAGCTGTACACCACACACAGAAGAATAATTCAAGAACATAGGCAAACATGGCTGTACTCATGGCTTTCCCAGGATGCAGACAGCTAACCAAGTGTCCAGCTAGTTGAGGCCACACACACATAGTAAAGATACCAAGAATGTTGCCTGCAACAGCAGCACTCCAGGTGGGTAAATAAAGGAGACCAGCTGAAGATGCTAAACCTGTGAAGGGATAGAAAAGAATAGAGTAAGTCTTAGTCAGGTATATTATCGACCACATTCATTTTCATATTCTGTCTAGGGAAAAAATAGAGTCTGGGAAATATAATTGTGCTTTGCAGCCATAAAAACTGCATCAGTAGAAGAACAGTTATTCACAGTAGCCAAAGACAGTCTTTTATTTTTCTCACTATCTCATTCTTTTAAACATTGCCTATTCAGCTGAAAACAGTATAGCAAAAAGACAGTAGAGAAACATCATCAAGACCCAAAACTGAACAGTTTTTCTTACATAGTTCTTCAGCACAATACAGGAATGATGCCATTCTTAAGAGAGTAACAGGTTTGCCAGTTATGAACCTCTTTTACCATAATACAGAAAGAATCAAATAGGTTAATATGAAGAGAAAACTTATCTTTTCCTGATCTTCTCTCCCTGTAGATAACCATATGATGGGCAAGAAAGCAACTATTAATCTTTTACTAACTGCAGGATCCCTGACTTACCATGCTGTCTTTGATTTGGGGATTTGACAAGAGAACATTAACAACCAAAGAGAACATTAACAACCACAGAAACTCTCTATAACAGGACAACTTAATTTAAAACATCATTATAGGTAAGAATATTTACTGTCACACCATGAAAGCAAAAGTATAGAAACACTTTTCATATTTAACTCTTATACATCAAGGTTCTGAGCATTTTAGAATACAATGCTTGAATCAACTAAAGAACCTTTCTGTACTTGTTTTAAATAATCAATGTGTATACATCAAAAATCAAATGCTCATGCTTGCATTACAATCTGCACACACATATCTTAACACTGAAACGTGCATATTCATACTATTTTACTGCCTGCAGAACTTGGAAAATAAAGAGATAGGAGGTAAGCTTATCTCCAGGTGGACTGGTTGTTAAATTACAAATTATTTTGCGTCCTGTGGAATTGAGAGGCTTGTATCATCTCAACCCCATAACCCTAGATATGGCCTTATCACAGAACCACTAAGGTTGGAAAAAACCTCTCAGCTCATCAAGTCCAACTGTTATACAATGCAGATAGTCAGAACCGAGATGCTGCTCAAGGGAACAGAACCTTAACAGGGGCTTCTGAAGACAGTAACACAGCTCTGCAAGGGCCTGGAGATTTGGCCTGTAACCCTTAGTCAACTGCTCAGACATAGGTGTACTACAGTCAGTGGCAGAGAAAAGGAGGCTTTGATTAGCCACACTTTTCTGAGATGTGGTGTAATGTCAGAGGACTTGAGTAAAGGGAATAAGGTATCAGACAAAAATTCTGCTCAGGATTTGCACCTACCTATGAGAAACAAGGCAAAATTGGTGACAAAAGACCAGCTCCAAAATGAAAGCATCAGTCCATGAGCAAGGCCCAACAGAACTGTACCTCTAATACAACAATAAGGAAAAAGAAAACATACAGTAATATGATTTTTAAAACACCTGGCGTTGAAAAAGAAACTTCTAGATATACAGACAAGGGTCCTTGGTAATATATTATAATTCTTTTACTTTAAACAGAGCTAAATTTTGCTCACACCCACCTATATTTTCTTCAATTTATTGGATGTAAAAAACATCCAGCTGAAAACAATGGCAATTTATTGTAATGTGTAAGTGAGCTGTGTTCAGCAGCAAAAGCAGTTCACTGAAATCCTAGTGCAAAAGGCAAGAACAACTCAGAGAAGATGAGAGGGAAGTATCCACCCCAAACAGAAGTATTTCCTTCATGTCAAATAAGGGATCCTACACTATCTAACACTGCTATCAGTCTTGGGTAGCTGTTCTATGTACCAATTCCAAATTATAAACCTGCCACCACACGTAGTTGACTCAGAATAACTAATTTGGTCTCTTTCTAGATTTTGGAACCTGAATGAACTACACACAGCATTAAGACTACATTCTTCCTAATCAAAACTTCTACAGAAGTATATATTTTAATATTGCACACAGTTTACTTTATTTATAGGCGTGCATCTCTGATCACCTCCTCTCTGAAGCCAACTGCTAGACTAATTTACTGCTTATTATAGATGTACTGCATTCATAAGTCCTTGAAACTCATCTAAAAATTGTTTTGCAATGTGGCAAACCAAGATTTTAGTGCTGAAATAAAAATAATTCTGTATAATAAAAATAATTCAGAAAATTTTAAGATTTCCAGGTCTGGACAAAATGCTCAGAGATATCTGAAAGGAAGAATGAATCCTCTGTGTGAAGTGCCTTGTACCCACTTTTTTCTGTCTAAATTCTTATACCATCATCTGGTTGAGTTTTAATTTGTCACCCACTACACCACTGGATTTTGATTACAATTTTGAAGTGATAGTAGTAATAATAATAATAATAATAAAAATAATAATCCACTTACCCATATGGATTAGGATCTGGACCTGTATGTGGAAGTCCACTTACTGCCCATCTAGAAATTAATGAAACCTCCCCAAATATCCACAGAGTGAGGAACATGAGGCTGCCAAAAGCAATCCCTGATAAAAACCAATGAGGATGGGAAGCAGTCTCTCTAACCACATTACCAGTTTTGTTTGTTCCTTGTTTCCCCTTGTCTCCACCTAGAATAAGAATGGAAATACAGCTGAGCAAACTGTCAAATGCTATTAGCAAGAGTTACTGAGAAAAAGAAATAGCCAAAATCACAAATTTACCAGAATAAATTACATGCACAAATGCTAATTTATCTGATTAGGATTGTGTTATCAGAAATTGATAACATGGAAAAAAATTTAAAATCTCTACTAACAACCCTAGGTCTGTCAAAAAAATATACTCACCATAAGTGTACAAAAATGACAACCTGCCCATCTGATTATTTTCATAATATTGGAATTTAAATATTTAAATTGGCTGTGAAAATCAACAGAAAACTTATCAGAATTTGTTCAGAGGATTCTGTTGTCTGAAACTCTAAACTCTGATAAGAACAAAACCTGACACTTCTAAAGCAGCCAGAAATAAACTCCCTTCCTTCTCCTTTTTTCCACGCACTTTAGAACCTCTCTCATCCAAGGAGAAAGCAGCACCTTTAATTGCATAGGTATATCACTTTGTCACCCACAAACAAGACAAAGTTCCTTCCTAATCTCCTGCAGCAGATTCCCTTTCTAAATTCTGGTGAAAGCTCAGGCTTAATTTATATCATGTAATGCAAGCTTACAAACAATATGCATGATGCTAATTTCTACCCACTTACACATAGATAAGGTTTTATCTTTCAATTAATTCATCAAGGTTATAGTGAGAAGGAAGGAGATTCTGAGGATTTAACACGAGCTGCCTTAACTAACCAACCCAACCCTGCTGTCTTCCTTGGCAATACCAGCTCCACAGTTTAGCCTGTGCCAGCCCCCACTGCTGTGTAGTCTGTACAAACACTCCAAGAACTTGTGCAAATTTTAACCAGGACAAATTGTCCACTCTTCCAATTCTTTCTGTTTGACACATCAGCTGTTCCCCAGCTTTGTCCTGTCTCCTCTTCTCTGTCAAAAGATATGCATTGGCAGAGAAATTCAAAGTGCAAATTGCATTCACATAATAATAAAAATACCATAGATGTTTTATGCTGAAAGGACAATAACCCATTCTGGTTTTACTGGTCTAGCTTATGCCTTTGTTTGTGTTATTGTCATATTATTGACACTGCAAGTAGGAAAAAGAGGCAGTTCCAGCACCAACATTCTACAGCTTGTATGAATTGTGATACCAGTTCTGCCATGTTATGGGCAGATGGAAGTACCCCATGGCTTCTAAAGCTTGCAATGCTCATGCATCAGGTCAAAAGCCAGACTGTGTTGGGGAAAAATAACCAAAGAATCAAAACCCAGTGACACATAGGTATGTATACTTTAGGTTCTTTTCATAACCACCATCTTTGCTGTAGTATGCTTACCTGAATAAATTCGCTCCACTGCTGCTACAAAGCCAATTGTCAGTATGACAGTATTGGCAACTTGTGAACTCCACACTGGATTAAGTGATGTATACCAGATACGAAGAACAAGGAGTATTATCTTGCCTAGCATGAAGCCCCATATCCTGATGAATCTGTAAGAATCAGTTTTTGAAATAGTGAGGCATTTGGGGAAAAAAAACAACTTCTAGGGGACAAAAAAAATAAAAAAAGAAAACAGCTTTTAATATAAAGAAATGTCAGTTAAATTCCATCAAGATAAGAAAATACCTTTGTACACTGTTTCCTGACCACCACGTTACTGTTTGAACCAGCAATGAAGAAGAAACACCAGCAGCCAAGATGAGTAGTCTAATTGAAGCATTTGGTGCCTGGTATGATGCTAAGCTTCCTACAAACAAATACACACACACAGAGGTTGCTTTAGTGGGCAATAGAGATCAGGTAATAAGTATTTCCTGTACATTAGTTCAACCTTGTCTGTAATTTGAATGGCTATACCATTCATCTGAAAACACAAGACACTACACATTTTTAAACAAAACAAAGAAATGTAGGTATGCACAGAAACTGGGTATACATGACTTTATAGCAGTTATCATTTTCAAAGAAAAAATTATATGAAGCAATTATCCAGCAATCCAAGTGATTGCACTAGTTTAAGTACTTACGGTGACTGATTCCATAAAGAAGATATATGGATAAAATATCTAAGCATACAGGTATTCCTCAACCATGCACTTAGATAACTCAAAAGCCATAAAGTTTTATGTACGGTGACTGCTCCTTTCTAAAAACGATATGGCTTTTGCTGCAGCCCACTTATAAAAGTAAGTACACTGTGGCAAAAGCCATGTTCTTCATTAGACAGGAGCAGTCACCATACATAGCACAAGGATTAGTAATCAGCTGCCTTAGCAGGGGTGGACAAGGCTTTCTCTGGCACAGTATCTGGTCTCAGAGTGGTCGCTACCAGCCTGTGCCAGCTTATTACTGAAAACTATCACTGAAAGAGAGCATGCGCACACACTTTTGCCATTTCCCAGGGCACAGTGACCTCACATTACCAGCAGTTTTAAACTCTGCTAACAGGTTTCCAATTCAAGTGACTATGGACCACATATATTCTCGTAACCTAAGTCAGTGTGGCAAATTTTGGCCCAGGACCAATGACCTACAGCAGAAGCAACACTGTTATGCTACCAGCCATTTGCTAAGTGAGTATGAGTCAAACTTGAAAAGATGTTGAGCGAGTAATGTCAGGAATGGAGCTGCAGATTCTGGCAACACTTGCTAGGAATCCTCCAACTGTCTACCTGCTCTTTCTACTCAGAGTAAAAGACGCAAAGCTTAGAGACAAGATGATAAACAAGATCAACGTGTAGTGAAGGTGTACTTGTGTGGACTTCAACAGAAGTTGCATGTACAGTACACACAGATTTCTGTCACTAAATTGTGTTGGCAATCCATAAACCTGCCTCTTCAAATATTTCATCATGTGGGCTACCCTGATTAAAGCTAGCATGGGTTTGCCAAGTTAGAGCAGACACACCTTTTGTTGCTGGGCAAGTACACCCAAGACTTAAATAGATCTATCCAAACACCCGAACTTAACATATGTTGTCTGAAGACACAGACGCAAATAGACACTACGCAGGGTACTTTGTTGTTGGTTGTTTTTAAATAGAACATAAAATCAAGTAGTATGAAAGGATATAGAAATTAGAAGTTGCAGAGGAAATAAAGCTTCCAGAAAAGGCAGAAACAAACAGAACAGAAAAAAAAATCATCCCTGTAAATATTCTGGTTTTAGCTAATTATGAAGAATTTTCATATTATTTGACAGTGAAATTGAAGACTGAGTAGAATGGGGTAGAGCATGCATGGTGTATGTTCTGCCTGACAGTTCAACGAGTCCCAGAGGAAGGCCATGGCCTTTCTGAGAAGGAAAACAGATCAAAAAGAGAATGAATAAAAGTGTCTTAGTATGAAGGAGGAAAAAAAGCAGGAAGAACTGAGAAACAACAGAATCAGCAGCACAGTATGATGGGACAGAAGTAACATAAAAGACCATCGCAGGCTTCTCACTGCTCTTTATTTAGCAGAACAAAAATTACACACTTTTAAGTGATTTCCATTTCTTTTGGTAAAGTGAACTAATAAACACAGCAAGGTGATCTGAAGGACTAATCTTAAACTTGGCAAACTTTGTGTTACTGTCACATCTGAAGGAAGGCAAGGTGCCATTTTAAATGCTTTCACTCCTAGTTTCTAAACTAGAAGCTCTTGCAGAAAGCAGTACACTGAGCACTGCTGCAGGAAGCTGAAGATTCTGCTCACTGAGAAGTTTACTACAAAACAACAAGAAAAGTATTGGGATGGATATAACAGGAAGAGTAGGAGAAGAAAAGAACATGGTAAGACTATTCTTCATCAAAATCAATGACACAAACAAACTGCTCAGTTCTAGTATTTTTCTAGAGATAAAGAACAAGAATTCTTTTTTAAAAAACTACACACAGAAAGTAAATAAGATGATCTTACTCTGTCTTCTAACAGTAAAAGAGAAAAACTATAAGGAAAGTGATTAGCTAAACATCATCTTATATTAACAAATGAGGAGCCAGGAAATGCTGCTTCTTAAACACATCACTCAGCAGCAGCATTTTCACCTCTACACAGGATGGAGACCCTTGTCTCCTCCAAGTTCATCCAGTGTGGCAAACTCTTTAGCAGTAACTTGCCTCTGAACGTGGCTGTAACTGCCAAACCTTCCCCCAAAAAACTTACAAAAAATCAACATGAGCTAGGATTTGCACCAGTTAGCTGAAGACCAAAGTGGGAATCCCAGCAAGTCTATATTTAAGGAGGAGCCTATGGAATGGGTAACGGGGCATCTTTTTCGTGAGTTTAAGATCAAACTTTCTTCCTGTGCAATTGACCATATAAAGGGTTATTTGATATTTAGGATGAGCCTATAACCCCATCATTATGCTACAGGCATGTAGATAGATTCAATTTTAAAAATACATTCTTAGAAGAAAAAAAACTGCCTCAGAAACTAAAAAAGAGTGTTTCACTCACAGAAGACTACTTTTATAATAGCCCCAAGCTGTTCTGTAATGTCTCATCCCTACCCATTGTCACAATACAAAAAAACCACCTGTTCTGGTGATATTTGAGTGATACTGAGAACACCTTTCCTATTGGGTGCCACTCATACTAAATTAAAAGCTCCTAGAAATGAAAGTGAAATGAGACTTTTCTCTATTTACACAATACAATGGCTGCAAACAGTATTTCTCTGACTATAGCTAAAAGCTTGAGAGAAAAAAACCCAACAAAACATGAGTATGGGGAGAGAAGAACATCTTATTCCTGTCTCTTTTGTAATCATCTGAATTTTAAGGCAGTTTGGACTGTTGGTTCTCATGCGTTGATACCAAAATGGAATCTATAACTCACTGCAGTGCATACTTACCAACCATACTCAATCTCAGAAAGGCTAGGACATACTTATTGTTAGCCAACCTCCAAAAAGGGCCAATTGTCAGGAATATTGGAGAAAAGAAGGCAACAGCAAAAACTTCCAGGCCTGTGAGTGCCAGTGTCTGAAGAGGGAAGTAGTAGATCATTGGTGGCAGTGCATGGTAAAGAGACCAAGAAATGTAGCCTAAAAAAAAAAAAAACAAAAAAACAAACCAAACCAAAAAAAGAAAACCCCATCATGTATTTTCAACAGCAAAATTTCCTGGAGATTACTTTTTAAAGCACCATTTTATACTTCTGCATATAGACTATCAAATGTATTTGAAAGTAGTTCAAGCAACAACAGCAACTTTCAGTGAAGAAATATTTGTTATTTCAAGTTATTATCATATTCAAACATATTTTCGGAGGAAATAGAATGATGAGAATAAAACATCTTTTCCCCCACTCAGACAGCAGTTCCCACTTTGATCCTCGGTGAAGTGCTCAACTTCGGAAAGGATTAGCATTCAGGGGGGTGGCTAAATAAGCAGTCCACCCCCAGTCTCAGGGCTCCTCAAAAGCAGAGTGGTGGCTAAAGGAATTATTCTAGCTAATCGGTGCGCTGTTCTTCCCTGGAGACACCTTATCCAGGCACACAGCGCTCTGAGTTGCCATGCTTTGCAGGAGATGCACCGAGCAGACGGTACCGCGGGTGCTGGGTCTGGCGACCACCCTCGGCGCCCTGCCTTGAGCAGGGCAGCATAGCTCCGGCTCTGCAACACCTGCACAAATACTTGGCCGGGAGCAGCAATAAATTCTAGGCTGATCCAAGAGACAAAAGGCATTCCAGCACTAGAGGAAAAAAAGAACCCAAAGAAGAACCCTCAGATGTGAGCACTATTTACTCTTTCCCGAGGGGACCAGTTCATCGGCGACACGCCTGCACATACCGTGAGCCCCGCGACACCCTGCCGGGGCTGCCCTGACACGGCCGGTCCCGGCTGAGCCCCCCGGGTGCCCTTAACCGCGGCCCTTCGCCCCCAGCCCCGTCGGGCGGCACCGCCGCCACCTACCCAGGAGACTCTCCGAGAGAACGGCCTTCCACAGGGGAAACATCGCCCCCGGCGCTGCCCGGCTCTGCGGGGGCTGCGTCCCTCTCACCGGGAGCCGAGTCCCGAGCGCCTGGGAGGGCGCGGCGCCGCCGCCCGTCCCGCCTCACGGAGCCCCGTCCCCGCGCCGGGGGCGGGTAGCCCGCACGGCCGGACCGTGTTCTTCAAAGCCCCGCCGCGCTAAACGGCCGGGAGATATCGCCCCTCCACTCACTCGTGTCAGCAAAAGAGCATTCGTCCCCGAACAGTCACACCAGCAAGAAAAATAAAAGCAAAATGTTGTCATGGCACAAGCTGGCGGGGGAAAGAGGAGCTAACCCACTTGGCAGCTTGTGCAAACACACGGTTGGTTACGCGGGGTTCGGGGATGTCCGAATGAGTACTGTGCTCACCTTTGTGAAATGTGTGTTGTTTTGTAGCAGAGTAAGGACTTCTGATAAGCAATGCTGTCTACACAAAGCACCAAAAGAAGCATTTCGTTTGCTGAGATTCCTGAGTAACTACGTTTGTTAATTTTAGAAGAAGTCATGAGTTAAATCGACCCAGCCGTGATCACAGCTGCCAAGTTCTGGCAAAAAGATTACATAAGCAAAATCTGAATTTTAGACTATTTTTGGGGGTAAGAAAAGTAAAATTGTAAATATGAACTAAGAAGTCCTTTTGCTGTTGGAATATATCATCATCTTAAGTTTTATTAATCTTCATATGGCATCCTATGGAACTGCCATCTGTGTATTCTCATTTGTGTCAAAACTACTGTCCCATTCTAAATAAACCTTATGGTATGCATTTCCTTTCCCCAGTTTGTGAAACTCTAAATGCATAGGAGTAAACTGTAAACACCTGACATCTATATGACCTGTTATTAGCAATAAAGTCTGGTCTAGACATTTGAGAGGACAGGGTACTCAACTTAATTTTGCCTCAGTAGTCTCAAAGTCAAGTGATTCATTTACCCTGCAGTATGATGGGGTTTGGCTAGCTACAAAAACTCTGTTCGATTTAGGCAGCTATTTGAAAATGCATTTTAAAAATTTGAAATGTGTTTTAAATGTCCACAAAAGAATTGAAGTATTTTGATGGAAAAGTTGACCTCACTAGGGAAGGGAGAATGAAACTCATAGATTTAATGAGCCTCTGTTTTCTCCAAGTTCCATGTCATTAAAGGCATCTTTTGTTTTTCTTCATTAAAGAAAAGTCATACCAGAATAGTCACCAAGTTCACTTATCACTGGTTCAGGATTATATAAGTGATGACACCATTTCATCTTGCTGTGGTGTGCTGCAAATGGAACTTGGAAGATGAGATCCTTGGCCAGAACAAAGCCAGAACATGGCTGCTTTTGGAGCTGCATGGCAGGAGCATGAGGCTCACAGCATGTATTCAGCCAATAAAGATTTGAAAAAATTTTGCAACACTTTTTGTAATTACAGTATCTTGCTTCATGGTTCTGAGGTGGAGTTCCAGTAAAACTAGACATGACTGGAATAGTGAACCTGATATGCCTGTGTGGCTTCCATTAAACTCATCATACAATGAAAATAATGCAAATCCTGACAAATCTAGCAGTTGTATTCTGGGTACTCTCTCGGAGATTCTTAGTAACTATTAAGTTTGGTTTCACATGTCACAAAGTTACATTCCAGTGCTCTCCATAGGGCTGATACAGGCATAAGCATCAGAGCAAAAGAGGAGAGAATTTTAGGTGTAATGTCTTAAATACAAAAGTCAATGCTCGCAAGGTGCTTAGTTACATATATATGTATAGCACTTTCACTATATTTTTTTAAATTCCTGGAGTGCCACATGTGTACCTGATAAAAACTAAAGCAAAAGCATTTGATCTTTACAGGAATACAATGATGGCAAACCAGCAAAGCCAAGAAAACATACCACAGTAGGAGTTTCCACTCACGGAACAAGGAGCATTTTCATTTTAGAATAGTATTTAATACACCCCTACCCTAAAACAGACATAAAAAATTATCTGAATTTAACAGCCCCATAATTACATTGGTTGACAGGAGTAAACTTTTCTAAAGCTCGTGATTGTAAAAAACAATGCTTTATTTGGGTTCAAACTATAATACAAGCATGTTTTGAAACCCAAATAAACATGTGGAACTTAAAAGAACTTTCAGACCCCTATGAGAAGTTGTCCTTGCATATTGCCCAGTAGAGATGTGCCTGAATGGGCATGACAAGGAAGCAAAAGAAAGTGCCAGAGAAATGGGGGGGAAAAAGCATGGAAGTATGAGCACAGATTATGGTTAAAACTGCAACTCTGGAAAAAAAGCGGGAGTGGGTGAGTTTACAGTTAGGCACCTGTCCCCGTCACAGTCGCAGTGGCAACACAAAGCCATGCAGGTCTCTGCAAGTATTTAACTGGGTTCTTCACACTGAGCAGAGGAAATCCTGTATCTTGAACATCTCATAATTGCCAGCTATTCATATCTACTAAAAGATAGCCCAGACCAAGTATAAAATAGAAGTACATCCAAGAATCAGCCAAGACACAGAAGACTTACATGATTTCTTGCAAGTAGTGAGGATCGTTTAATCTTTTACTCAGAAGTATGTTGACTGTTTCCTGCTGTGACTTTTCATGTCTTTTCGTTCGCCCTTAACTCCTACTCCCATCAGCATGAAAACAATGCCCTGCCGTGTAATTCTTACTTGGTTTTCCATGCTCTGTTGTAATTACAAAGCAAGGAGGGGGACCTTTGTTTCTCAGGGACTTTTTAGGCAATAAAAGTGTTCCATTTTGTAATGGACAAATAAACCACGCTTAGCGTCAGTGGGAATAGCTCCTCCTTCTGGCACGCACTGTATATACACGTGGAGCGTTTCTGTTAAATATGCCCACTGGGAAGGCTTTGCTTTGGGTAAGGTGGTAAACCTCAGGACCCTGGCAACCCTTCAGTGGTTTCCAAGAGGTTCTTCAGCCAAACAGCCAGAGCCTATAAACCTTCCCTGAGTTTGTGACATCTCAGTCCTTGATCTCTTTCTACTCTGACAACAGAGTACAATAATAATTCCTCAGCCAGGCATTCAACTCCATATTGGTTGTTTTATTTTTGGTATTACTTGGGGTTTTTTTTCCTTTGATGTGTGAAGTTGGTTTTGTTCTAGGAGCAATAAAAATCTCTCTTTTGCTTTATGTTTATTCTTCCAAATCACTAACATTTACTGGTTTCTGTCTATTACCTTCTCTCCATTTTTACAATGCTGAAGAACTTTCGGGTAAATCTTGGAAAGAGTGTGTTTGAAGAACATATTTGGGGGTGATACCTAACTTTACAAATTAAAGTTAAAATTAAAAAGAAGCCTAAACTGATTTTTATAGGCATTTTTGCACAGAAAGGTGCAAGAATCCAAACAGTCCTATCTCTAGGCAACCACTGTCCCCAGGCACACATATGCCCCATGAGAAAACTGTCATTCCAGAGCTCTTTCACTTTATATTCTGTTTAAGCTGTACCAGTTAAGAAGTTATTGGTTATTAAGTACTTACTCCACATGGTATTTTCTTGTGTATTGTATTTTTCAGAATAGCATCTATTAAATAGGTTTCATGTATGTTTTCAATCATACCTTTTAGATCTCAGGACGTGTTAGATACACTTTTAAGACTTGTTTTAGGACATCACTCTTGCCCAGCCTCCATGTGAAAAGCACATTTTGCAGCAACAAAGTCTGATCCTCTGGTTTGGCAGGCTAGAGTGGGAGAATAGTCTGGTGAAAGGGGCTTCAAGTAGTCAAGACTCCTGGAAGCTGAAAGCTTTTTTGGACTTAAGGAAATTAACTATGACTTATGTTTCTTATGAAATTGAGATGCCAAGGTCATGCAAAAGGAGGAGGTTTAATGGTGATCTCACAGGCTATTCATTTCATGATAAGCCACTGAAGTGTCATATCATCATTTAGGATACTCTACTTAAAACTATTATATCTTCCTGTGAAAAAACAAAGCAAAACAGAAGAAAAACTGAGACCTTTTTTTATTAAAATAAAATGCAAAATAAAACTCATGTTTATATTTTTTGTTTTAGAAAACTTATTGTTAAAGAAGGGCATTGCATTTCTCATTTCAGAGAAAGTGGAACCATTTTTTTCAGTATTCATAGAACAACGCCTCCCACACCCAACTGACATTTTCAGGATAACTTTTTCTGGCACAATGATTTTCACGTGATGAAAATGGCTTGTTTAATTCCTGTTAATATTAGAATTTATTCATTCACTTGTATTAGCATCATAGTATTAAAATCAAAATAGATAAGCAATGCTTTTCATTCCAAAATGGTCAAAGTAGAATTTGTTATTTCTTTTTTAAAGAACAAGATTTAATTTCCACAAAAAATATTTTCAATTCGTAGGACAGACCCCATATATTGTATGCTGGGCTCCTCACTACAAGACAGACAAGAAGTTACTGGAGAGGGTCCAGCAGAGGTCACAAAGATGATGAGGGGTCTGGAGCATCTCTCTTATGAGGAGAGACTGCAGGAGCTGGGCCTGTTTTGTCTAGAAATGAGAAGGCTGGGAGGTGATCTCATCAATGCATATGAATATCTCACAGGCAGGTGTCAGAGGATCGTGCCAGACCCTTTTTGGTGGTGCCCAGTGACAGGACGAGAAGCAGTGGCCATAAACTAAAGCACAGAAGTTCCACCTCAACGTGAGTAAAAACTTCTTTCCATTGTGGGTGGCAGAGCACTGGAACAAGCTGCTCAAGGAGGTCATCGAGTCTCCCTTTCTGGAGACATTCCAAACCCACCTGGACGAGTTCCTGTGTCACCTGCTCCAGGTGACCCTGCCTTGGCGGGGGGGTTGGACCAGATGACCTCCAGAGAGCCCTTCCAACCCTAATGATTCTGTAATGCTGTTACCTTAATTAACCCATACACTTACTAAAAGAGCGTTCTTAATTTCACTGGGGAAATCCGAGAACGCGAAATTTTCTTGGCGTGCTCAATGTTTTTCTACCGGAGCAGCTCACGGGAAGGCGAGAAGTGCTCATGTAGCGGCAGATCCTGGTAGGAGCAAGGAGCCGGGGCATGAGGGGAACTGGGCGGGAACTGCGGGCCGGCTGCCCCAGCTGTCCCTGCGCCCGGCGGCCGGGAGGTGGCGGTGGAGCCCGGCAGCACGGGCGGCCCGGCCCCCGCCCCAGCGCGGCTCAGCCCGGGAGGCG
>VZRQ01003568.1:1098852-1136658 GCA_013397975.1 Machaerirhynchus nigripectus | reverse complement strand
AGCCGGCCCGGGGGAGGCGGCTCTTGCGGGGCGTGTGCTGCCACAGCCCCACGGGGCCTCAGTTCGGGAAGCACATTGGGGTGCTGGAGCCTGTCCAGAGAAGGACAACGGGGCTGCTGAAGGGTCTGGAGTATTAGTGCTGTTAGGAGCGGCTGAGGGAGCTGGGGGTGTTTAGCCTGGGGAAAAGGAGGCGCAGGGGGAACCTTATTGCCCTCTACAACCACCTGGAAGGAGGTTGCAGCCAGGTGGGGATTGGTCTCTTCTCCCAGACGACTAATAACAGGACAAGAGGACGTGGCCTCAAGCTGTGCCAGAGGAGGTTCAGGTTAAACATCAGGAAGAATTTCTTCACAAAAAGGGTGGTTAGATATTGGAATGGGCTGCCCACGGAGGTCGTGGAGTGGACGTGACAGTGCTATTGTCTAGTTGACAAGGTGGTGTTCAGTCATAGGTTGGATTCGATTATCTCAGAGGTCTTTTCCAGCCTAACTTGTACTGTGATACTATGAAAGCAATACTCTGTGCTAGCCGGGCGTGCACTGCCCTGGGTGAGGGCACTGAGCAGCTGCTGCAGGGCTGAGCGAGCATGGGGCATCCCCCAGCCCCGTGCTGTCAGGTGTTGGTGAGGAGCTTTTCTTTGACAGCCTAGTACAGCTACTCTGTAGACTCTCCTTTGAAATAAGAGCCCGAGTTTAAAACGAACCAGTTTAGATAGGTGTAAAACATCATGTTGAGTCTTGTCATCTTCCGTCTTCCTCACGATGGTCCTTGAAGCGCTTCTCTGAAATCCTTGATGAGTTGTCTCGGTGATAAGCGGCGCCTTCCCTGGGCATCACAGCCCACTGCATGTACCAGTTAATACACACAATTTTGGCTCCCCCTTTCTTCCCCGAAGTAGTCCTAGAAATTAGGGGGTCACCATTCCTATTCAGAAGGAGGCTTTTTATTGAAAACAGAGTATATGAAGTTGATGCGTCCCACATTTGAAAAACGTAGCTATCTCCTTGCATACTGCTTCTTTATCATCCCATTAGAGGTATTGAAACCATGAGTTTTTTCAGGAGCCTGATATTAGCATTTTCTTCTGTAAATGAATAAATGATCCAGAATAGTTCTTGTAGAAGAGGAGTTAGTTTTTTGAATGTTTGATCCTTGCAAGCCACATTTATTTAATCTTGTATTATATAGGTATTTCACTTGAACTACTATAATATAATTGGGGAATTCTTCCCAGAATATATAGTTAATTGTTACACTAACAATAATATGTCAGGTTGAGAAAACAGCAGTGAGTATTACAGAAAATGACAAGAAAGTTACACTTCTTCGGTAAGCTAATGGCAATAAAGTTATTTTTTGGGATGACAGTTGTCTTTCTGAGATACAGGGCCTCAAAATACTGGAACACTTTTACATTCCTCAGGTAGGAGACAGCATGTCTGCTAGGTATGAATATTAATAATTCAGTTACATAATATTTTGATGACATCAACTCTGTCTCTTTGTTTCTTTCTTGCCAGTATAGCTTTCAGCTTTCATCCCGTGTGGGAGATGTACCATGAGGCTGCTTAAAGGGCTAAATATTTTTGGGGTTCATTATGTTGAAGCAGTAGCATAGCTGAATAAGTTAAAATTCAGGAGAGACGTGTACTTAGGACAATATAGGAGGCCAATGGCAAACTGCAAAGCTTTGTAATCTTAATTTATACCCGTTCTTTTTCCTTTATTTTATTTTCCTCCTGTGACTCAGCTGTTTTATCATCATGGAAAAGACAAGCAGTTTAAATCTGTTGCAGCAGTTAGAAACTGTTTCCAGTGATTATTTTTATCCAGCCGTCTGCACAAGTAGGCTTTGTGAGTAGATAAGAATAAGCAAGAAGATAAGAATAATTGATTGATTTTTGATTGACGCAAACCTCTTTAAAGTTTTATGCATCTTTCTCATATTCTATGTCCTTTTTTTTTCATTAAGTGACAAGAGACTGATGAAAATTAAATGGCTCTCAGATTGAGGAAGACAGTAGAGCTGTGAGCTTTCCTCATATAATATGGGTTTTCAAACGTATGTTTTTTCAAAGACACAGTGATCATTATCATTTCTGCAAGTGTCTGAGAATGAAGTGCAGATTGGTGTGAATGCAATGCTTTATTTAAGTTTTTTACCAAGGGAAGAGGAGGTTATGTTGCTTCTGTTCCATTACTTAGAAAAACTTCGCTGTCTGACTATCTAGTGTATGTGAAGCAGACGTTGCTTGAACTTTATAGCTGTGCAACTGACCCCAAAATAAGTGCAGGAAGTGGTTTATACAGTAATATTATGAATGCCAAAAAACATTTAGGTCAATAAATTGTTGCATATCTTTTCTGTTTCACTCTGCCCTTCGCAGACACTTTAGCCTTGCTCGGTGCCACCATTCTCAGAAGGCACTTTTGGAAAAGCAGAAGTGCCCTCTATGTTAACAAAGTGCCAGACAATGCAGCAAAGTGCTAGGTAAAAATCGCAATTTAGATGTTTGAATTACTCTAGAAATAAATTAGTTTCCTTTTTGCTTTTCCCTAGCAGTGCAGTTTTTAGGCATGAAAGATTGCACCTCTAAAACTCTTTGGAATCTATTTATTCTTTTGTGTTGTTCTTTTAAAGGATGTTTGCAACTGAATTGTGTTTTTGGAAATACAGATGTGGTTTGTGATAGGCTTGCCTGGTGGGTCCCGTGGAATCCAGGTTTTAGGTGATGACAGTGAGGATAGAAGTACTGCAGTAATTCTGGACAGCACAGTAAAGTGGCTATTTTTTGGACCCGCAATACATTAAAAAATTAGAAAGGTTTTCAATTACTTTCTCATATTTATTTTCATTTCTTTTTGATTGAGCATGCTGTACTTGGTCATGATTCAGCATTTCATTGTAGTTGCTGACTTACCTGTTTAAGTTACACACAACTCTGTGTTGCTGATAAGTGATACACTGTGCTGTAAACTGTGTATCAGGTGACTGGATGCTGTCTGCTGTAGGAAATATGCTCCCTTCAACCTGGTCATTTTTATTTCTAGATGAACATTGGACTTAGAAGTATCAGTGTGATATCTGACTTTTTACCTTTGTACCTAGCAGAAAGAGAAGTAGCCAAGCATAAAACATAGCTTCTGCTGAACAGGAGTACAAGGAAATGTCTTCTGAAACAGTCCAACACGAAAGTCAGACACCTCCAGTAAAGCAACCTGGATGGGTAAGCTGGGTTTCCTCCCTTATATTTTGATGCTATTGCTAGTGAATAACTGGGATTTTGCCTCAATTGCTCTTACTGCAGAGAGAAATAGGTGTCTGTTAGCTTAAGCATATAGATGGAGAAAGGACAGTGTGTTATTTTTCCTGGTTCACTGTGCTCAGAGGGCTAGGCATTGTGAATCTTAAGGTTAAGGCTCTGATTTATGCCCTGAGTTACAAGCTGGCATAGCCATAGTGTCTGAGTACAAGTACAGTACAGCCTGTCCCCATCAAGTTCTGCATGCACATCTCTGTGGATTCAGAAGGGGAGAAGGGAACAGTACAGCACAAGGATCTGACCTACAGCTGTGCAGAAGATGAACATACTCCTCTGATGGAGAAATCAAGGAATTTAAGTGTGGTAACCAGTCACTACCAAAGGGCAGTGATATTGGGCTGATCCACAAGGAAGGGGCACAAGTGACAACAGGATGGTGGGGGCTGGGGCCTCAGGTACAGGGAGCTCAGTACCACAGTACCCAAAAAGAGGAGGAGAGCAGATCCAATGATGTTAACCAGGGTCAGTCTACAGTCAGTTCAGTGATTGCCAGGCAAGTCCATAGGAATAAGGCAAGTCTGATGCTAAGCCAGGCGATCAGGTTAGCAAGGCAAGGTAAGGATCCCCATGGTATACCTACAACACAGGTAAGGCAAGGGCTTGAGCTTATATACAGGTGCTGAGCTGAAAGGCAGAGGCCCTGGGCAAATCTTCTTGCTGCTTTCTCTGAGCTTTGCTGTTTTCACAGCAGCCTAATTCAGTATTACACAACTGTGCCGTGTTAGAGCTGACTCTGAGCCCAAGCCGCTAAACCCCTGGCAGGGTGTGTATGGAGGCAGAAAGGCTGCAAAGCCTGTTGGTGCACTTGGGACTCTGACACTCATTTCCTTATCTTTCAGCCTGTTTGTATTTTACTGTATTTGCTATGACCTTGCTCTGAAACCAGTTTGAAGTGGTTTTCTGTGGTCTGGAGTGGAGTCAGTTCTGTATTGTTCACCCAAGCAGCACCACCATTAACTTCTGTGGGAGCAGAGCTTGAAGAAGGGGTGAGATATTAATTACCTATAATGTGAAATGTGTGCTATGGCAAATAAATGCATTTCATTATTATGGCTATAAAGTCATGGATCAGTCAGGCATAAAATGAGATAGAATGCTGTAGTAGACTAATGTGCTCTTTTTCCCAAGACATTGCTTGTTCTATGATGTCTGGTTTTTCTTTCAAAAATACATATGTTTGAAGAGGTTGTGTTTTTACAGAAAAAGATCAACATTTCAATGAATTTTAACTTAATGGCAACTCCTTCTTTCCCTTGGCTTTTCTTGCTGAGCACATGGAATAGTATGGAATTGGAATATCCCTTGGATCAGCTGGGGTCAGCTGCCCCAGCTGTGTTCCCTACCAAATTCTTCTGCACTCCCAGCCGATTTGCTGATGGGGCAGCCTGAGAAACAGAAAAGGCCTTGACTCTGTGTAAGCTCTACTCAGCAATAATTAAATATCCCTGTATTGGGAACACTGGTTTGGTCACAAATCCAAAACCTAGCACCATACCATATGGAGAAAATAAACTCTTGTCCAGTCGAAACCAGTACACCCATTTATTTCAGATGTCTGATGACACTACGAGTGCTAACACTTGAGTCTTTTCTTAAAGAAAGAAAAATAATCTTGTTATGTCTACATGTCAATACCCTGTGTAGTAGACTGCAAGAGAGAATACTGTCCCTTTTTTCTCACAATCACAATGGATGAAAAAAGAGCTACCTTAAAGAAGTCTGTTGGTGGCTGATTTGTATTAGGGTGAAGCCAGTTCGTTGAGTTCACCTATTGCCATGGATATATTTAAATTGCTCAGAGAGAAAGTTATACTAGTGGGGAGTTTGGCAGAATTTATGTCAACCCTCTCCTGAATATTTGCAAAATCTGCTCTTACTGAACTTCAGTTGACTTCTGTATGGAGCAGAACTTGATTTTTGAAACTGCCACTCTGCCTTTGGTTTCTGTCATTTCTTTCTGGGAGAGATAATGTAGCTCATGAGGATGAAATGACTAACCGATATAAAGCAATATGCTTCTGGGGCAAGCAGCAGCTGGGCAATTTTAGGAAAGTAAAGACCAACAAATGGGTGGTTTAAACTTAAAACCAGTGTAGTTCTTTCTCTTTCTGTATTGGGGTATCAAGATTTTGTCACACTGCTAACAACAGAATAAGGAGTTTTGCTTGGAGGTTTTTGTGTTTTATTTGTTTTTTAAATAATTTATCTTCTTTACTTGATTTTTTTTTCTTCCTGTGAGTTAAAATTCAGTAAACTAATCCAGGTTTATGCTTTCAGCCAATGTTGTTTTGTCCCATCTCCCAAATTCAAGATGGAGAGATTGCAAGGATCTGTAAAGAATGCAAACGGGAGAGTTTCTGGTACAGAAGTGTGTGATCCATTCTTGCCACGCTTACCACACAGAATGACTTCTTGATGTACGTATACGAAACTGTCTGCAAAATGCTTTTTTGTTGGAACACTGTTGTGGGTTAACTATGTCCTGTTAAGTTAAGCATTGTATTCTTAAAGGTTTAATTGAATTATTTGCGTAATCGTTGCAGGTAAAGGCGGTTGAATCAAGGTCTTGTTTAATATGAACTTCAGCAATTGTAGAGTTGGTTCTGTTCTTGAAGTCCATTATTACAACCACCTTAGGAGTGTTTGTTACATATTTACTGCCTCTGAATGGAAGGCAGGCATGGCTATGTGTCTTTGATGCCTGAAATTCTTTGTGTGTTAGGACATCTAAAAGATTCGTACTCTGTGTTTTAGTGCCTTTTAAGTCCACCCTCTCAGTTTGTATCTAAATTACGTATTTCCTGAATGGAGACGATTGAATAGGGTTTCAGCATTTCATTGGAGCTGCTGTTATTACAAGCTTTCCAGTAGTTAGAGGAGATATTCAGATTGTGGAAACTATTACTTAATAAATATATATATTTATTGCATTAGCTCCAGATGTTACAGCATGGCTGATGTCTGGCACTGTGTGAGGACATCCTTGCTTTGAAGAGAATGTAATCTGAATGAGCAGATGTAATAGGCAAAGCTAATGTAGTAGGCAAAGCTAATGTTTAGAAGTAATGTGTTTAACATTAGAAACAGAAAACATTTAACGTATAAGAGTATTTACCAAATAAGTAACAAATTTTGGCTGATACCAGCTACTCTCCTTTTCATTTTTGCAGCTCTTCCTCTATCTCTTGGAAGCATCCTTGTCACCCAGAGGCTAATCTCAAAAGGTAAAAATAAAAAAATACGTTATTAAAGTGCTGATTTTCAAGATCAATATTCCTCTCACTCATTACTGTCATTTTTATGGTGATTTGATTATTATATGTGCATTGCCACAGTCACTCTTTTGCAAAAACATGAACTAAAAAGAGAATTTGCAAATCTAAAGACTGGTGGTGGGATTCTGTCTCTATATATTTGAGTAGAGTCTTCACTGGGGCAGCTTGTAGGGCAGAGCATTGTACAACCTGAGCAGGGGTGTTAGAATTGCATACTGTAGCTCTAACTGCTGGTTTATTTGAAAAATGCTGGCAATGTTTTTACAGTGACCATGTATCAACATGACTACAGCTTTGGTGCAAAGGGACAAGGAGTACTGCCAAAGTGAGGAGACAGAGGGCTTTCTGTAGAGATGGTTCACGATCTGCAGGCTAACACAAAAGAAAATTGTATTCTATTTATTTGGTAGATGGGCCTGGTTCTACGCATGGCACCTTCAGTTTCCCTGCTGGGAGTCTTGACTATGTATAAGGTTGAGATTAGTGTTTTGGGGAAAGAGTGAGGGGCATCCACCCTGAAGCCTGCTAAGCTATACCACAAGAGGCTGATGTGGGTTCCCTGAAACAGGGAGGGAATAAGTAAGAGTGTGTCAGAGAAGGATCACACATTCGAAAAAGGGTGAGCAGTGATAGGAAGGGCACTGGGGCTGTCTCTGTAGCTAACATGCCAGCCTCTGGCACCAGGTACTCTTCTGTTTCTGTTCATTGTACTTGGATGTTTCTGATCAGCTGTGAAATAACAAATGCCCTTATTAAATAATCATTACCGTGCGTCAACAATTGGAGGGGGTGGGTTAGAAAAAAATAACACTTTTGTTCCTCCCTCCCCAGAGAGACCCAATATAAAATTGCATAGATCACAGTGGGCAAAGGCCCTTGTGCTTAGCATAGGCTGAATGCTCCTCTGTCTAAATGCTCTTCTGATGGCTGCACACAGTACCCTGCCTCTAGAAGAAGCTGGAGCTTCCAAGCCTCATTATTATTGTCTGAATGCATGTAACAGTGCAACCAGTGTTCGCTTCCCTTCCTTTTGCTTCGGTAATCTTGCTGTGTGGAGCCCTCCTCCACAGCATGGCACTCCTCTGCCCAGACATAGTTCTCAGAGGAATACTGGTATCACCTTCTGAGCTTAACTGGGGGAATGTGGATTTTGGTGGAAAAGCTAAAGATAGTTTTTTTCTTTTCTTGTTTAGCACGCTGTGTTCTCCTCTTAAAGGCCCAGATGTGTGATCTTTCCTCTCCGTAGGAGGAGGCTGGATACCAGTGGTACAGTTTTAATCAATAGCCACAGAAAGCTGCCAAAGAGCAATTTTGTCCTGCTTATCATAGCACAAGGAGCTATACCCTGTGTAAGAGATTTGATTTTGCTGTTTTATATGCAGGGTTGGTTTGTGCTGAAACATAAGCCACCATCACTTCTTCTGCAGTGCTTCAGGTGTCACCAGTGGCAGACATGCTGCTTTCATGTTGGTTTACACTCTGAACTCCTGCCTGAACTGAATCCTGAAAAGTCCAGATTGTCTTCCTCCTATGACTCTAGGACTGCTCCAAAACACATGCAGGAAGAACTAGTGGAATGGAAAGGGCCCTGATGTACTAAAATCTGAGTTAGTGGATTTAATACCATCCTCACCTTAAGAAATGCAAAAGCTTGTAGGAAAATTAGTGCTCTGGTTTTGAGTGCTGGTGAGTTCCTCAAGTGAATACGCTTTCTGACCATTTCCTTTTATTGTAGGCATTTTCTCAGCAAGCCCAAGATTTGGTCCATACCCCAAGATGGCAAGCAAGTTGTACCCAATTCTAAAAGGAAAGGGAAGGTTCTTTACAGGCAATATGCAGACCTTAGATGCATCTCTCTGAATTTCTTTCCAAAATCTTCTATTTTTTTGAATTTATATGTTACCCCAGCAGATTAGGAAATCATGTTTCTGATGTGTTTAAAAATAAATGTATGAAAAAAGATTCTTCTAATGTAAATATTTTCAATAGCAGCTTATATTTACGTAATGCAATCTCCCAAATCAGTATAAACTCCAGTCTCCACTTCGTTTTATAAATTATGTCAGCCTCGTTGATCAGCTGTGCTTGGCAGATTGCGCAATTCATGGTACTCATGATACTACAATATATAAAATAGCATGGTCCTTTTCATGTGTTCATTTGATTGAGCTCAACTGTCTAATTCAGAACCATGGATTGATAAAGAAAACAAATGGAAGCATAGAAACTGTACTGTACAATGAGGTAAATGACAAGAAATTAAATTTATTCCCTCTTCAGTAGAAATTCAGCAGGAAATCAAGGACATTGAAGTAGTCTTTTATTCTGACTCCAATGAAAGCCACAGTGCAACAGTATGGCAAGCTGATGTTCTAGCTTCCTAGAAGGCCAGAGAAGCTGGTGTTAAAAGTGTGATCATTGGAAGTAAACCATGGTGTGCAATCAAAAGCAAGAAGAATTAGTGCTGACATTGTGAACTAATTTTATTTTCTATAATCTGTTCCTCTAAATATTACATCCTTTTCCTGTATGCAGGAATGTTATATCCTTTTTCTGTATGCATTGTTTTGGACCAGTTGCTCTCTCTCATGATAGGTAACCAGCTTGCAGTAGTTATTTAATTCACCCTGTAATCCATGTGTAACTTCACGTGTTTGTGATGTGTTCTGAGAAGATGTGATGCCCAGTTTGTTATATGATTGAAATGGTGCCAATAGCATACTCCTGATTTAAGCTCTTGAATTAACAATGTTTTGTTATCTGTCTCTATAGTTGCTGGTGTCTTAGGCTTTGCCATTGGAAAGATGTCATACCTGGGAGAATGCCAAAAAAAGTTTCAGAAAATTGGTATTGCACCATTTGGTCCATAACCAAAAATTGTGCCTATTTAAATTATTAAGCCTAGATCAAAATAGTCTAAAACACACTAAAATTATATGCAGCAAAACTATGAATTTAAATTCTGTGATCAGATTCCAAGGTACTAGTCATAGTCTTAGGTTATATGTTGCAGTATTAGAAACTACTACACATTCTTCAGAAAATGCAAATTAAACTCATTGTAATACCTGTTACTATGATACCCATGATTTAAATGAAATTTTTGTACTTTCATGTGTGATGTGACAACAGTTACTAGTTCTCTTTTCATCTAGTATCATACTGCTAAGATTGTCCATGTTATCACTTCGACCCTTTGAGTCTTCCTTTGGAACATACATCAGGCAAAATATGCTACAGACTTTTTATAATGTTCTCATATTTTAACAACAATTTCAATCTCAAGCCATATTCCAACCTCCCCCTCCTCTGTGGCTTTGCCCAACCTCATACTGTCATACCAAACCATGAAGAGCACGCACTGTGTTTTTTCCACCTTGCACCTCTAACCGTAGAATAGATCTCAGTGGTTCACTTCTGGCACCTGGCACCTCCATATGTTAGTCATTGCTTTCTCAGCTTCACATAAAGTACTCCTTCACATCAAATCAGACTCTGAGTTCCTTGCCAGCTCCTCCTTCAACTGCCTGTTACACTCTCCATTCTCAATATGCCTTCTGGTATAAACATTTTGCTCACAAAATACATTTCCAAAAATCCTATCCAAAAATCGTTCTCCTTTGTCTTTCCACACCTTTCCCCCAAACCAGCATGAGCTTTTATGCCTATAAAAATGCCTGACTGATAATAGGAAGCTTCTTCATTGTTTGTCTATTTCTCTACTTGTATTCTTCCCCCACATAAAAAGCTATATACTTGGTATTACACAAAATGTTACACACCTTACTCCTAGCTCAGTTTGTTCATAGGCACAATGGCAAGGACTGTCTTTTGCTGCTTAGAAAATCCTGTTATATTTTGGCAATTGCTAGAAGGAGTACTTAATACTAATTAATGGGGGCTTATTGGCTGAGACATTTAGATGTCATATTTCGCAGTTTATAGCCCACTTTACAAAAATTGGGGAATATAGGCAAGAGATAACTTCTTCAAGAACTTTTGCCATCATTTTATATGGTTTTATTAGAAGAAATCCAGCAAATTTCTTCCATGTTTTATTTGCTTTCAATATTGTAGGCAGTATCATCATGCTTGCAAAGAATGTAAAGCAAAATTGGGATCAAATGAGAGAGTAGGTTCAGTTCCTTCAGCATCTTAGTCCCAGGTAGGCAACCTTGTAATTTTTTTTAAAATCTCATGTTATTTTCCATGTTGAATGGTGTTCTTCTTTTGAACAATATAGTGAAAATCACAGATTTTAATAGTGGATCAAAATCCAAGCATTACTCAAGGAAATAGTCTATATCTGTAATTTCTGATTAATTTTGTTTCTTAATTTTTACGTACATACCTTTCATGCTAATTTTAAATCCCCTACCTCTGAGGAGTTTTTTTCTTTAGCTGTAGCAGAGTATTGCTGATTGACCTAAGTGGAATTAATTTGGCTCTACTGTTTGTATTAAAACAAATACAGCTCATTCAATTTCCAGCTTGTTTTACTTAAGAATCAAATAATTATGGATTATGTTGATATTTAAAAATGCATTGAAATATTGAGAACTAAAAGCAGACACAGCTGGGTGCAGGGTTTTCACATTCAGTACTACAGTTTGGCTGTAATAGAGGTGCTCAAGGCAGCCTGCTGTGGTGGGGCAGGGGACATGGCTCATGTGGTGTTTTCACCCCAGAAAGGGGCAAGTTCCCTTTGTGAAAAAGGAGGGTTTACAGGGCGGAAGGTACGGGAGTGTTTAAAAGGACTTGCACTCTATGAAAAACAGGCCAGCAGCTGGGTTTTTCAAGAATGCTTTCACACTTTCTGCCTGTGGTAAGCTGGCCTACATTTCTCACAAGCAGGAGAATGTGTGAAAGTGTTTGCAAATAGCTTGGCTGCCTGCAAGAGAGGAGAGCACAGGGCCTGTTTGAAATCCTGCCATGTGAGTTTATATAGCTAAGAACAGAAGCCTGACACAGAAATTGTTGGATTGAGTCTGGCATATAATATGTAGGAATTTAGACAAGGATATTGATAATGGTCCCTTTCTTACTCTAAAGTGCATGCCCACAGAGGAATATCCTATCAGAACCTGTTTACTTGCCCAGAAGAGAGATTTTGATGGACTTTTTTTATGCAACAATGCATTGTGGCAGTGAGGATTCAAAAGAGTTTTCGGAGTCCTGAAAGACGCCATTGGAATAAAGTCCTGATTTTAATCAACGTTGCCACTGCTTCAGCATTTTATATCAAGTGCTGCAAGTGTTCAGCCACTAGCAGAAAATGCACTTTGGCTTAGGCTCACCTAACAGGGCTGTGCCAAAAGAGCAACGCTTCTCTTGTGTCAGCTATAGAGATTGTGAAGCGAGTTGGCCCTCCAGATCAGCTCTCTGCTCTAGTTTGGTATGAGGAAAGGGGTGAAAAAACCCCCAAAACTTTCAGAAGGGTTTCTTGCTAGTGCCAGCATGAAGGAGGGCGTGAGCCAGACTTAGATAACTCTGAATGAATAAAACTGTAAATCCATTAGCAGTTATGAGTTTAATTAACCTCTTGCAATACTGTGCTGATTAACTGCTTTGGAAGATTTTAAATAAATGCTTATGTAGGCTCACTTATTTGAAATAAGAACCCCAAAGCATATTTAAGAGGATGGTCAGTTACTAGCAATTACCTTTTTAGAGGAATCAAATATTTATTGTGGGATTTACCTCTGCTGTTTGTCAGAGCTGCAGCTTGCTGAACCTCAATCCAAACACATTTTGTTTTTCAGTCTTCCTCTGTGAGCTGACAATATTTTTTCTGGTGTGCAAATATCAGTTAGCTTTTAAATAAATTCCAAATTGTCTCAAATACAAAGGAGCCTTGCAGCTTTTTGAAGGGAAGAACACAGGATGCCAGAGGCCCCTCTCTTTGTTTTTTTTTCTGTAATGGGTCCTGGAATTTCTGCTGTGGAACCTGTTCCCTGTTCCAGCTCACATGTTCATCAAAGACCTTGATAGCTGCACATTTTAACAGCAGCTTAGGTCTTCTTGTTTGGTTTTTAAAAGGTCTTGAAAGCTTAGTCAGAAACTTAGTTTGAAAACAAATGTAAGATAAGTGTATTTCTTTCAAGTTTTAATTGCTGTAACAAAAAAGCCGTTATATTTGGGGCAGTGTGGTATTTTGAATTTGCCAGAAATCAATTTTGATGGACAGGTTTCAGAATCTTAGGAAAAGAAGTACTGTAAGCATTATGTTGTTTTGTGTATTGTTAAACCTCTTCCTGTTTTGATAAAAATTCTTAATTTACCATGCTGTGCTCTAAAAATGTGCAGACCCCCTGCTGAGCACATCTTGCTACTATCCATGCTGAGCATATGGTGCAAGCTCTGGCAGTGCCTAAGAAGACCACCCAGATAAAATTGTATTCGTGTTTATGAGTCCATAGGTACCTTTTATCCTCAGGAACTCTGGAATGTTCTCAGAGAAATCACCAAGAAGCTCCACGTTTCACTTTGAAAGCAAGGTGCCACTCATATAAATAGCAGGTCTTTTTATTCTATTTACAGATGTGGTGAACATGATAAAAACCTTATGGACCAGCTTCTTTCAAGGCACTTTTCTGTAGATTAGAAATAATAATTTTGTGGTTCTAGCTCTTAGATTTGGTATAAATTGACTTATTTGAAATAGTTGCGTATTGTTATATAGTTTGGTTTGTACTAAATTCCAGTCTTTTGTAATGCACTTTTTGAAATACACTCCTCTCTTTTCAGTACGTGTTGGTTTATTTTCCTCTCTTCCGTGCAATTTAGCTCTTAGTGCTGAAAAATTACATTTGTCTATTGTATTTAGATGCTGGCAATACTTTGTGTAGCAGGCAAAGTGGTTTATGTTGGAATGTTTGTCTATGTCAAACAGAAAGAGTGTGAGGATGTGTAAATGCTTTGCACAGTGAAGCAGCTATTCAGCCTCTGAGCTGACCTCTTGGTTATGGAGTACTTTAAGAGTACCAAATCCAAGGAACTGTCACACTGCAGTTACTGTGCTGAATGAACTTCCCATAAGCCAGTTTTAGACATAGGTCCACTTTGCCAGGTATACCAAAAGTGTGTGCCACATTCATGAACAAGAACATACAATATTTTGGAACAGTTTGTGGTCTGCACAAAATCTGAGGCCACCAGATGTTGAAAAAAACAACCAAACCTAGATGGCACATGCTCTCTACGAACAGCAGGACACACAGTCTTCCATGAAACATCTCAGGAAATCAAAAGCAGACACTTCCCCTAAACACAGTGATGGCTTTCACATTGAAATAAATGCACAGCTACTGAAAAGTTTGGGCTTCACTGTCAGTTGATGAAAACTGTCTTCTGTGGGGTTTTTCTGTGTGCTTTTTTTACTATGCCTATGGTTAGTGCCCCTCTTTTGAACAAGTTTCTGTGTGCATCTTTACCTGGACACAAAGAGATTCTGCAAGCAAAATACATAGCATGGAAAAGTATAATGTAACTATTAATTGGTTAGTAAACACAAAAGACATTCTGCATCTGACAAAGTGATTAGACTGAATACTGAACTCCCTGATATAGCACTTGGATAGCCTTTCCTAGCCAAGCAGCCACGAGGCAGAAGGGGAAGGGTTAGGCTGACTAGACTCCTGTCCTTTTCTTTCCTGTAGGATCTTACACTTTTCTACTTGGTGTTTAGCCTCTTGAATTCTTGAGCTGCTAAGAACCCCTGTCTCAACAGGGGCTTCAATTTTACACTTGTTACTTTTCTATGGTATTTTTCCACAGCTCTTTCAATTGGAGTCAGGGATACACAGCAGTGCTGTGTCACAGGCAGGAGAGCATTGGAGAGCCTTCCACAGGGGCTCCAGGGAGAGGGGCTTACACAACCACAGAGAAGGCAACCTCCTTTGTGAAAATAATGTAATTGCCATGGGTGTACTGTGATAGCCCCCCAAACTTGCATGGTGACATGTCTGAGCTACCTCCCCTTCATCTGTCATCTGCTGTCAAGATAACAGCAAGAAGCTGCACCAAGGTGAGTCATGCCTGGAAGGGAGGGAAGCCTTACATCCAGGTGATGCCAAGGAGACAGAGGACCTTTCATGTCAGACTCTCAGAGGTTGTTCTTGAGGTCAGTGTTACCTCTTGATCAGTGTTACTTCTTGATTACAACTTAGCTACCAAACTTTGCTTTAAATGTAATTTTGATTATTTTTTACTTTCAATTATTTTTGTGTAATAAATATACCGATGTATAAAAATTCTTGTGTCCTTTTTTTCTAACTTTGTTTCCGTACTTTGCAAAAGGCTGATTAGCTAATTGTATGGATCTAAGTTCATGGGTTACTGTGATACAGGTACGAAAAAAAGGCAGTTTGTGAATGTAAGATGTATTAGCACTAAATTTATGCATATCAAAGGAAAAATGAGCACAGCCAATGGGCAGACCTTTCTTTTGAAGGTCTTTAAAAGCAGCTATTTTGTAGTAATTATGTGCAGTTTAGTGACCTAATCTTTGTTGACCATTACTATTGTGCATTCCATACAAGCAGGTTAAAGAATTTATTTTTAGTTGAAGCAGAAGTTGAATACATTGAATTTAGGGGTGCCCTGATAAAAAAAATAGGGAAAGATTTGAGATAATCAGTTGCTTCTTTTGTAAGAGGGGAAGAGATCTCCAGGAGGAAAAACAGTTGACCTTGCAAAGGTAAACTAAACTTTTCTTAGTGTTTTATTACACTGATAATAGGCTGTACATTCCCTTTTGGCAGAAGATGGTACAAAAAGGCTAAAAAAATCCAACGAACTTACACAGCTTCCTGTGAATCATTTGTATCTGGAAAGTTGAACTTGTTTTCTCCACCCAGAGACAAGGGAGTTCAGCTGTGTGCTTAGGCATATCACAGCTTAGGTGAAGTCCACATACCTGTTAAAATCAGGGAACAAAATACCTCCTTCAGCTGTGATACATACAGAGTGAATAGCTGTATGTAAGCCTCTCTGCACTTTATGAAATTAGGACTAGAAAAAGGGTACAAGAAGAAGGCTATAGTGACATTAACCTCAAACAACTGCAATATCTTTGGGGACTTTTGTATGAGCTGTTTGCAATCCTTTTACAAATATGGTATTCACTCCAAATTTAAAAAAAAATGTTTTAGAGGAGAAAGCAATTGCAGGTTCAAAACAGCACACTCCTGTTTAAATCCTTAGTAGGTGGACTCTAGGCAAGCCAGCTGCTCTGTAATTCTCTTTTTAAACTGGGAATGAAAGGAACATGAAAGCTCAGTATCCAGGGTTTTATAAATCCCTATCAAAAACAAGATTTGGGCCTTATTTTATTGTATTGTTAGAGAAGAATGAGAGAATAGGGCATGCCATGCAACAACAGGTAATAGGAGGGGAGAGCTCTGGAGTGAACTGGTAAGAAGAGAGCAGGTTCTGGGGCAGGATTTGCAACAGCAGCATGCTGGACCAGGCCAGCAGGAAATACAAAGTGGCAGCAACGCTGACTTGGGAGCAGCAGCCTCTTCCTAATGACCATTTCTACCAGTGAAAGAGCTGCTGGTAATTTGTCCCACTCACCCAACTTGTTTTTGACATCACACACAAAAATTCCATTTGAGAGGGCAAAAAGAAAAGGATCAAACTTCTGACATCAGTATTGCAGTAGCTCCACATCCTTGAAGTACTAAGCCACTTGTACTTTGTATGGGTATGGAGGGTTTTTTGTTTCGTTTGTTTGGGGTTTTTTTCCTAGTAAGTCCCTCAAGAAAATAAGGTTCTCCAGGAAATAAATGAGACTCTTCTCAAGGCCAGTTTAAAATCTAGAAGGCCTGAGAGGGCTTTTGGGGACATGTTAGGGGGCATCTGGTCAACATATTAACAGATAATCTGACAAAGGAAAACACAAGTGTTTCTTGATGACAAAACTACAGAGCTAGAAAAAAATCTTCATATGAGAGGCTGACTAATAAGCTTCATACTCATGCAGAAAAATACTAAATGCATCACACAGTTGGTTTTAAATTACTCTTTTTCAGTACAGGGACCTGGGAGTCATTTAAGACATAGGATCAGTGGTCAGGACAGCCGAAAGGCAAGTAGAACATTAACAATTCCCCGGAAAAAATTGGGGAAAAAATAGACTTAGACTACAGAGCAATTCTATGGCATGCCCTCGTTTTGAATATGATGATGCTTCCAGTGCATCTCAGAAATTGTACAACACAGGTAGAAACAGGAGAAAGAAAAATTAAAATAAAAAAGAATGATTAGAAATACAAAGTGGTTTCTTCACAAGAGATTAGGTAACTCACTTTTCAGGCTGAAAACATCTCAAGGTGAGGAATACTATGTCTGTAAAAGTGTGACAGATGAATAGGGAGTAAGTAATTACTGTTTTTCTAAAATCAAAACTCATCAGCACTCAGTGAAATCAGATTTAGACCAAATAGAAAAGAAACTCCTCTTTACACAGCACAATTCCATTGGGGGATTCTTGCCACAGGATACAGTAGAAGAAAACAAATCAGCTGCAAAAGACATGACCTACACAGAGACTTGGTGGCTGTAGAACACCTGCATTTGCATGATCCAAATGCAACCTTTGTGTCAGGAAATTGCTCTGCTCTGATCCGTGAAGGTCAGGAGGGTGCACCAGTGAAGGATCTCCCTCTAGAAGCATCACTAGCCACTGTGGGAGACAGGGTGACCATTATGGCAATTCTTATGTTCTTACAGCTATTGAAAAACCAAGTTAAGAGCCTTGCCAAATGAACTAAACCCCAGGTAGCTCATATCTAGAAATGGAGACAGACATGTGCAGAGAGCACAAGTTCCAAGATTTCTGAGAAAACACACCTTTGAATTATTTTTATTACAATATAGCGACTTTCTCTGCAGATAAAGGGTGAAAAAGAACAAAGGGTGGTAATGGAGGCCTTTCCCATTTTCTTTGGCATACAGATTGTTTGAGAGCAATGGCACTTCCAACTTCTTGCATAGAAAAACCCCACTTACCTGAACTTTTAAGTGTTTCTTCTCACTTGTGTGCATTTTGAACATTCTGCAGCCTGTGCTCAGGCACATCAGCAAGCTCAGATATTTCAGACCAAGAAAGATCTTTAATACTTTCTCCCAGAGGCACATTTTAAACCTGTCCTTCACTCAGCCAGCTGCAGGCTGAGGTCTGCCAGGGCTAGGCTGGACATGCCCAAGCTTACTTCTTTCTACACTGTCACATCTGTAATACTTCAAAATACAAATAGGAAACCTTTCCCTGCAGCAAACGCTTGTCATTTACTTACTCCCATTCTGCTGCTTAGCTCCACAGATCCAGTAGATTGTGGTACACTCAGGCGCTGGCTCTGAGCCGTGCCAGGCACGGAGCCGGCCCGTGTCTCATGCAGCACAGCTGGCAGCCGTGGCCGGCGGCCGCCGCTGGTCAGAGCAGCTCCAGCAGCCCGGCTTCTCCGCTTCCGCGCTGCTCCGCCGCTCCCGGCACAGCGGGAGCTGGCGCGGCCCGCAGGGCTCCCGCACGGCCCAGGGCTCCCGGCCACCGTGCAGCCTCCGAGCGGGCTGACAGCTGCGCATTCTCTGGCGTGTGAGGGGCAGTGAGGAAAAATGCATGTAGTCTCTCATAAAATCTTCAGGCGACTCTAAAAAACACACTTCGCTCTTCAACGCCAACACACAGCCATGTGCACTGACTCCATGACACTGTACCGGCAGAGATGTTTCCTACTTACCATAGCTAAATTATTTTGGCATTCTTAATAATCCATCATTGAGGTCTAGGTATCAGCGACTGCAACCAAATTCACCCTTACCTGTATCAGTTGCACTGTTTTAAAATGCTAGTTATCCTAAAATAGTTAACAATTGTATTTTAAGTACAGAATTAAGCCAAACAAAATTATTTATTTTGGCATTAGATTTATATAGAAACTAATTTTAGCTTCATAATTAAAATAAAAATCTAATGCACTAGAAATGTGCTTCCTCTATGGGTTAGTGGGAGTAGAAAAGAATGTGTATCAATCTGTGTAAGCAATGAATTGAAAATTTCGGGGTTTAGAAGCTCTTCATGCAAGATCTCATGTCCTGAAAATGGAGTCCTATGTAATCAGTGAGCAACTGGAAAAACAGCAACACAAAGGTTATACACTATGAATTTTTAATCCTGAATAATTTACCCCAAGTTTTGGCAAAGGAAATCTAACTCTCCCTTTCTCCTTCATCTTAAAATTTTTTTCTCCTTTCAAGGCTAAGTGAAAATTGTATTTGATTGAATATCCATTGCATCAGATGATCGTGCAGTGTCTTTATCATACATCCTTTGTTTGTTTACTGCAGCATCACATTATGAAAGCAGCTCATACCAGGCTCTTGCTTTTTAGTTTTGCAAAGATATGCTTCTGCTAGACAGAAGATATGACCTTATATTGAAACTATGTATCACCATTCTGCCATGTATCTTAAAATCTCAGGAAATTTTGTATTGCTCAATCAAAAAATTAACAGCAACTTAGTAAAAATGAGTAACCAAGCAGCATTAAAACACTGATATATAAGTAGCATAGTGCCTGGTATTCGTTGGTAATAAGAGAAAAAAAAGAAATACTTTAAATCATGACTGCTACTGACTGATTCTTTTAGAATTATACTGTTTTCATTTATGTGAAGTAAATACATACTAATTATGTTCCCAAAAGATTATCATTTACTCTCCGGCAGCTCTCTCAGTGCTGTTAGATACAAGAACCTGTTTATTTTTCAGCATATCTTATAACCCAAACAGTTACGCATTTCTGGTTTTGCTACATTGCTTGACTTTGGTTAATTGAACATACTAGTTGCTTATTTCCCTCATTCTTTGGAAAGAAAGAATAATACACTTGATGGTCTTGTGAGCTGGAAATGTGACCCTGGCCAAGGTTGTTCAAATGAAGACTCCCTGGTGTTCCTGGGTTCAGGTTCTAATGCAGGTAGGCAAAGACGCCTCAAAACTTTTGTATGGTGCTGGTGGTTCATGTCCAGTTCTGACATCAGCAAAAAAAAATACTTGAAAGTATAAACTCGAGGCATATGTGTGTCCAAGCCTGCACTGGCTTTGCTGAACTAGCACAAACCCAGGGCAAGGGTCTGAAATGGTAATGGGATGCAAATTGTCCCATTTGTTACCTTGAGATTAAAATCCAAGGATTTGTGGATTTCTACAAACAACTTAGTAGGCAAATAAATTGCAAAAAGTAAACCAGTATTTTTAATATTATATTTAATATTTTTAAAATATAATTGTCCCTGTTTCATATAAGAGATTACAGAAAACTTGTTCTGGTTGTGAGTGAGGAAGATTGGGCTGCAAGCAAAACCTTCTTATGGCAGGTCTGCTGTGTTTATGTCAGCCAAGGAACTGACCTGGACGTGCCTCCTGCGGCTGGGCAAGGTCCTCACTCAGGGCCACAAACAAGAGTCCCCCATGAGGAGAACAAACAGGTCTTTTAGCTTCCAGCAAACAGTGGACAAGTGAGGATTTCTTCTTGAATATCAAGGAGGCAAGAAAGTTGTGGGTTCAGTCTGGAATATTAATGATTTCCCCAGGTTTCTGCAAATCTGCTTAGCCTTCATTAAGCAAATCAAATAAAATCAAATCATTTTTCATTTACACTTTTCTATTCCATGTAGCTGTGTTCCAAACAACTTTAGTAGGGAAAAAACCCCGGAAAGGTCAGATTAGTACCTACCTGGGGCTCTAAACATGTCTACTAAATTGGGGAAATACAGAAACATTCAGGACCAGGATTTTTGGTAGCTTTACCAGCTACAAAAGAGCTGAGGCACATTTTTGCAACCCTCTTCCCTCTGTTCATGCACATTAGTAACAACTAACTTGGGGATAATGCTACCAGCTCCATAAACTGGCCTGCTTATTTTTAAGAAATTGTGAAAACAACTATTTTACAGGGATTTTTTTAGAAATGTTCATAGTGAAGCATTCAGACTCCTTTCCTGGAGCTTAAGGTATAAGAGGGTTTTTTTTCATGTTATTTTTAATTTGAGAAAGAAAAGTAAATTTATTTAGCTTTACAATAAATATTGACTTAATTCTCAATTACCGACAAATATACAGGTATGATGACCCGTACGAAAACTCTTTAAGTATTTTTTAACACCATTGTTCTATACATCTAGTCACATTGCTTCCAGCAATAGTAACCCTGCCGTCAGCTCCAAGACACTTGGATTTAGTGAAAAATTCCCAAAAGTCATCCAAGTGCAATATGAGCAAGCTACTCATGGGTGACGGGGTAGCTGCTATGAAACCGTGAGACACTAAAGGCCCACTCTGAAACGAGGGGGTACTAATGGAAGATCTGCAGGAAAAGAGAAGGAAGAAGATTGAATTCCCATGGCTGTTTGGTGACTCAGGGGCTCAACATTAACACACAGGGACACACATTGTCACAGCAAACTGAATGTGACACAACTTTGACAAAACATCAGTTCCCAATACCCTACTAAATTAACAGCAATGTTTGTGAACTCTCCTATATTTAATATGTATTAAGGATGTGAAATCCAAAAAATTTAAAATTGATTGATAGCAATGCAAACTTGTTCAAGTACAAAAAAAAAGTATGTCCTCTGAGAGACAGTAACTAAATGCAACAGAATGAAAGCTTTATATTCAATTTAAAAATGCTACCTATACACAATGTTACCTCAAGCAGAACAACATTAATTGACATGCCTTTTATTTTCTCCTCTAAGAAATGAGGAAAAATTCTAATACAATTTATGTAAAACACTGTGCTTGTCCACCCAAAAATATTAATGTGAGGCAAGACACTTTACAGGAAGGCACCATCATAGGAATATGCTCTATTATTATTCTCTCAATCTTCTGCCTCCTGTTACTTGCATAACTGACAACTAAGAAACTCTGTGAATATTTTAATGATAAAGCTAATCAGCTTTGGAATAGCACACTGCAAACCAAAGCAATGCAATTCTGGCAGACTGTGTATTTTCAAAGTTCACTCATCACAGCCATGAAAATGTAAATTTCTGATACAACTTCAGATTATCCAATTAGCACTTTTTTTTTAGAAGATCAACTTTCCTGAAAGCAATCTTTCTGTTTTGATTATTTTAAGTAGTATTTGGCTCTTTAGGCATCCTCCTCTTTCCCCCCTTGGTAGGCATGTTGCTTTTCAGCTCCAACGAGGATGTCAGGAATGCTTTTATGCTATCAACTTCATCATGGCTTTTGCTCCCTTATAGCCCAAACCCCCAAATAAACACAATGCTGTGAGATGAAACTGCACAGGCGAGAACACAAAAATCCTTAAGTGAAGGCAACATTTTGATAGAGACAGAGCAGGTGATGCAAACACCAGGAAATACTCTTCAGTTTTCCCAATGTAGCTCTTTTCTTACAGGTAATAATAATAAAATGTTCCATTGATTGGGATCTCCGCTCCATAAACATGGTGGTTTTGTCATGACTTGCAAAATTTGAGAAATAACAATGAAATACACAGAACCTAACATTAACAGTCAATATATCATTCAAGGTTTTACCAAAGTTTGTCAGGTTTAGCCTTCTGTACTTAAATGTAGCTATTTTCAATACCTGCAGTTTCATTCCGTTATTTTCTTCAGAAATGACTGTCTGTAGAAACCCATTGTGGCAACTCAGAGTATCAGTCTAAAAATACAGCTGGCACCATGAAACAGTTTTGAAAAAGTTAGTGTTACTTCTGTGTCTGGCTCAGCTCCTCAGCCCTTTTCCCCTCAACAGTTTAGTAGTACTCCTGACATTACAAACCAAGTATGACAACAATTTCAAGTTCCCAGAATATCACTTTCAGACAAAACAAAGTGAGAGATGAGTTCTACAGGTAACTTTTAATGCAAGTCTTGAAATTTTGAGAAGATTCTTCCCTTCTCAATACATGTGATTGCATTTATTTACAGGTATTTTTACCTTATGCTATACGTTCATATTACCAGTTACCCTTTTCATTCTCAAACAACAGCATAAATGGTTTATAGTCATGACACCTCACAATAGCCTTGTTTTCCATTTATGCGAAATTTTAAAAATTAAGCATAAATACATTTTTTAATCTTCTGGCAAGTCAGGGTTTTTTCCTCATTTATTAACAGCTGTGTCTGGCAGAGCATACCGAAGGTGCTGATATTCATGACTAACCTAGATGAAGTTCAAGTTAGCTAACAGGAGGTAATTTTCTTCAGTTCTTCATTTGGCTCTTACTCATCCCAGGTATCTCCATATTTATTTACTTTAACTAAAGAAAACAAAAGAGAAAACAAAAGAAAAAACAAAAGTAGTCACCAGATAGTTTAACTGCCAAAGTTTATCATGTAAGTGCCAAAAAGTACAATGAAATGCGCTGTCAACTGAAGTGGTGCATGGGCAGAGTATCAGTCACAGCACAACAGACATCTAATTAAAGCTACTTTTGAATAAATGAGGAGAAGGGTTTGTTAATCATTTTACCTTAATGGATTAATATTCAATCAGGAGGCCTACTGTGTTAATTCCTGTTCTACAGAGTATGTAATTGCTTTGAAACAAATGTAACATGTGGATGAAACAAAAACAATTGGAGGAAACAAGCAAAGAATGTTACAATAAATAATGAGGCTACATAATCTGGTTACATGCACAGTTGGATGGATTCAGGATAGTTAAAAACATATTCAAAGACAAACAAACAGAAATCTGTAATCCCTACTAGGAAACTGCTCAGCCATTATTATTTGGCAGCTTCCTTTAGCATAGGAGTGAGTCAGAGAGGAAAAAACCAGGCTACTAGTCTAATGGCCTTGTTCAGAAGGGTGTCACTGTAAGTGAACAACAACCAGAAAGTGAAAACAGGCTCTCTTTAAAGTGAGCTGCGAAGTCCTCTGTAATTGACTGCCATCACTGAAAAAGTTAAGGATGGCTCTATTTGATCCAGTGGAAATGCTGACACTAGTCAGGCACCCCTTTATAAAATCCACTTGCAAGTTAATTACTAAGCTCACTGTTTATTACCAACTATGCAGCAGAACAAGTGGAAAAGAGCAAACTGCCTGGTCCTTGTTTTGGTGAGCTATCAGCAAACTGAGCATAATGCCCTGACAAATCTCTTTGGAGCGACTGCTATTGCAGTGAGACATAATGAGAAGCTCTCTCAAAGTACGATTTGATTTCCATTTCTATTAACCATGGCAGCTGAACAGGCTGCACTCATTCCCTGGAAAATGGGCCAGTCTAGATCACTATGCAGATGCACGTATATGTGCCGCTGCAAGGAAGGGAGAAGGCACCGGCAGATGGAAGTCAGGGATTGCTTAAAGCTGGTTTGAACATGGTTTAGCTTCCCTTCTGCCCTTGCCAAGGGAGGGCAGAATCACTGTCTCCTATTTGCTAGGGACCCAGAGATAAGGATGAACCAAGGGGTAGTGACTGAGAAAGTATGAACAGGCACACAGCAAGTAACACGTCCAGTATGACACCAGAAGCTAAATGGGATCGTAGCCCACAACATCAGTGTAAACTCTGAACTGCAGATTTAAATGGACTTGCACGTGTAAACCATTCCTGAATTTTTGTATTCCCTCCTCTTTTTCCCTACAAATGCTAAGAAATACTTTAAAAAGTCTGTTTACAAATCTCATGCATTGCTCAGTTTTATTCTTAAAGCCCAAGTACAGCCTTCAAACGGAACACAGAAGTATAACAGAAAGAATGCAGTATTTGATCAACATTTTATAGCGATCTTTTATATACCGCAAGTAACTAAAAATAAAGTAACAAATGCACATTCTCATTTCACAGCCACAACATTTGCCATGGAATATGGCAAAGTTTCCAGAATGCTGCTTAGCATTTCTGTGTATGGTTTTCAAGTGACATTTCTAGGCTTTCTATTTGAGAAGTGAATCTTGAAAAACAAGCATTGTGTAAAGCCATGAAGTGTCAGCCGATGGAATTTAAAAGCAATCTGAAACCACAGCTTCCATAATTTTTTCACGTCTCCTTTGGCACAATCACATGATAAGAAAAAGCCTTTTATCCTTGAAGAAACAGATAAATATCTTTACACAAAAATGGTTTATAATTTTTCTTTCAACACTGCAGATCTGTCCAAAAATAGATGGTCTACAGAAAGTAATTCACAAGCATCAAAGAGACTGACATTCTTAAGCAACACTGGTCCAAAGCTTAGTATTACTGCTTCAGAACTTTTTGCTTTATTACACTCTTCAACACTTACTACCACCCATTATGCCTAGTAGGAGACAACAACTATTCCTAAAAGTCTTGTTGCAACATAGCTGACAAGACTGGGCAGTGCACACAAACCCAAACAATTCAAGGTGACTGCTCCATCAGTATGTTAAATGGCAAAACATTCCTCTTGCTACAATAGTTTTTACAGATGCCACATTAAATTAAAAAAGTTCTAGAGCAAGCAATTATGAATTGCTTCTGTGTCTCCTCTTCAGAAAATTGATTGAGTCAAAAAGTTGTCTGAATGGCATCTTATCCTTCAGGACATTGCATTCTTATTTTGCTCTGTAAAGTTTTCTTTTTCACTGTGAAAACAAATCTCACTATTGCTGCCAAATACCGTTTCCTTCCTCTGCGTTTTAATGTAGAAAATGAACCTCTACAAACAATGCCTCTATAGAAAGCCACTAATTCCACATGAAACAATTCATAAAAGTAAATACCTTCCCCTTCAAACCACCAACCATGTGCTCTATTTTGAGAGAACAATGCTATCTAAAACACACACCCCCCTCCCATAGCTAAAACTCCTTGGTATAGCTCTGAGCTCAGAGAATTCTTTGTTGAAAGAGGTTTCTCAATATACTCAATGAAGCAAAACTTACACGCTTTTCAGTCTGGCACCAAGCAATATGGCTAGAGAAAAGCAATATTAATTTTCTATTGGATGATCAAAATTTTTGAAAAAATCATCTGAAATTGGAAACTACAGACCATATGTATCACATATGAGATACCTGCAGATACTCTAAATATGAATTGCTTAAAAGGTATGCAGAATTAAGCTTTGTGTTGCAACCATTTTTAACATTATCGCAAATATCTGAATTTAGCAAGGATTTCTGTAAATCAGAATATTACCTTCCTTAGCTGGTTTTTCCTGTGAAAACTTGCTTGGAGTTTCTGCCTTTGGTGGTAGCATTACATCGTATGTCCCTCTGTGTTTATTCCTTAATTCCTCGTATGTGATGCCTTTTTTTTTACGACTTTCTTCTGGAACTGGAGCAGGTTCTGAAAACAAAACAAACGGAAAAATACTAAAGATGGCACAACACACCAAAATTTGGCTTCAACATGTTCTAGAATACCAGTTAACTGAAACTAAATGAAAAGGAGCATGACAGCTGCAATTGTAAATACAACACGGAATGTATATGCTTTTTAAGTAATCCATTCCTTTTATCCTTTTAATTTTGTCAAACTGCTTTGAAACGCTGGCAGCTAATTAATTTTCTTCATTTTACCATAAGAAAATCTAACTGCCATGTGGTAGTTGATGGATAAAATAGTTCTGGTCCCTTTATATAAAATTTATGATAATTATACATATGAGATATGTATGATTTGTGGAGAGAAATCTAGGTGAAGCTCAAGGGTTTGCACTAAGGCTTTAAATTTTGCTTACAACGAATTAGGACAATATCTATCATATGTCGCCTGCTGAACATTTGATCCTTTTATCTATATTTATTATGCAGAATCTTGGTTATATAATAAAGGTTTTACCAACTACTGATATTTGTGATGAAATGCAGTAACAATTTTCTTGACACATTTACATCTGATACTTTCATATAATTATAACCAAGTTGCATGAAAGGGCTTTTTTAGTGAAATAAAACATTTTTCATAAAGAATTTGAAAAAATCCAAACTAATTCAAAGTACAAAACTCTGCATTTGACAGTAACTTCCTCCTTTGTGTATCAGAGACACCTGAATTCAGAATCCTGTGTTTCCCCTGCAATAGCTGAGGACAGTTCATACTGGAAGGAGGGGAACAGCTGCATGGTACTTGAAAACCATTCTAGTTCTCCGTGAGAAGATCAGACTGTTGACGGATAGAACACAATATCCATTCAGTTCCCTGGAGACACAAATGTTTGTCACATAATGAAAAAATTTTTAAAAAAGTTTAATGTCCCAGAGTTACAGCAGTATCCAGTTACAGCCCCACAGACGGTGGAACTGCAATCACCTTGGAAGGGCCAGCAGGCAATTGGTAGGCTGTGGTTTATTCAGTACAGTGAAGGCATGGCATATTTCCCCCTCTTTCAATCAAACAGAACTTGCAGTCAGGCTGGGTATTTTGCGGTTTAGTTCCACAACAGATTACACCTTCTAAGTTAATTCAGGATCTTTACTTGCAATTAGAGCTAGAAAAACCTCAATTTAGTTTACAGTTAGAACACAAAATTAAATTTATATTCATCTTGTATGTAAAAACAATTCTTGTAATTCTTTAAGCTCTTTCATTCAAAACCACTCTATTGTGCCGTGTGTGTTTCCATAGGGGAGAATACACTGTTCAGTATGAGCAGTATCTGAAAGAAAGGCAAGAGTCTTTGCAGTACAAACTGCTAAATACTAAGACTCACCTTGAACAGTGTAATCAGTAATTCCTGTAGGTGAAGATTCATTCAGGGAAGCACTGAATGGAATGGGTTCATAATTTGAGAGGCCTCTATCTGTTGAGCTGTAATCATCTGAATAGCTAGAAGAAAGTGGGAATCCAGCTCTTGGAGAAGATGACTCAGTGAATGACTGAGAAGGTACGTCTGAAAATTCAGATTTCCGACTGGAACGGCTGGAAAAGAATACAACTAAATATTAAATACAGAAATACTAAAGTTAAAAATGGAACTATAAGAGTAACAATACTTGCAATTCAAGAAATGTTCTTTCATTTTAAATAGTTTAGTTTCCAACTGAATCATCATCCTAAAAAACATTTGGGATGTTCTGGGTGTTTTCTTTACATTGCAAAGATTTCTATAGTCCCTTCCCCAACATTCTTCCTTTCCTCACAAAATCTTAGCTCATACCTCCAGAACAGGAGACAAAAGAGAAAAAACATATTGCACTTTACAAGACTAAAGTTACAATCCTTTTTCCCAAGGAATCTTCAGACAAAATCACCTCACATCAGACACAAATCGTATAGGGTGTGCCCATGTAACTAGTGGCAGTGTGAACTATAGTTAATTTTAAAAGCCTTTTAGGAAGAATTTGATATTTAAAACCCTTCACCATTAGAAGGTGCTGGAATTGATCAGTACTGAACAGCAGACAGAGAATGAACAGCTATCTTGGGGAAATTAAATTATGAAAAGTAATCAAGTTGCTGAATTCTGCCAAAATATTAACGAATTTTCTCTTCAGAGAGAGAAAGGTAGTATCATATAAAGAATATTCTGGAAACTGGTGCCAGATACTTTGAAGTATTCAATATATTCTTAGAATGGCCTTGCAAGCCACTACACAACATGTCCTTCTATCAGGAATGCCACCACTTGGTGCCACTAGAACATCTCTAGAGTATTTATTAATTTTTTACTTTTAACTTCTGCTTAGCTGTAGTTTTCTATGAAAAACATTTGCAATTAGTCTTTGTTTAATTCTCATAATAAACATACAGAGCAAAGCCATTTTATTGTCTCAATTATGTTTTTAAAATATATGCAAACACAACTTTAAGAACTACCTAATCTTTTAGCTCCCTACAAATTTTTAACTGCAAATCAAATTACCAAAATGTATTAATTAGTAGACAATGCCCAGGAAAGTGTAAAGATTTTTGTTGCTGGTTTAAAAGGGTAGCCTGTATAGATAATAATGCAATTGAAATTAATTTAAATTACTCATTCAACCAAGAAAAAAGAATTTATCACTTAGGAAATAAAACTTTACAGATACAAATGGGCCATTAACGGTTGAAGGAATTTATTGGTGTGGCAGATGATGGTACTTAAACAAGTTCTCACATAAACACAGTCAATGAGCATGACAATTTCATATTAGAAACTGGAGGGGGGTGAAGGGACAAGTCCAACTCCAATTCCACTGATTCTATACAGGAAGTGTGTGAAGCGGTAATTCCTAAACTGATATTTGATGTCATAAAACCATAAACATTTCAGAATAAAGGTAAATCTTGCACACAAAATAAAAACTGTCATAACTCTGAATTTATAATATAATTAAGAACTTAAGCAAATCCTTTATTTAACAAATTTAACAAATTAACAAATCTCAGCACATACATAGGAGGACTACTACTCACTATCCAAACACTATTCTCCCAGTTTTGAATCAAGGGTTTAAGTGACATATTCTGAAAGCAGCTTGCAATTAAAAACCAGTTGAAGTAGAAAACATTCTGGAAGAAAACAGGAAACAGTTTTAAGAACCTGATGAGTTTCTCATATGTACAGCATAATGCTGTTACAGATGTAAAGGGTTTAAACAAACAGCAGTAAGTTTGACCACCATACTTCTTCCTGCACTGATATTGTTTACTGAGCTCTTTCCTTTGATAAACACTGAAATCATTTCCACCCTTTTCCTACTTCAATCAAACTAAACTATGGGAAAAACTTCCAGAATGTTACACTATTTTATTTCAGTTAATTTAGTTTACTTCTAAACTAAGGAGGCAACTTGTGCTGTCACACTTCTGTAAGCAAATTCCATGGGAAACACTCTTAATTTTTCAAGGAATACAGTTTGCTAAATAAAACGTTTCTTTTTCTACCCTTTAAAGTGATCAGTTGTATGTAAAGAACTCAAAATACAACTATAATACTTTATAGCCTGCCAACTTATCTGTAACAAATACAGATTCCTGAAAGTAGTAGATTTGAGGTAATGGGGAATGAGGGAAGGTGCAGCGCTGAAGGTGTTTGAAAACTGCAAAAGTAGTATTGATCTGTTAGTGTTTAAAATACCCTATTCAAGACTATGTTTTAAATTTAAAAAATAATTAAATTCTTACTTAGGTGAACTATGTCTCTGAGCTTGTCGCAGAACATCTCCTATTGGGGAATCCTTCAGTTTCTTAAATTTCTCGCTACAGATTGGCAAGTAGGATATCTTTCCAGCCAGGTATCCGCACATTCCAGCAACTTTTTAAGAAGAAAAAAGATGGGGTTTATATGCTGTACTATAATATCCAACATAGTTTTAAAACAATAATTTCAAATAAATCATGTAGTGTCTTAAATAAAAGAAAGAAAACCAGTTTAGATCTAAACCAAAAACATGCAGTAATCATCTCTGCTTCTTCCGCAGACAAAGGGTACTAAAACCAAATGCAACAGCTGAACAGAGACATAAAGCAATGATTTAGACATGGTGTGAACACCAGATGATTTCAGATAGCACTTGATGAATGAAAGGTGACAAAAAAAAGAAAAATAATTGCATCATTTTTTCTCAAGATGCACAAAACACAATTAACTATCAAAGATGATAAACCAGTCAGAAATAAATACAGGCAGTAAATTCTGCTCATTCAATCCATCAGAAGAGTCAGATCCTGAAAAGGCTTTCACTGGTATGAAGAGAGGTCTAAATAAACTTAGCATTAGGCTCAGTATCTTCTGAAAAGTATTCTGTGATTTGGCTGGCAGAGGGCAAACAACTGAATTAGCTGAACCCTTGCAATCACTAGGCAAACACTTTCAATTTAGTGCATGAGCTATTTCCATCTGCTGCACAGGATGTGAGAATAAATTATCAAGATAGTTCTTTCTGGGCTTAAAACTTATGATTTCCATCAACTGGCTCCTTCAAGTTTTATGAGTGGCTCAGTGGAGTATGACGGATTCTGTGGAATTAACAGTTTTGTTGTTGACTTCATAGGAGAAAATTACTAGACCCCTCTTTCATGTGCAGTGAATATTTCCTAAATATAAAGACGAAGAGTCTTGATTATCTTTAAGTCAGGAAAGAGTTAATTACCAGTAACGTTAATCGTCTGCAATTCTCAACTGTAGACTACAATGCCTGGAAATCAATATAAAAGGGGATTTTACCCTAGCCTGCTGTACTGGTACAGAAATTGTGATTCCTGTTCTAATGTCTTATTTTCGAAAGAAGGGTAAAAGTCCTTTTCCAAGGGAATAAAAAAGAACAGCCACCAGTATGAGTGAAGTTTACAAATGAGGAATATAAGGGTTTAGGTGTTTAGCAGGTTAAAAAAAACCAACCACCTCAAATACAATAAATATGTGCAAGGAGAAAAATTACAAGCCCTTAAATTGGCCTAAGAAGAACTGAAACTAAGTATTTGGCAAATTAAAGCTTAACAGAAAAATTGATTAATCTTTTGCATAAATTACAAAGAGAAAGTCTTTTTTCTTGAGGCCTTCTACTCATGAAAACGGGAAGTATCTCTCTGGAAGATGTTTCACTCAAAGTAATTACTGGCTAAAGTATTTGGTTTATTTTATTACAGAACTAACAGCAAGACGATCCACATTTTTTAAGTTAGCACAGTAAATTAGGTATTGTTGTTCTTTGCTTTTATATTCACTGTGACAAGATCTTAGAGAAGCTGGTTAGATATAGCCGGTCCCACTGCAGACCAACATGAAATACATACAGGCATATGAATCTTCTCCTTTGTCAGAGAGGACTCAATAGCTCTGTGCTGTGTGGAAGGGGACGCTGTCAATGTAATGAATCAGCCATGACTAACTAGAAGTTTCAGTAAATTGTCTTGAGTACCTAGGAAAACTACTGAGAAAAGTATAGTAATTCCTACAGGCAGAACATCCTGGCCAACACAGCTGCACCTTATTTTTTCCCCTGATTTCAATAAATTAGTTCTATTAAATAACAAGCATGTGGCCCTTACGCGTAGGAGCGATTGGGGAAATAGCAGTTCTATTATTTATTAGAAATGTTTGTGTTATACCATTGTTTGGTGTTCAAAGAAAGTAACCAGAATTTAGCATAAACAACTGGGAGCCCTAGTCTCTCACATTCATTTATCTGCTCAAACAACACTTCCTTGACCACAAATCATGGGGTTTACCCTCTTCCCAGTGAAGTAAACTAGCTGTATCTGCGCAGATTGGCAAGATGGCAACTTCCTGTTTTACTGTCCTGTATTATATTGAAAAGGTTAATTTATTAAGTTAATAATTTATTTTTGATTATACTTAATCCAAAAATCATTCACATGAAATTGCTGTTTTCCTACAATTGTACATACATAATGTCCAGGGAAAAAAAGGTAATTAAAATAGCCTGAATGGGATATGTGAGATACATGACTAAAGACCTTCAAATTAGGAAGGGAGGGGTGGGTGTATTCCGGCAATGTAATTTAAACTAAGGTTGTACAGTATTTATTTACAACGTTTTTATATTAAATGATTATGTTACATTTATCAAGAAATTTATACAAACCTTATAAACAAAAGTTGTCCAAAATGTACAGTACAAATTCAGATGGTGAATAAATCACTGAACCATAAAATGGCTTGGCATGCAAAGGGACCTTAAACATCATCTAGTTCCAACCCTGCTGCCATGAGCAGGGACGCCCCTCATTAAACCTGGCTGCTCAGGTCCTCATCCAACCTGGCCTTGAACACTTCCAGGAATGAGACATCCACAACTACTCTGGCCAATCTGTCCAATGCCTCACCACCCTCAGTAAAGGACTTATTTCTAACATCTAATCTAAATCTCTCCTCTTTTAGTTTAAAACCATTGTTCACACTGGGCATTAGGAAAAGGTTCTTCACTGAGAGGGCTGTCAGGCACTGAACAGGCTCCACAGGGAAGCAGTCAGAGCACCAAGCCTGTTAGGGTTCAAGGAGCATCTAGAAAACACTCTTAGTCACACAGTGTAGTTTTAGGTAGCTCTGTCAGGAGCAGGGAGTTTGGACTCTGGTCCTTATGGGTCCCTGCCAGTTTGAGTCACAGTGAATTACCCAGCCCGTCTCAGGGGAACCACATCTGCATAACAGACTCCAGAACACAGAGCATGAATACAAGCTGAATTTATATGCAGCTTTTACTTACATGCAACTTTAATAAAAGAGCCAAATCTTGAGGTATCTCTTAGAACACCTGAAAATGAGGATGAAATTAGATATTAAGATAAGATATGTGATATTACACAAGATATATGTAATCAGATATTAAGAATTAAGTTGAAAAACCTCAACTGTAGTTATGTTTGTAGGTAGCAGGTTACTCTTTTACACCTCACATTAAAGAAAAATAAAAAATCCTAACATCTGAATTCCCCATAACATTAAAGAAATCTAGGAGTTATCTCTAATCACAGGGTTATTACACACTGAGAACATATTGTTTCATAATCAGTGAGATATTGCACTTGTCACACAACATAAAACATACATGAACTTAATTTTAAGTTCAGTGTCTTCTTTATGTTGAGGAACTGCAAATCATGTCGTTTCAGAGTCTGAACTTCTTTTAGTTACAAGTAGATGGGACATTATATTGTCATCATAACTTTCCTAACAGCAGAAAGATATTTCATCTGAGGAAATCCAAATGAAACAGAAGTATTTTTATACTTTACCTTTTCTAATTAAGAAACTAGTACCAAGCATGCTCACTGCAGCCAAAGGAAAAGCTGTGAAGAAGAAAAAGACCTGCTTAAAATACAATTTTCAATATTTTTAATCACATTTAACAAAACATGCAAAAATGAGAGTTGCTATGCCTTCCTAAGCTCATTTGTATAAAACTATAAGGAGATATATGCATATATAATTAACAAACTGTATATAAATTATCAAACATTCTCAATTCCAATTTTTAAGACCTACTACAAATTATGTGGTACTAGTTAATGAGTCATCCTGCCTGCATTATACTTCATGCTTCCTAAAATACAAAAGCCGGTGTCAGATGGAATAAAGCTCTCCAGAAAAGACTACAGGTCTAGCTACAACTGCTACAGCATCAAGATGCAGAACTTTAAGCTTAAGAGGCACACAGTTCTTCATGACAGAAGGAAGTTACAAAGAGGCCAGTGCCTCGAAAAATTTTTGATAACCAAAACTCTTGATGTTTTAACATAAGAACTTTGGAGAAAGTTTAAATCTTACAAAGCTATAAATCAGATTGATTAATATTAGGTAATGTTTTATCCACCAGCAAATTGAAAAACAGTGCAGATTTTACTGTAGCTTACAGATCAAATTATACAACCTGGGGTTAGGGTCAGGAATGCAGAGAACAGCTTTATGGAAGACCATCACTGCCTACCACAATTAACCTTACAGTTCACATCAATTATTATATTGAAAGACTTTAGGTGGCAAGGAGCATTTGGAGACGGCAAAACAAAAAAGAAGGAATGCTTCTTTCAAGGAATGATAACTATTATATTGGGAAGATTAACTGTGCAACTATTTGTAAGGACCACCACCCCTGAACAAGATACAGGGACAATGAAAAAACAAACACAACAGAAGACTAAAATTATTTACATTAAAGATATGCCACAACGGAATTTAATTTCATGCAAATCTGAAAATATAGATGTTACAAAAAGGCTCAATGACATCTAGGAGGGAAATTTTTGCAACAGCACTAGATGCTTATAGTGTTTTGATGCACACAATTTGCTAATTAGGTTCATATTTGAGGACAAATCATCTTTTTGGAGAGCAAAGTATTAAAGAATACTTTGCAAATTAACAGTTTATTCCCTCACAAATTCTGACAGGTCTAAACCAGGTAAGGAGTCCAACAAGCATCTCAGGGTAAATGTGATTGGATATCACTTTTAAGAAGAAGTATTGGCTCCTTTGTTCAAAGCAAGATTACAGCAAAACTTCAGAATAGAGAATAAAACCTTCCAACCTATTAGATATTAAAAATCTGATGCTTTTAGAGATTCCAGACCTAGATTTTCCAAAATTTACAGTTCTAGATTTTCTGAGATATAGAATGACAGCACAGATTTGAAACTGAATTGTAAAAGAAAAATGAAAAAAAACCAAACAACCAAAAACAAATAAGGGAAGGGCAGGTGTGTTGAGATAAATACATTCAAAAAGAACTTATTACAGAGGACTTCAGTCTAACTCTTAGAAGTTTGAAATAATTTATGGACCCAACACAAATATTCCAGATATCAAAGACAGGTTATAGTAGTATGTGAACATATAACTGACCTAAAATGGTAACTAAAAATTAAAAGAATAATAGATAAATGAAAACTGGATTCATACATAAAAATTAATATGAATTATTCAACTGTAGGAAAAAAACTCCAACAAAGCAAACTTAATAAATTAGAAAATATCAATGCTATGGGCAAAGAGCACTTTTTCTGCTTCAGGAACAAAATAAATCTGGGCAAAATAATGAAATGCTGGTATATCAAGAGCACATAAGGATGGTAATATATTGTACCCTAGACAAAATTGTTTTATAGGGAAAAAGTTGTATCACTATGATTTGATTTTGTTAGCAAGATCAGAAGTGCAAAGGACAAAGTTGTAGATAGTAGTGTGAATTTTTAAGAGTGTTAGAAGTTATACGATAATGTGATTACAAACTAGCAACTCCAGTAAAGTATGCATTAAACTGAATTGTGAAATGACTAGCAGCAGCAGCTGTCAAGAGAACCTATGACAAAACACGGAGGGTTTGTAAGAATGAGTAAAATTTGCTACAGCTTGAAATTCGAATAAACAAACTGAAAATACACAAATTTTTAGTAACTTCAGTGAATAACAAAAGCTGACACAATACAAAGTGAGGATTCCTTGAGCTTGTGTGACTGAGGAGGGCAGTCACACAAGCAGCCTCTTGCAAAGGGGAGTTCAAGCAATATGTGTTTAATACAGTGAATACAGTAGTTTAGTATGTGTATGCAGAACAGGGAAACAAAGACAGGAGACCTAAAAAACAGTGATGGACTTTAGCCCCTCCCAGGGAGATAACAGCACAGTACACAACCTCTGAAAAAAAAATTTGTTACTGTTGTAGCTCCCTAAAGAGAAACGACTCAAGAAACTAATTTAGGGCTTTTGAATACTACCTACATGTTGTTTCTTCAGCGACTGTATAAAGATGCACAGGGCAATGAGCTACACTGCCAAGCAGCAGAACAGCTCAGGAACAACAAACAACACTCTCCTCTCTTTGTCTTTGAGAAGAGAGATTATCCATAAACCATAATCAATCATCATTGTACCACTAAGGGACCTGCCTCTTTTCACTTACAAAATTATACAGAAAATGGTTATGTTTTAGAAAATATACTGAAGATTTCCAAGTATTTGTGTCAAAGTGGATGAAGAGAATGCCCAACCAATAGAGAAAGACAAAACAGAACTTTGAATCATTAATTCAAAATCACAACGCCTTAGAAGCTGTTCCTGAAAGTACTGGCTTCCATGAGAAATCAAAGCCCCACTGTGCTAAAATTAGCAAATCAGCTGCTAAATTCTTCATCCATCCTGGTTTTTGCCAAGCCACCAGCATCAGGAGTAACCTACTAGTGAGTGATAAAACAGCAGGCAACAATCACATCAGAAGGCTTGTTCAAACCTTGTGGCCAGGTGTACAAAAACAAAGTATGCCTTGAACCTTTGGATTACAGAAACTATGCCCAGACAGCTGGCTATGCACAGACACAGCAATTTTCTCCAAAAGCTGAACTGAGGGACTACTTAAATATTGTTCTCTTCACAAGTCTCAATAAAGATGAAAAGCAACGGTTATAAGTGAAACTATTTTATTCTTCCATACTAAAGATAATAAAAATTGAAAATAAAAATGCAGAAATAACAAACAAAAGAAAACCCCAGTAACATAAATGAGACTCATTAATTAGATCTATTTTCAGCCTTTTCATAAGCACATTAACTTAAAATATGAAGAGATCTTGTTATAAAGCATGAAACTTAGAAATTACGTTGCACCTTTTATGAAACTCCTGCCCTGCAAACTCTTAGTAAATACTATGTGGATCAGCATTTGCTGGGACACAATTCCAGTGCATGTGAAGCTTGTTAATGCAGTGTTGTGCTATACTGATCCAGGCCCTCCATAATGCCTCAGATAACAGCAAAAGCTAAGGGTGGAAGGAAAGCAACCAAGTTTACCAGCAAAGTGAACTTACCTCTATACCGGAAACTCTCTTCAGCACATTCCTTGAGGAGTCTTCTTTCCTCCTCTGTCGGAACATAATGCTTAGGTACTTCCCTCTTCCATTAGGGAAATAAATCAGAGAAGAATGGACAAAATAACAGTTTGGGGACATTTTTCAATCAAAAAACTTAACGTCTAACTTTCACACTTCGTAGTTTCTGTACTTTCACCTGGCTATACTTAAGAAACCAGTGCCTTTTATCCAAAATGTCACATGAAAAATCATTAAAAAATCGAATGCTTCTAAAAATCACAAGAGAGCAGAAAATACTTTGTGCATAGTCAGATCCCAACTCAGCTCAGTCTTTTTACTTCAGAAAAGTCTGCTTTGGTCCCTCCAAACCAGCCTTTCAAATAGCTGAAATCTGACAGGTCATTAAGTGCCTTTTTAAAGTATTTCTCAGGGTTTCAAAGACGGTGTGTTGTTGGTTCACACGGATGTAATTCGGCGAGAGCTGACCAACTGTTTCGCCAGCGTGTGAGAGGTTTGTGTGGAGGTGCCTGACCCTGTCCCGCCGTGAGAGCCGTGCCGCTGGGCACGCTGCCAGACACCGGCCGGCCAGGAGAAGCACAGCAGTGAGAAGGCCATCGGCACCAGGGGAAGAGAATCACGGAATCAATTACGTTGGAAAACACCTCTGGATTGAATATCCTCTAGGATTGAATACCACTTTGTCAACTACACAGTGGCACTAAGTGCCATGTCCAATCTTTCCTTAAGCACAGCCAGAGGCGGTGACTCGAGAACCTCCCTGAGCAGTCCATTCCAATATCTAATGACCCTTCCTGTGAAGAAATTCCTTCTAATGTCCAATCTAAACCTCCCCTCGCGCGGCTTAATACTATGCTATCTTGTCCTATTGCTGGTTGCCTGGGAGAAGAGGCCGATCCCCACCTGGTTACAACCACCTTTCAGGCAGTTGTAGAATGATAAGGTCTCCCTGAGCCTCCTTTTCTCCAGGCTA